>LPNX011152251.1:2831-17392 GCA_001517045.1 Pseudotsuga menziesii | reverse complement strand
TCAACAATCTCATATGGACCAAGCCAGTGAGTAGTGAATTTGGCTTTGAAGTCTTTAAACTTTGAGTCAAACAATAGTGCCCAGTCACCGATGTGAAATTGCTTCTTTTTGATAAATTTATCATGCCATTGAGCTCTCTACTGTTGTATCAAAATATTGTGTTCTATGGCAGCCTGTCTCATCTCATCTAGCTGATTCAACTGAAGTATTCTTTCTTGCTGAGCCTCAGAAAGATCCATGCCCAAATCTGCTGCTAACTTGAAGGTATGAATTTGAAACTCTATAGGGAGGAGGACTTGCTTACCGTAGACTGCAAGCTGGTAAGGAGAAAAACCAGTACTGTTTTTCCAAGTGATCCGATATGCCCATAAAGCTTCAGTAAGCTTAGCTGACCAATCCTTCCTATGCATCTGAACAGTTTTGGTGATGATGCCTTCTAAAGTCTTGTTTGTAGATTCCACTTGCCCATTTGCTTGTGGATGGTAAGGGGTGGAATTTCTGTGCTTGATCTTGTACTTTTCTGCAATCTCCTGAACTAGTTTGGAGGTAAACTGGGCACCTTGATCAGTACAATCTCCCTAGGCACCCCGAAACGGACAAATATTTTCTCAAACAGAAAGTTTACCACAGTTTGCTCTGTGGCTCTCGGTATAGGTTTGGCCTCTACCCATTTAGTAACATAGTCAATACAGACCAGAATGTACTTCTTCCCTTGTGATGGCGGATGAATTGGACCAATGAAGTCAAGGGCCCACTTTTCAAAAGGTTCAATGAGGATCTGTGGTTGGAGTGGCATTTCATCAGACCGGACTGGCCGTCCTATCCGCTGACAAGTATCACAACTTCTAACATACCTCTTAGCATCTTTGAAAATAGTAGGCCAATAATACCCCAAATTGAGTATCTTGTATGCTGTTCTTTTATTTGCAAAATGGCCACCACACGGTTCGTCATGACATGCCTTTAAAATATCTAAGATTTCATCCTGTCGTACACATCTTCTTATAATTAGGTCATATCTTGTGTAAAAGAGGTCACCATTAACCCATATATGCCTAACACTTTGTTTAATAACCTTTTTCTTTTCCTTAGATGTCATAGATGGTGGTAATTGACCTGATGATAAGTAATTGGCAATATCAGCATACCAAGGTGTGATAACAGAAATTGCAAATAGGTGTTCATCAGGAAAACTATCTAAAACAGGAACAACCTCACCAGTATTGTGTAAGCGAGACAAGAAGTCTGCCACTTGATTTTCTCGTCCAGGTCGATCTAGAACAGTGATGTTGAATTCCTGCATTAATAATAACCATCTAGTAATCCGACCATTAGTGATAGACTTGTTCATTAAATATCGTAAGGTTGAATGATCTGTATGGACAAAAATTTCATAACCAGTTATGTAATGACGGAACTTATTTACAGCATGAACCACCGCCAACATTTCCTTTTCAGTGACTGTATATTTTAACTCTGCAGGTGTAATATTTTTACTAATAAAATAGATGGCATAAGTCAAAGTATGTTCTTTCTGGCCCAATGAGGCCCTTATTGCAGTAGCAGAGGCATCAGTAGAAATATGAAAAGGTAATGTCCAATTTGGTCCCCTTAAAATGAGTGCAGTTGATAGCTTCTCCTTAAGTGTCTGAAATGCAGATTGACAATCAGTATCCCAATTAAAATTCACATCCTTGGAAAGCAATTTAAACAATGGCAGAGCTATCTTACTGAAATTTGCAATAAATCGACGATAATAGCCTGCATACCCTAAAAATATTCTTACATCTTTTTGAGTTGTTGGTTTAGATAAATTGTCAATAATTTGAATTTTATCAGGATCTACTTTTATACCAGATGCAGAAATGTGATGTCCTAAAAATATCCCTTTGGTCATCATCATAAAACATTTTTCATTACTGAGGGAAAGATTTGAGTCAACACACCTTTTTAAAATTTTCTCCAGGTTTGCCAAGGAATCCTCAAAGGTACTTCCATATACAGTAAAATCATTCATGTAAATTTCAACACACTCATGAATCAGATTTGCAAAGATGGCCAGGACTACCCTCTGAAAGGTAGCTAGGGCGTTACATAAGCCAAAAGGTAAAACCTTATAGGCATAGGTGCCCCAGGGACATGTGAAGGTGGTCTTGTCCTGGTCTTCTGTTGCAATACTAATTTGAAATGTTGGGCTCTGATCTACTGATGTAAATCAAACCTTAAATTTATATCAATCTGGGTTGGTAATCTTAGAGGCATATCCAAGTTTTAGGACTTAGAGCTAGACTTATCTGGTAATCTTAGTTAACTGTGAAATGAACCTACTGAAACCATCTAAAAATGAAAAGTATTCTTTGCCAGCTAGGGTATCCAACACTTGATCAATGAAAGGCAATGGAAAGTAGTCTTTTAATGTTGCCTTATTTAATTCCCTGTAATCCACACATATACGCCATTTACCATTCTTTTTAGGAACAACAACCAAGGGAGAGACCCATTGGCTGTCGGAGATGGGGTAGATAAACCCTACTTTTAACAACTTCTGCAGCTCTTCTTTGACTATTTCTTTTAGTATAAGATTCATTCTGCGTTGCGGTTGTCTAAGAGGTCTGATTTTATCATCTGTGTAAATATGGTGAGTGCATGTCTCATGATGAATACCTAGCATATCAGTATACTCCCAAGCAAATGCATGGGAATGTTTATTCAGCAAATTAATCAATTGTTCTTCTTGTGATGTAGTAAGATGTGCACTTATATTCAAACTTTTGCCTGGACTGGTTTCAATTGTCTTACTTTGAATATCTGTGATTGAATGAACATTGAAAATATCATGAAGTGCCAATGCTAGAGAATGTACTGTGCAATTTTCCTGAAAATTATAACCCAAAACTTGATTTGCTGTAGCATATTGCAGGTCTCTTAATTCTTCAAAAATATCAGGTTCAGCAATAAAATAATCTAACAAATCTTCATTGTTTTGTTCCTGAAAATCAAAGAACTGATTGATACTCAGGACAGGCTGAATCACGTCTTCTTATTGTTCCTTAGTCTCATTGATCCATGACAGCTGATCTAATGTAGAAGGTCTTTGGGCAGAAGGGTAAAGTGCAATTTGTTTTCTTTCTGTCCCATGTGAAATGAGCATACTTCCTGACCTACACCCTATGAAGGCATCTGCTGTTGCCAGCCATGGTCTGCCAAGAATCAAAGGGTGACCTCCTAGGTTATACTTTGGCTGTAGCACTATAAAATCAACAGGATACTCCCAGGAGTCTAAAGAAACAATGATATCTTCTAAGATCCATTCAAGTGTAATTTTAGACCTATCAGCTAATTCCAAGACTGTTGTAGTTGGTCTGAGATTTGTCAAGTGAAGGTATTCCATTGTTTCAAGTGTCATAACATTAATGGCAGCACCTAAATCGATCAATGTTTTTGGATCTGAAAAATTATTAATAGTGATTGTAACCATTGGAATCCCAGGATCTACATACTTTTCAATGAAAATAGTGTTAGACATTAATCCTGCTAGATTCCCTACCACATGAATTTTTGATGGATCCTTCTTCCTTTTATTAAGACATAATTCCTTAACTGCTTTAGTGTAAATTGGAATATCCTTTATAGCCTGCAGTAAAGGAATTTTGACATATGCATTTGTTAACTCATTCAAAACATCAAAATCGGGTAAGGAAATTAAAGGTTTTTCTTTGACCAACCTTTCTGGAAAAGGAGGTTCATATGATACTAATGTTTTTCCTTTTTGATTATGATTTTCTGACTGAGATTTTTCTGTATTTAAATTTTTTGGAATTATCTCATTTTCTGTTTGTTCTTTTAAGATAACAGGAGATTCTTTTTGTAAGGTTTTCCCAGATCTTAAATTGATATTTTGCAGTGGAAGGACTGAGTAGGGAAGTGCCATTCCATCATCAACATTATACATGGGTCTGTCTGTTTTATTATTTGGATTTGGAATTGGCTGAGCTAGCAATTGGGTAGGCCGAGGTGGAGGCTGATTGGATGGCAATTGAAGCTGTTGAGGTGGTGGACCCAATTGAGGAACCATATTGGGTTGTTGAAAAGATGGAACTTGGAAAGATGGGGCTTGGACTTGAGTCTGCTGATATTGAGGATAGTTTGAAGGTTGTTGATAGGGCTGCAAATAAGCCTGCTGATATGTCTGATTACCATGGGCATAACCTCTCCAATTTGGAGCAGATTGGGCTAATGGAGGAGACCAAGTTTGCCAAGGCATGGGTGCACTCCATGAATTCTGAATAGGAGTTTGATAATTTGTATGAAATTGCTGCATAGGGTCTTGAAACATACCTGAATATCGTGGCTACCAAGGTCTTCGTTGTCCCATAAAGTAGAGAGACTCCATGCTTTGATTCTCCTCCATTCAAGATGCCTGCAACTCTTTCAATCTAGGGCAGTCATCAGTTTTATGATTAAAAGTACATAAGCCACAAATTTCAACAGCATTTAAAGGACATTCTTTAAGTGGGTGTTTCTTTCTACACTTAGGACAAAAGATAGACAAATCTTGATCTTGCTGGTCCTGTTGTTCTTGTCTCTTCTTGGTTTTTGCCAATTCGACCTGTGTGCCTAATTTGCTCAATAAATCAGTCTTGAAATCTTCTAGCAGATTTCCAAGCTCAGCCCTAGAAATACCACTGTTTGCAGACTTATTTACTTTGGTAATGATGTCCCTTTTTCCAATCCTAGCCTTCCCTCTCAAATATTTCTGACATAAATCTTGTATCTCATCAAAAGGAAGGTAAGAAATGTCACCTTTGCCCATAACATTTAAAATATCTAAATACTCTTCTCTTATTCCTTTAAGAAATATTGTTCTAATCATCTCTGGTGTCATAGAATTGTATTTAGATTTCTGTAAGTTGTATGAGAACCTCTCCAAATACTCCTCCAAGATCTCATCTTCCTGTTGAGTCATTCCAAAGATGTCATCTTTGAGATCCTTTGATCTGCAGTAGGCCTGATATTTTTGAAGAAAGATCTTCCTCATCTCATCCCAGCTAGTAATACAATGCTCTCCTAAGCCCATGAACCATTTCAAGGCAGCTTCTTTAAGGGTAGCAGGGAAAAGACGAAGCTTATGCGGGTCATCAGTGTATCCATAAGTTCGGCACAAGATATCAAACTCAAATAGGAAAGAGTCAGGATCTTCAGAGGTCAGGCCATAGAAGTTTGGTAAGACAGAGGGTGGAATGTTCTTCATTTTTACCTCTTCCCCTAAGATGATACTAGTGTCCAGAATGGGGAATTTAAAAGTGGCTTCCTGATCTCCTTCAGTTCTTTCATCCCTCTCTTGTCTCCTTTCCTCTTCCCTTTCGTGTCTCATGTCTTCTTCTCTTTCATGTCGCCTTTCTTCTTCTCTTCTCTCTTGTCTGTGTTTGTTTTCTATTTTCAGCATCCTCTCATATTCCCTTCTCTGTTCTGTAGTTGGTCCTTTTGCTGTTTCTTCCTCAGCCATTTTAGAAGTACCCACTGTTGAGATGAATCCTTTTGGAAAAGAAGGTCCTGTTACTTCTGTTTTTGGGTTTTTTTTGAGAAATCTTCCTTTCTCGTCTCTTAGTCTTGACATAAGAGTAAAACCTATTCTGTGTTTTTGTGTGAATTTTTTTTTTTTTATCAGAGAACTAAAGTTCCTAAGCCTGCTTCTACAATGCCTCCCCGGCAACGACGCCAAAATGTTGGGCTCTGATCTACTGATGTAAATCAAACCTTAAATTTATATCAATCCGGGTTGGTAATCTTAGAGGCATATCCAAGTTTTAGGACTTAGAGCTAGACTTATCTGGTAATCTTAGTTAACTGTGAAATGAACCTACTGACAGATTAAAAAAAATACTGTGACTTAAAGATACAAAAATCCTTTTACAGGGACAACTTCATTTGTTTCTTTTCAATTACACAGTAATCTATATATGAAAGCAATCTATTTGTGAAAGCACTGAGATAATAAAAACAATTAAAGAACAACTCTAACCCTAAGATATAGACTACAAGGCTCTGCCTAATATTCCAGCGCTGAATGAACAATTAACCATTAAATTCCCTTACAGGAAAGTGTTCATAATTTATAATTGTTCTAAACACTTCATCTTTAAATGAGCAGCGATGTATAGCATAGTAAAATCACAGTCTGAACCGTTCCTTTAATATTTAACCAAATAAATGGCAGAGCTCATGAAGATGTAAGTGTGAAGATGTAAGTGATGTGCAGCACAATGAAATCGCAGTCTAAGCTATTCTTTCAATATTCAACAGGGCGTTTTATAAAACCAATTGGAAACTACTTTAACTTGTTCTGAAATAACAAAATGGAATCTTACAGAGATTAAACATACCACTGGGACGATTTAAACAGCTTGCATCAAATCAAATCGCTGCAATCACCCAAATCGCATTCACCGGCAAGTAAAAGAATGTGCAAACTCAACAATGGGGTCCCTCCAATGCCTCGTTCACACACCAATTGAAGAATTACAAAACTTGAACTCTAAATGTATTCACCATAAATTGATTACACAGTAAAAACCACGCAGTTCAGAAACAATATACGTTTCTCCCAAATCATGATGATTTTTTTCATTGTTTTGTGAAATACTTATACAAATTCGAAAGAAAACTGGAAATGCTATAATCCTAGGAACTAATTAATGAACATAGACATCGAGATCCTCTATCAGATCCATGAGACTCAACAAAATCAGAATCGCCCTTCTTTTGTGCTGAGTGGTAGCACAGGTGGTCGCCTTTGACTGCAGTTGACTGGACACCTATGAGAGCCACATCATCCATCCGTTAGAAGTTCATTCATCCTTAGACACTGAGGATCTTTTCTCCATCTTCCAGTTCATGCCTAGCTGTCCTGCAAGTGCTCAACTTTGGAGACAATACGGGAAGTTAGCACATCCCGTAATCTGAATAAAAATCTTAGTTAAAATGCTTTAAAAGTCTCAAAACTCAATTTATTAGAAAGCAATGACATTATACCTCTTAACCAAGGTTAATGGGTGGACTTTAAAGCTTTTATAATCAATATGAAGGTTTTAGGAAGGGAAATGGAAGGTATCTAGGTGGCAAAAAGAGATCAAAATGGTGCCCAACATCTCCCCCAAGAGGAAACTGCTGCATGTCCCCATGCCAAAAATATTTGACCCTGGTCAAAAACCAAAATTTTGTTGCTGATCATCTTGCTTCTAGTATTCTGTCTGTGATGATGCATCTGTTGAAGCCCGAGATGCATAGAGGACCTTCATTCTCTCATACTTAGCCTTATTAACCTTCCTTTGCTTATACCATCTGTATGCTTGTTTAGAGATGCGTGTCCTCTGAACCTTCAGCTTCCAATTGACTTCTCTTAACTTCTCATTCTTTTGCTCAAGTTCCTTTATTTCAAGTTTCAATCTTTTAATCTCTTTATTGTTTTTAGAAGTCTTCTTTTTCTTCATTTTCATTGGAAGCTGCTCAGAATTGGTATCCATCCCCAATTCTTCATGCTCTTGTGCTGAATCTTCTTTTTCCTCTTCCATAGCTTGCTACTCTGAGAAAAGAGAAGCTGAACCTTTGGGTAATTCCTGTCCTAACTGCTTTTCTTTTTCCTTCTCTTGCTGGTCTAAGAAGAGATTGATCCTTTTTGTCTGCTTGATCACCTCATCAGGGTCTTGGATATCCTGTCCTATTTCAGCTGCTGGATCTTCTTCTTGACTCCCCAAGGCTTGCATATGTTCCTCATCTTCTAATGCTGATTGACTTTGAGCTTGCTTATAATTTCTTGGCTTTCTCTGGTAGGTGGTGAAGATCTGATCTTGTTTTTTATACTGTTTTTCTTTTCTCTTCACACTTCTAGTTTGTATCCTTATCTGAGGCTGTTTTGAACTTGTTGCCTCAGAGTTGTCTTCATCATCAGTAATTAGCAATACCTCTTTCTTTTTCTTCTTCCCCTTTGGCGGTTTTGAGCTTGTTGCCTCAGGGTATGTGATCATCAACAATTCATCTTCTTTGAGACCTTCTTCAAGCAATTCTTCCTGCTTTTCAAACTGATTGTGAACTAGAAATCCTGACCATGTCAAATTTTTCCTTTGTAACTCATGCTGGATGATGATTTTAATAAGTCCACAGTGAAAAAGGCTTGTCATTTTGTCTTTTGGATGCCTTTGGACAGCTTTAGCCATCTTAGTCAAACTCTGTAGCAGGAAATAGGGCATATTGATCTCACATTCACCTTTTAAATGCTGTAACAGCTTAATGTGGTAAAGATAAACAATGCTGAATCTGCCTTCACAAGTAATAAATTTTTGAATAACATAAACTATTTCATCCCAGGGATGAACCAGCCAACTTCTTGGTATCCCTTTCTTCCAATTGACTAACCCTGCTCTTGATCTGCACAAAAATGGCATCCATGCTTTCTCTTTAAACTGTTTAGTCTTGAAAAACCTTTTTCCTTGCTTTGGCAGGCTAGTAATTTGTGCTAGGATATCTTCTGACAGTCTAAAATGTAAGTTCCCCACTATAACTCTTTCTCCATCAAAGGTTTCAGCAAAAGCTAGACTAGCCTGCTCATTATGCCCATTAAATTTTTCAAAGAAATTTACCCACTGATTATTTTCAAAAATCTCCATGCAAGTCTCATGAATATCAGTAGAATTAAATTTTGCTGGTTCCAATCTAGATGACATTTTGAATTTAAATAGAAAACAGGAACCTTTCAACCTTTAACTATGCCTTTGTCTTCCTATCCCCACAACAATACTCTGAATTTGTGAAATTGTTGTTGTTCTGAGCAGAGTATTCAGCAAAGAAAGGGGTTTTAAGTTTTACCTCCTCTTAGTGTAATTATCTTCCTTTCCTCCTGTGCGATTTCTACAGCAAATGGTGTATTCACAGCTTCCTTCTCATTGACTGTCTTTCTTCCTGCGTGATTTCTTCAGCAAATGGTGTCTGCATACTTCGTGTAACCCACGGCCCCTTCTCTCTGCAAACTGTCACCCACAGCAGTCGATTTTGCAGAGAAGAACAATTGAATTCACTCCCAGGAAAAATGACCAAGTCGTGGTCTCCAATTTCACCAATTCTTAATGCAGGACTCAAGCACATTTATATGCTGTCGTGGGGCATATAACCACGTTTTTCTTCCATCATTTCATGATATGCCACTTTCCATTTGATCATTTACTTAGGAAAGGAATTAAAAGTAAGGTTTTGATTTATAAAACACTTTAATTCCTTTATATGCCCAACGTTTAATGCACATGCTTGTAATAAAAGGATTTTTTTTTCTTAAAACCTTTTTTTTTCTCTTAAAATAAACTCCTTTTCCTTTTAAAAAATAATGCGCTGAAGATATATATGACCATTGTTTTCTTCCTTAAATTCTATATGTTACCTAATGCATGATGCACTAAATACATATATAAAAGAAACTTTTGAAATTCCTTTATGTCAAAATATTTCACTTTTTGCTGAGAAGGAGACCCTGTTTGTCTTTAAACCAAGAAGAAAACTCTGCCTGTAGAATGCAGTATGTATCCTGTAGAATGCAGTATATGTCCTGTAGAATGCAGTATATACTTTGGCCATTTAAAATTTCTCTTGGGTTTGATCCTGACAACCATCTTAACCCCTAGAGTGGGAAAATGAAGTGCTGGCAGAGACTATCAGGAATAGGCAGTCAAGCTTTACAATAGTTGGTAAATATGTCATCACTTAAAAACAAAGAATCCTGAAACTCTTAAAACACAAAAACTGAAAAATTCTTACAGACTTTGCTTGATATTCCTGTATGATGAGCTTGCTGCTTGATGAAGTTGATTTGTATTCTGATTCATTTCTGTGCTTCTGATGTCTTCTGTTTTCCATCTCAGATTCCTTCAGCTTCACTGAAAGTCAGGTCCTTCTGTAGATTTCTTCTACCTTACTGGAAGTCAGGTCCCTCTGCATTGTTAAAAATCACTTGTATTACTGGAAATTAGGTCCCTTCTACATATGAAAAAGACTTGAAGTGTTCTAAAGAAGCATGAAAATGCTTATCCCCCTCACAGGCCTACCTTTTGACTTGTCCTCAAGTCAAACAAGATCTTCATTATTTGGAAAAAAAAACTATGTAAAAGACATGAAATTGGAAAAAGATTTTTTTTGGTGAATTTTCAATGGCCAAGCAAGCCTGGTTTTCCATAGAAAATTCAAGTTTATATTGTGCCAGTGACCTGGTTTTCACAATTAAACTTTTTTTTTCTTCTTGTTTATATATATATATATGTATTTTTTGTTTTGTTTTTATTTTATTTTTCTGTTTTTGTTTTATTTGTATGCTATATCAGATCAACTAAGAAGTAGGTGAAGGAGAAACACTGATGTGTCTATCCAGCACTTGCATTTCCTGTTGCTGTGAAATCTATTGAATGAAATATGCCTTGTTTATAGGTTTGTTGTACAGCTTGAGCCGATGGCCATTGACCACAAAGGTATGTGCTTCATCATCTATGGTTTGAAGTTTGACTGAACCATTGTCATAGACTTCAACAATCTCATATGGACCAAGCCAGTGAGTAGTGAATTTGGCTTTGAAGTCTTTAAACTTTGAGTCAAACAATAGTGCCCAGTCACCGATGTGAAATTGATTCTTTTTGATAAATTTTTCATGCCATTGAGCTCTCTGCTATTGTATCAGAATATTGTGTTCTATGGCAGCCTGTCTCATCTCATCTAGCCGATTCAACTGAAGTATTCTTTCTTGCTGAGCCTCAGAAAGATCCATGCCCAAATCTGCTGCTAACTTGAAGGTATGAATTTGAAACTCTATAGGGAGGAGGACTTTCTTACTGTAGACAAGCTGGTAAGGAGAAAAACTAGTACTATTTTTCCAAGTGATCCAGTATGCCCATAAAGCTTCAGTAAGTTTAGCTGACCAATCCTTCCTATGCATCTGAACAATTTTGGTGATGATGCCTTCTAAAGTCTTGTTTGTAGATTCCACTTGCCCATTTGCTTGTGGATGGTAAGGGGTGGACTTTCTGTGCTTGATCTTGTACTTTTCTGCAATCTCTTGAACTAGTTTCGAGGTAAACTGGGCACCTTGATTAGTTACAATCTCCCTAGGCACCCCAAAATGGACAAATATTTCCTCAAACAGAAAGTTTACCACAGTTTGCTCTGTGGCTCTCGGTAAAGGTTTGGACTCTACCCATTTAGTAACATAGTCCGTACAGACCAGAATGTACTTCTTCCCTTGTGATGGCGGATGAATTGGACCAATGAAGTCAAGGGCCCACTTTTCAAAAGGTTCAATGAGGATTTGTGGTTGGAGTGGCATTTCATCAGACCGGACTAGCCGTCCCATTCGCTGACAAGTATCACAACTTCTAACATACCTCTTAGCATCTTTCAAAATAGTAGGTCAATAATACCCCAAATTGAGTATCTTGTATGTTGTTCTTTTATCTGCAAAATGGCCACCACACAGTTCGTCATGACATGCCTTTAAAATATCTAAGATTTCATCCTGTCGTACACATCTTCTTATAATTAGGTCATATCCTATGTAAAAGAGGTCACCATTAACCCATATATGCCTAGCACTTTGTTTAATAACCTTTTTCTTTTCTTTAGATGTCATAGATGGTGGTAATTGACCTGATGATAAGTAATTGGCAATATCAGCATACCAAGGTGTGATAACAGAAATTGCAAACAGGTGTTCATCAGGAAAACTATCTAAAACAGGAACAACCTCACCAGTATTGTGTAAGCGAGACAAGAAGTCTGCCACTTGATTTTCTCATCTAGGTCAATCTAGAACAGTGATGTTGAATTCCTGCATTAATAATAACCATCTAGTAATCCGACCATTAGTGATAGACTTGTTCATTAAATATCATAAGGCTGAATGATCTGTATGGACAAAAATTTCATAACCAGTTATGTAATGACGGAACTTATTTACAGCATGAACCACCGCCAACATTTCCTTTTCAGTGATTGTATAGTTTAACTTTGCAGGTGTAAGATTTTTACTAATAAAATAGATGGCATAAGTCAAAGTATGTTCTTTCTAGCCCAATGAGGCCCCTATTGCAGTAGCAGAGGCATCAGTAGAAATATGAAAAGGTAATGTCCAATTTGGTCCCCTTAAAATGGGTGCAGTTGAGAGCTTCTCCTTAAGTGTCTGAAATGCAGATTGACAATCAGTATCCCAACTAAAATTCACATCCTTGGAAAGCAATTTAAACAATGGCAGAGCTATCTTACTGAAATTTGCAATAAATCGACGATAATAGCCTGCATACCCTAAAAAGCTTCTTACATCTGTTTGAGTTGTTGGTTTAGATAAATTGTCAATAATTTGAATTTTATCAGGATCTACTTTTATACCAGATGCAGAAATGTGATGTCCTAAAACTATCCCTTCAGTCATCATCATAAAACATTTTTCATTACTGAGGGAAAGATTTGAGTCAACACACCTTTTTAAAATTTTCTCCAGGTTTGCCAAGGAATCCTCAAAGGTACTTCCATATACAGTAAAATCATCCATGTAAATTTCAACACACTCATGAATCAGATCTACAAAGATGGCCAGGACTGCCCTCTGAAAGGTAGCTGGGGCGTTACATAAGCCAAAAGGTAAAACCTTATAGGCATAGGTGCCCCAAGGACATGTGAAGGTGGTCTTGTCATGGTCTTCATTTGCAATACTAATTTGATTATACCCACTGAAACCATCTAAAAATGAAAATTATTCTTTGCCAGCTAGGGTATCCAACACTTGATCAATGAAAGGCAATGGAAAGTAGTCTTTTAATGTTGCCTTATTTAATTCCCTGTAATCCACACATATACGCCATTTACCATTCTTTTTAGGAACAACAACCAAGGGAGAGACCCATTGGATGTCGGAGATGGGGTAGATAAACCCTACTTTTAACAACTTCTGTAGCTCTTCTTTGACTATTTATTTTAGTATAGGATTCATTCTGCGTTGCGATTGTCTAAGAGGTCTGATTTTATCATCTGTGTAAATATGGTGAGTGCATGTCTCATGATGAATACCTAGCATATCAGTATACTCCCAAGCAAATGCATGGGAATGTTTATTCAGAAAATTAATCAATTGGTCTTCTTGTGATGTAGTAAGATGTGCACTTATATTCAAACTTTTGCCTCGACTGATTTCAATTGTCTTACTTTGAATATCTGTGATTGAATGAACATTGAAAATATCATGAAGTTCCAATGCTAGAGAATGTACTGTGCAATTTTCCTGAAAATTATAACCCAAAACTTGATTTGCTGCAGCATATTGCAGGTCTCTTAATTCTTCAGAAATATCAGGTTCAACAATAAAATAATCTAACAAATATTCATTGTTTTGTTCCTGAAAATCAAAGAACTGATTGATACTCAGGAAAGGCTGAATCACGTCTTCTTCTTGTTCCTTAGTCTCATTGATCCATGACAGCTGATCTAATGTAGAAGGTCTTTGAGCAGAAGGGTAAAGTGCAATTTGTTTTCTTTCTGTCCCATGTGAAATGAGCATACTTCCTGACCTACACCCTATGAAGGCATCTGTTGTTGCCAGACATGGTCTGCCAAGAATCAAAGGGTGACCTCCTAGGTTAGAATTTGGATGTAGCACTATAAAATCAACAGGATACTCCCAGTAGTCTAAATAAACAATGATATCTTCTAAGACCCCTTCAGGTGTAATTTTAGACCTATCAGCTAATTCCAAGACTGTTGTAGTTGGTCTGAGATTTGTCAAGTGAAGGTATTCCATTGTTTCAAGTGTCATAACATTAATGGAAGCACCTAAATCGATCAATGTTTTTGGAATTGAAAAATTATTAATAGTGATTGTAACCATTGGAATCCCAGGATCTACATACTTTTCAATGAAAATAGTGTTAGACATTAATCCTGCTAGATTGCCTACCACATGAATTTTTGATGGATCCTTCTTCCTTTTATTAAGACATAATTCCTTAACTGCTTTAGTGTAAATTGGAATATCCTTTATAGCCTGCAGTATAGGAATTTTGACATATGCATTTGTTAACTCATTCAAAACATCAAAATCAGGTAAGGAAATTGAAGGTTTTTCTTTGACCAACCTTTCTGGAAAAGGAGGTTCATATGATACTAATGTTTTTCCTTTTTTATTATGATTTTCTGACTAAGATTTTTCTGTATTTAATTTTTTTGAAATTTTCTCATTTTCTGTTTGTTCTTTTAAGATAACAGGAGATTCTTTTTGTAAGGTTTTCCCAGATCTTAAATTGATATTTTGTAGTGGAAGGACTGAGTAGGGAAGTGCCATTTCATCATCAACATTATACATGGGTCTGTCTGTTTTATTATTTGGATTTGGAATTGGCTGAGCTGGCAATTGGGTAGGCCAAGGTGGAGGCTGATTGGATGGCAATTGAAGCTGTTGAGGTGGTGGACCCAATTGAGGAACCATATTGGGTTGTTGAAAAGATGGAACTTGGAAAGATGGGGCTTGGACTTGAGTCTACTGATAT
>LPNX011152239.1:4584-15059 GCA_001517045.1 Pseudotsuga menziesii | reverse complement strand
GCTTTTAGTGGGATTTTCAGGGAAATATGGTAGGTAAATGGACGAATGAGCCATGAAATGGGGTAGATGAGGTAGTTAACCATTTTTGGGTGTTAACAAAAGGTTCTAGTGGTATTATAACTCTCAAATCCTTTCCTTCGAAGGTCATCTGTTCTTTCTTAAGGTTAATGACTGCAGCATTTTCCATTTCCCATTCAATGCCTAACAGAGCTGGATAGGGATTACTGTCATCAATGAGCTCAATAACTTCAAAGTCCGCTAAAGTATTGACCCCATCAATATCTATTGGGACATTAGGGAATCTCCCTAGGGGCACAATCCTTTGTTGATTGGCTAACCTCAACTGTATACGGGACCAGGCAAGGGCTGGTTTACCCATTTGCTCCCAGGTTTTCTTGGTGAGGACATTGACTTCTGATCCTAGATCCAGAATGACATCAGTCATATCATATTCCCCTATCTGAACATTCAATCTCATTTCCCTACCGGTTCGTCAGACACGATTAACATTTTTCTCCTTATCAACTCTTCTCTGAGGTTCACAGAAAGCAATAACTTTTTGCAACTCCTTTAAAGCATCCTGATTCATTAAGAGTTTCATACAGCTCTGTAAAAAGGAGGACAATGTACTTACTTTATCCGTTGAAGCTGCTTGCGGCTGCGACGCCTGTTGATGTGGCTGCACAGGTACTACTGCTGTGCTAGGATCAACAATGTTGCACTTGGCCTCCATGAATATCTCTTGTTCTCTTTCAATATCAAGTACTGGGACTTTCTCAGGGACCTTACGAACCCATGCCTCGGCAGGCTGTTTCTCCGGACTGTGTACGTGCGTCGTGGCTCCACTCCGCGTAACAACATTAATGGCTGGGGCAGGTCTTTGCTCGACAAAAATCAACTGAACATTCTGGGTAGGGCCACTATTTCTTTCCTCGATCTTAGCTATCAGCTGCGGGCACTGTTCGATCACATGATCTACTGCGCGGGAATACCGACATGTCGTAGTGGGGTTCTGACAGTCCCTAGTTAAATGCCCGGCTTGGTTACAGTTGTAACACACAACCTGGCCTCTGCCTCTTCCTGCCATACCACCACGACCCCGACCTCCAGAAGCACCTCGACCGGGTGCACCACCACGGTAACCATAGCCATCATTGCTCTGGCCTTCATTTTGTACCCGATAGGTGTCAAAAGTCTGCTCTCTCATGAGGTCATAACTGCGACACTCATCTTCGTTATGTCCTACAGACTTACAGAACTTGTAGTATGGGTTTTTGGGGACCTGCACATACCTCTGGAGCAGATGGCAGTTTTCAGGTCGATGCTCGCCAGTTGTCCGACAGATTTCACAATATAGAACAGTTGGGTTGAACGGGTTTGGCACACCAGTATTCAGGTAATTTCTTATTACAGGACACTGTTCCTTGTCATGACCTTCTGTCCAACAGTGGGTACACCAACCCTCCTCGCGACTGGTTTTTCCTTTCTTCATATCGCGAAGCTCCAGAGCCATCGCGGCCAACTGCGCTTGTATTTGAATGATACCAGAATTATCTTCGACAGGGGCAGTCTCAAGCTTCATCGCGATTTCCAAAGCCTCCTGCTGGTCAACAACCTTCTGTTGCATGAGTGGAGTTCTGATATGAGGTAACAATGCGGCAATAAACCATTCCTTGTGCTGCGCAGGTCCAATGGTGAAACTGAATTGGTCGAGTAGAACTTGGAACCTCTGATCAAAGTCCCACACTGATTCGTCGCGTCGCTGCTGAATCTCTTTCAATTTAGTGATACAATGCGACTCTGATTTTGGCTTCTTAAACTCTTTGATTATTACTACGTTAATATCATCTAAAGCATGACTCTGAGTGCTGGATAATTTCATGAACCAGGTCAAAGCCCGGTCCCTGAAAGAAGTAAGGAGCTGCGCTCTTCTGACATCCTGATCTGTAATGTTCTTAGCATTCCACACTGCTTCACATAAAAATCAGAACTACTCTGGATCCTCTGATCCAGTTCCTTTGAAAACAAGGAGCTTAATATCATCAGTCATGTGGGCCATAGCTGATCTAGGGGGGTTGGGAGGGGGACAGGAAGTAGGCGGAGGGGAATTTACTGGGGTAGACTGCCCGGTAAGAGGAGTGCTCGGGTTAGGGTGACTTTCGGACTGGAATGGATTTTCAGGGATGACAGGTCGGCGCTGCGGGGTTACTGGAGGGTTTCCAACCGAAGGGTTTTCTTTAGGGTCTGACTCTTCGAGATTTACAGGGGAAGGCACGGTATCCTGACCTAAGGAATAGGATCCAAAGTCTCTCTTGTACCTTTTTCCACTTCGCAGCAAACCGCTTTGCTCAGTGAAGGTATTGTCACTTGCAAACATATGTTAGTAATACAAAATCTAACAGTCTGATTCAATCATCAATATTCATTTTTCAGCCAATAGCATTTTAATTCTGTGAGGACCCTGCAGCAAACAAGTAATCAAAATACACGATATAGCAGCAGAACTCAAAATCACTCTTATATTAATCGTAGGCCATTTCGAGGGGGAAACCTCCTTTGAGCAAGCTCAATACAAAATAACTTCACGGTGCCTTCCTTGGACTCAACACACACTTATATACTAAAAATAGGCACCAATACTATGGGTCAAAACCATGGGCCAATATAAACTATGGATCAACAAATACTACGGGCGGCTTACAAAGCACATGCGCCCAACAACAATAACACAAACTATGGATCAACAATTACTATGGGATGACTTACAAAGCATATGCGTCCAATAACAATATACTAACACGGTAAAGAGAAGGATTGACATGGGTTCCTAACATCCCCTCCCCCTTAGAAAAAGGTTTGTCCTCAAATCTTTAGATGTGGAAATTGTCGCTGAATCTGAAGGAGTGGTTCCCACGTAGCATCCTCGGGCTGCATTCCGTGCCATTGAATTAAGACCTCTGTGATAGAGTGAGAGCGAAGCTGACGAGTGCACTTATTGAGGACAGCCTCCGGCTCCAAAAAGATGGATCCTTAATTATCCAATTCTGGTAAAATAGTTTGGCCTTTGATGTTGGTGCAAAGAACTTTCTTCAGACAAGAGACATGAAATACTGGATGAATGCGGGAAGAAGGCAGAAGTTCCAATTTATAAGCAACAGACCCAATCTTCTGAAGAATCCTATATGGCCCATAGAACTTTGGAGCGAGCTTATGATGCCCTTCGAGTTTTAGTGAGGATTGCTTGTAAGGCTGGAGACGAAGAAAAACCATATCACCGGCTTCAAAAGTGCGTTCAGAACGGTGCTGATCAGCTTGTTGCTTCATGCGATTTCTTGCCATGTGAAGGTTTTCGCGCAATATGCGAAGAACCTCATCACGGTTTCGAAGGACCGCGTCAACTGCCTGAACTGGAGAACTGCTGGGGGTGTAAGGAAGAAGAACTGGTGGTGCCTGACCATAAACTGCTTCATATGGAGTCATTTTAGAGGCAGTGTGGTAAGAGGTATTGTACCACCATTCAGCGAGAGGGAGCCACTTTGCCCACTGATGTTGTTGCTCAGAGGAGAAGCAACGAAGATAAGTTTCCAAGCATTTATTGATAATTTCAGTTTGACCATCCGTTTGGGGGTGATAACCTGATCTCATCTTCAGTTTGGTGCCAGTGTGGTGAAAGAGTTCTGTCCAAAAATGATTGGTGAAAGTTGCATCACGATCCGAGACAATGGAAGAAGGCATTCCATGAAGACGAAAGATCTGGTCCAGGAAAATTTGAGCAACGGAAGAGGCTGTATAGGGATGGCTGAGAGCACAAAAATGACTATATTTGGAGAGGCGATCAACCACAACCAAAATCACAGTCTTCCCTCCAGATTTAGGGATCCCTTCAATGAAATCCATAGAAATATCTGTCCATATCCGGGTAGGTATGGGCAAGGGCTTGAGCAATCCCAGAAGGGGTGTTGTTTCACCCTTATTGCGCTGGCAGGTATCACATTTAGCCACCATCTGTTGAATTGTCCTTTTCATGCCCTGCCAAAAGAAGTTGCACCGTGCCCATTCATACGTTTTGAGAAAACCAGAGTACCCAGCTGACGGAGAAGCATGGAGTTCATAGAAGATAGCTTGTTGAAGAGCTATGTTCTGGGGAAGCACCAGACGACTCTTATATCTCAGTGAAGCACCATCCCAAGAGTAATGTGGGACAGCAGAAGGGTTGTTGTCCAAGCGTTGGATGATGTGAGATAATTAAGAGTCATTGACATAACCCTGTTGAACCGATTGCAACCAATTGGGAACAGGCATAGAAATAGCGGAAAGAGAACCTTGGTCATCAAATGTGCGAGAAAGGGCATCCGCCACAATATTGTTCTTACCCTTATTATAAGTGATCTTATAGTCATAACCCATGAGTTTGCTAACCCATTTCTGTTGTGCTGGGGAGGATACACGCTATTCTAGGAAATATTTCAGACTCTGGTGATCAGTCTTGATGCAGAAATGATTCCCTAAGAGGTAGGGTCGCCAGTTTTGTACTGCATGCAAAATAGCCATCATTTCCTTCCCATATGTAGAGGCAGCTAAATTCTTACTGGAAAGGGATTTGCTGGTGAACGCAATGGGGTGTTCATCTTGAAGGAGAATAGCACCAAGTCCATTGCCGCAAGCATCACTCTCAATAGTGAAGGGCTTGGAAAAATCGGGCATAGCTAGAACAGGTGTAGTACACATAGCTTGTTTCAGCTTGTCAAATGCACACTCAGTAACATGTGTCCATGTAAAAGCATCCTTTTTCAATAGATCAGTTAATGGAGCTGCAATCTTCCCATAATCCTTGACAAACTTGCGGTAGTAGCCAGTCAACCCCAAAAAACCACGAAGGCTCTTGAGTGTCTTAGGAGGCGGCCAATTGTTCATGGCAGCGATTTTGGTAGGATCCACACAAACCCCTTGTGCTGAGATAATGTGCCCGAGATACTCAACTTCCTTTTGGCCAAAAACACATTTAGACTCTTTGGAATGGAGATGATGATCAGAGAAAAGTTGCATTACAAGAGCCAGATGTTGGAGATGTTCAGCCCATGTTTTACTGTAGATGAGGATATCATCAAAAAATAACAGAATGAATTTCCACAAATAGGGTCGGAATATTTTATTCATCAAGGCCTAGAATGTGGAAGGAGCATTAGTGAGACCAAAGGGCATGACCAAAAACTCATAGTGGCCATCATGTGTGCGGAAAGCTGTTTTAGGGATATCATCCTGTTGATGGGCGTTTCTGATTCAGCCCGCAACGGGGGAAAACGACCCAGTCCGGGATCCTTAGAACAGGTTCCAAGTTGTTTCAGGTAGTCGTTCCCGACAGGTTTATAGGCTCTGTTAGCCTGGGATCCTAAAAGGGTAACTAGTGCTATCGATTAGTAGGTACTTAAACTTAATGATTTATTAGAGTTAAAACTGAGTTTTATGCTACTGTTGTATGAAAACACTATACACAAATTTGTTATATAGATACAACAGAATTCAGAAACAAACAAAAACTAATACAATACTTTTAACCATATACACAAATATACAGCATTCACACCAAGGAGTAAGCTAAAGATGTTTTTGCAGAAACATAGGTAATCATATTCACAGTTTTAATATCATGCAGAAAAATAACATTAAATAAATCCTAAAGTCCTACTCTAACCCCTATCCCGATCGGGAGCACAATTAAACTAATACTGATTCTCAGCAAACACTGGAAAACATAATGTAAAATCTCATTTGCAGAATAATAAAGACATTTAAAGCCTGCAAATTAATACATGCATTACTAACTATCATATACCAATAATAACAATTATTAAATACATGACAGATTATACCAATATGACTGAAAACTAGAAGCAGCGAATACTTAAAAGATTACTTTCGCATAATTAATGAAAATGAACTATAACGAAAGATATAAACTTAAGAAATACAAATACTAACAACTGCGAGATGTCATAAACGCAAACCAGTTTTAAAACTTAATAAGACGTAAATCCAACATCACCAGTCCAAAACAAAATGTCAACCGGCAGGAAACCGCCTAGCAGCCCATCCAGTTAGAACCAGCAGTTCAGTACTTGCATTACGGTAGTATTCCCCCCTCCCTCAGTATAATGCCAACAGTCTATTAAATACATTCCTTTTTACCCATGATAGCATATTTGGGATCAAAAACAAATCTTCACGATCCCTAACTAATCGCCAAAGGAAAACGACAAGTGAAACCTGTCGTTTTTCCTTTAGCCCTTAATTTCTCACTCAGCCTACAGGATCGTAACATAAAACAGAGGAACCTGTCAAAATTTTTCTCCATTCCGTGATTCGATTCCAGCAAAACAGGGATTACGCCGATCTCTTCAAAATTTGGGGAGTTAATATCTGCGATCCACAAAAGAAATATTTAGAAAATCGTAACAGCAGGTGAAATAGAATTATAAATCAAATAATCTCAACGTAACGAATTACCTGACATTCAGCCATATAACAAACCATGATCAAAAACTATATATTCACTGGGGCATTAAAGACCTAAATGTTTACTCCACTGGAGTGACTGGGCGAAGGGGCTTTAAACTGCATTAAAGCGATCTGAGCGTTCAACTCTCGTAACTTTTCTTCATTCCTCTCATTTTTGTCCTGCAATTTCAGGACACGCCTGATAAGTTTGTTCTTATGGTTTTTCAACCGCAACAAATGCTTGTCGCTAACATCTATTTTCTCCTTCATCCCCATATTATCGATTTTCAATAGATCTCTGCTAGCAGATACCTCACGGATTGTTTCCTCCATTCTACGGACCTTGTCCAGTAGACAGTTAACGAACAAAGGGTGAATGTTTTCACCGATCTCATGCAAAACAGAGGAGGTCACTTTAACTGATTTTTCATTCATGACCGAATCGGTCACGCACTCTACATGAGCTTCTGAAATTTTCTTGCCCTCGACTGGTAGGCTTTTCGACTCAGGCGCAATTTCCACTTCTGTCTGAACAGGCTGGACTTCAACAAAAAGGAAGGGATTCTCAGAAATTTCTGAAACATTCACCGTAGGACTTGGGTCGACTGAATCGGTCCTTAGATCAGGATAAACAACATTATCATTTCCCTGGGGAGACGTGGTAATCTCCTCAACGTCGATTACCACTGTCTCAACATTATTTTTGTCCTTTTTAGGCCCTTTGACATATTTGGCTCTGGCCATGCTGCGTGTTAGTCTCCTACTCAGGTTAGGAGCGTTTCCTTGTTGACTAACATTTTTGCCCCTCGTGATTGATGGGGTGACAGGTGAGAACCCCGAACTTTTGGCGCGGCGACCATTATGCACAGGAGTAGGGCCACTATCCTCAACATTGACCATAGGAGTCTGCGAGGGTTGCGAGTTTTTAGGGCTAGGATTCGACACAGGCTTTTTAGACGAAACTGAGCCCACAACCTGATGTTTCCCATAGTCATCAGGGTTATTATACATGCAATGGCAGAATTTCGAGAATCCATTGTCCTCAATGAACTGTTCCCAGGACCGTCCCATTTTCCCCAATTCGCTTTCTACCTGAATCTGAACCAAACCATGATGAAACAAACTATGACTCAGGTGCTTCGGCCCTTTTTTAATGGCGTTAGACATCTTAAAGAGACTATGCAACAGATAATAGGGGAGGTTAATTTGAAAACCCAAAAACAAAGCCATGATACGTAGGTGATAAACATACGCAGAGGACAAACACCCTTCACATGTAAGATATCGGTGAATTAAATCTAAAACCGGACGCCATTCTTTGCGAAAGTACTTACGTGCTACCCCGGTACGGAACGAGACCTCCTGCGTCGGATTCTTCAGCAAGCTGCGCCACTCTGTGATTTCCATTCTCTGGTATTTAAACCATTTTTTCCCTGTTAACGGCAAACCAGTCGCATGCGCGACAGACCTCTCATCCACCCTAAAACACAAATCTCCTACCTCAACCTGATAGTCCCTTAAAGACATGGCGAACACCCGGGTAACTTCCGGGTTTGAATCAGAGAACTTCCGAAAGAACTGTAACCATCCTCCCTCCCGGACTTTGTGCAACAAATCGGCGTTCGATTCCAGCAAAGTCAATTCATGGGGCTCGACTCGAACCACTGGGGCCATTCTTGTTAACACGCGGGCGAGACAGTGTGCACAACAGACTTGCCACCAGAGGGTTAATGACAGAGACACGAATTGAGAGCACTTAGAGCTAAAACCACAAACCAGTAAACCAGACGACAGGCCAGCCATATGAGAATTTATACAAAACCCTCGCGGGTTCAGTCTGAGCGACGCCATCAACATTCCGAATGGCGCATACAACTGACGGCCGAAACGTTTAAACCCGCGATCATCGCCATGTCTTCCCACTTAAATGACCAGGGTGGCAAGTTTGTACGCATGACAGGCGTTCCAATAACCTATCGCCACGACCAAGCTTATGCTCAAGAGTTAAGACGTGGAGGGAAGCGCGATACGAGTGGCATCATTGCACTCATAATTCTACAGCAAGGTGACTTGTGCCAGAGATTTCCTGAATCATGCGTTCATTTATATGTATTAAGGTGGCGAACGATACTATAGTCCAAAAATTAACGTTGGTGATTAATTAACATGACTTGCCCTGAACCATAGCTCGACAACATTAGGATAAATCTGCCAATGATATACTTATGTTTCAATAAACGACCTTTAATCACCATCGTATTGATGCTAGACTAAGGTTATTAATATAACACTATAACCTATGCTTTGAACATGTGATATATCATATGCAATATAATATAGGTTAGAGCATGGAATATTAACTTTTCATTACACCCACCAATCCTTATCCATACACCTAGGGGTAATATCAGCGAACCCATAAATTAAACGATATGCATCATTATTATAAGGTTGCTCATGAAATCTCATAGTAATAAAAAAAACAATGGCGCTTCTCAACAAATGAGTAGCTCCTAAAAATTTAAGCATTCAGTAGCTTAGCATATCACTTCTAAGTCTAAGACATTGCATCAAACAAAATCCCATTTTGTTTGGTGCAATAATGACTTTTAGAAGGTTGTTGAGCGGGCGCACAACAAATGGCGACCAGCTGGACGAAGCAGTTGTCTCTGTTCATATGCCTGAAACCATATAATCAAAGCAATTAGATTTTCAACATAAACCATTGGACAGACATTATGTTTAACGTTCTCACCAGATTAAAAATTTCATAATCATGCACATTACCAGCAGACTTAGAGCTTAGATATTTAGTTGACCATTATCAATTTTCTTTACAACGTTCAGTCTTAGAGAAGAAGTGCAGAAAATGGTTCAGTCTTAAAGATAAATCCTCGATACCACAAGCATGGCCCTGCTGCCAGCCGGTGTTCATAGCCACGATAGGGTTGCTTCACGACCCACAAAACACCAGTATCGAACCTGCTAGTAAAAAAAAATTTACATTTCTGGGCAACATATCATCTGCATCGTATATACATTCCTTTAGTCTGAAGGCCATGATTCAGGCTTGGTAACCTGCTAGTAATCATGTCAGTCACCAGCCTACATATCAGTAAAATGAACCGGCTCGTGATGAGACCTTTCATCCCTCAGAGACTTACTTCTAAGGGTCATTGCCCAGGCTTGGTGACCGGAGACGACAATGTTACTGGATGTAAGCTTATGATCCTGAACAGACCGGCTCTTGATGAGACCTTCTTTCCTTTCAAACCTTTCTTGTTTTCTTTCTCTTCTTTTTTTCTTTTTGTTACCAATCTATGTTTACCCAGAATGTAATTAAAGTAAATCCCCAGAGGAGATTGTCTTAGCAGGTAGGGAGGCAGTTTTATTTCTCTTTACGAGAGGGTGTGGCGGAAAGATTAAATAGATGACCTTACCAAAACTATTTTAATCTCCATAGGCTGAAATTTGCAGACACTGATACACAAAATTAACATATAATAATATTTCTGGTAATAGCTAGAACTTATGAAATCTTCTTTCTGTATGATAGGCAAACAGAATGGCTGTTCTCTAGACAAATATTGCTTTGATACATGCTTTTCAAATTTCAGATATTCATTCAGCCATCAATCTTGGATTTTGGTGAAAGTGTCGGACTTAGATCAAACCGAACAAACAAAATGCAAGAAACTAAGAAAACCAATCAAAAGCAAACGAAATTATTCAAACCAAAGAAAATTCACACTAGAAACATGTACAAAATGATCCCTGGAGAAGGATCAATTAAAATATTTCTTGATTAAGTGACCATTTACTGGAAGATCATCAATCTCACCTTCCAGTGTTTGCAGCCTGAAAGTGCTGGGACCAAGCTTTTCTGTAATAATGAATGGTCCTAGCCACAAACGCTGAAACTTTGTATGTTTCCCCTTATCTTCATGTTCCTTATCCCATCTCAAAACTAAATCACCCAA
>LPNX011152159.1:121836-234025 GCA_001517045.1 Pseudotsuga menziesii | reverse complement strand
GTGAAGTCTCTGTGTACCAGAACTTCAAGACCATCTCTAGCATCATCAGCTAGGTGGTGGTCATCAATGACCATGTTGGCATCAATGACAATTTCATCAACAGCTGCTACCCAATGTACTTGTCTTGGCTCGACCATGTGTTGACTCGACGTGTTCACTACATAAAAAATATCTGGCTTGGTATTAACCAGATACAACAAGGAACCTATCAACTGGCGATACATGGTCGGATCCACTAAATCTGAAGATATGGCAGAATCATGTAACTTCTTCAGATTTGCTTCCATGGGTGTACTTATAGACTTATAGTGCATCATACCATATCTGCTCAAGATATCAATGGAATACTTCCCTTGTCCAAGGAAGATATCATTAGGTCCTTGCTACACCTCTAGATCCAAGAAATAATACATCAACCCCAGGTCTTTCAAATTCACGAGTCAACTCCCTCTTGCACCTGATGACCAGACTGTCATCCCTGGTCATCCCTTGGAACAAAAGGCTTAGCATAATCTATTACTTCTTTTTGAGAGAATCCTTGGGCTATGATGTTGCCATATACAACATGCTTGATCTTGAATCTCTCATCCTCCAAGACTAAAATAGAGAGCATGCTAACTCTCCTCAATGGCACAAGCAATGTTGAAACCAATTCTAGAATCTGGCATGAATCCAACCGGAAACCAACTCTTCCTCATAATCATTGGAATGACCATCTATAGTAGAGAGATTGACATTCATTGGAGTTCCTGCTGTCAACTGTCAATCTATATGAGATCCTCTAGATCTATGGCTCATGTGTCCACATATGACTAGATGTACTAGATCCATGTATATTTGTTGTAGAACAATGATCTCTTGTTCTTCGGGCATCACATTTATTTTAGTTTCTCTCTCTGTCACAGAAGTCATCCTACTACTTGATCTAGAGCCTTAGGTGAGAGCCATGCTTCTAGAAGCTTCATGCTTCAAAGCATCCTGCTCTCTCTCGAACACCGAACATCAATGAGATATACATATCCATTACTTGTCCTTTAGAAAAAGTCTCATCATCCTCCTCTTGTAGGTCATAGCATACGGTCTTTCCCTACAAGTCAAATTTAGTCATATAGTTAGCAACATTGCAGGATCATGAAATTCGATTATATGTACATTTCAATACATTAGCAATAGTTCACACAGTTATGTAAAATACATAACAAAAAACTATATCATATGCTCATCATGCAATACTATAACATACTTCCTAATTCTAGGAATACAGATATGCATACAACTATAATTAAAAAATGTTCAAAACATTTAGATCGTCCAATTGATAATCCAAATACAAATACTCATTTTTTATTGTTTTGAGGGCTCCCTCTTTATCTTTGCGTCCTTGCAAGGATGACTGGAATCCTTAGATCTTTAACTCCTTACTTAACGGAAGCTCCCTAGAACCTGGATCTTCATACATCACCAATGACAATCTCCTCATCTACAGATAATGCAATCATTGGTACACTAAAGGAAATACTCTTTTCGACAGTCATCATCTTTTGCATTCCTTGACTTCTTTGGTGAAGTCTTTTCATCAACATCAACGATAGAGGCATGTTGCTTTCCTTTTCTTTTCTTCCAGCGTTCTGAATCAAAGTGACCTAGCATGCCTCAATTGAAACTTTTGAGGTTGGATTTATTCTTCTTGACCTTTGGATTTTGAATTGACTTGATGTCGTTTTTTCCTTGTTCCACTTTCCTTTTTTCTTTCCATTCTAGCTATGAGGACTAGTTCTTCTTCCTTTTCCTTTAAGATAGAGGCAAGCTCCCTTGTTTCCTCTTGGACACATTTAGACCAAAACTGATCAAAAGTAGGTAACTGACCATGAGCACATATCCCTTTCACAAATGGCTTCCATTCTGAAGGAAGTCCACCCACAGATGTCAACACAAGATCTTTTCCAAAGACACTTTCATCAACAGCTGCTAGCTGATCTTTGATTTGAGCAACCTTCAATAAATAAGAAGAAACTGAGTCATCCTTTGTGAACTTCAATTGACGAAGTTGATTTTTTAGGGCCAAAATTCTACTAGGATTCTCATTCTCATATAGATTCTTCAAGGCATCATACATCGTCTTAGCAGTGTCCTAGCTTGCAATAAGAGGTACAAGATGATCTTTCACCGATTTTATCAAAATCCTCATGGTTGTGGCTACATTCTTCTTGAATCTCGTTTTCTCTCAAGCTCCCTCTGGCTCTGGAATATTTTTGAGTATATGACCCTTGAGATCATGTTCATTTAGGAGCATGAGCATCCTACTATTCCAAGATCGAATGTTTGAAACTCCCTCCAATCTGTCTTCTACTCTAAGAAGAGCAACCATCTTGACTAAAGATTTGAGATATGAACTTTGCTGCAAAAACCCTAGCAAGAGAGGATCAAAATGATGTGAAAACTGACTCCACAGATATATGTGCCCTCTTAGGGTGAGTTCCAAAGTGGTAAGGTCGAATCCAATTGGTGTCCAGAAAAGTCCAAATCTAGAAACCCTAATTTCTCGGTTTTGACAGAAAATAGGTCAAAAGTGAAAATTCTCAGATCTGAAATTTGCTTCCACGGATAGGTGTGGCCTCCTAGGGCAAGTTGGAGAATGTTGTGGTCAAACCCAATCATTGGTCAGGAAGGCTTAAAATATTAAGCCCTAGTTCTTGACCCCAACAAAAATTAGGTCAAAAATAGAAACTTCACAGAACTGAGTTTTGCTTCCATAGATAAGTGCGCCCTACTGAGGGGATTTCCAAAATAGTAATTTCAAGCCCAATCTATGGAGAGAAGTTTCCAAACTTGAAAGCCCTAGTTTCCTGATTAAGGTAGCAACAGTCTTTGGCAATGGCATCTATTCAGAATGCTCTGATACCATGTTAGATTTTCATAACTTAGCAGTATAATTTCATTATTTATTTCATCCCATAATCATAGCATTGTTTCATTTTCAATGTGAGTAAAAACAAGGATCACTTAAAGATAGCAATGCACAAGAGACACAGATTTATCCTGGGAAACCCAGATGAGAGAAAACCCAAGAAAATTTTCTCAAAAGAAATTATTAATCTAATACAAGAACAATACCAATCATGAATATTAAGCATTAGCACAAGAATGTGCTCTTCTTCCACAAGAACCCCGAGAGAGATAAGATAATAAGATGACCCCAAAATTTGCTTCACTTGATCTTCACTTGTCCTCCTCGAGTAGTGTGCACCACTTGAGAGAGAGATGTGTGTTGTGTGTTCAAAATGAAGTGTGGAAGCACTTTATTTATATTCTTCTTTTCACTAGAAGTTTCCACAATTAGGTTGGATTGTATTTTTATTTATTCTTTATTTTATCTTTTATTTATCTTCCAAGCCGACTTGTTATTTCATCTTCTAGGGTCAATTTACTCCTTGCATTGGGGTAAATGTTCTTCTTCATTTCTTTCCACTTTCTCTAGGACTTCTTAAGAAATTTTCCAATGCTACATTAACATCAACACAAGCAACCTACAATAAGCTCATGTAGGAAAACACAAGTGAGACACTACATTCCAAAGAACATGTGTCATGCTCCAAGTTAATGGCATACACAATAAGGGCTCCAAGACAATGCAAATGCACAAGATAAGTTTGCATGCCTCTATCACAAGCCTCAATGAACTCCATCGATCCTCCTAAACAATGCAATCCACCCGATTAGCTACCACCTGTATGAACATTGTTGTAGCCCAAGCATCCACAAGCTAATACCAAGCCTCTAAACAAGAATCCAAGTAACCTTGTGCTATCTAGGGCTTGATTCCCTTCTCCAAGATTCACAACATTCCTCCCAAGTAGGAAGTTCTCCAACTAGGTGAACTATCCATGTGGCCATCATGAAGAGAATCCACCAAACTATCAAGAGAACCCTAATGACTAAGGGAAGAATACAAATCCAACAACCATCTAAGGTCAGGAAATCACCAAGTAAGCTATCCCTACTATGCAAATCCATCATGGACCACCTCCCATGCGTCAGTCCATCTTGGACCATTCAAGGGATGAACATACACCATGTACTCTAAATCTCATGACTCATCAAACATAGCGTAAACACTTTTGGAGTAACCCAAAAACTAACAGGGGTTACTAGGATTTTGAACCCATTAAACTCCTCTAATGAGTTTTAAATAGACTAGTCATCACCATTCCTATTTTGTTACATAGTTCTTAGTGGTTACAACTATAATAGACATTATGTCCAATTTAAGAATAGAAACTCTGAGGAATCCCTGTACAAATTTGCATAGAATGAATTTAAACAACCTAAATCTTTTAGCTTTTCCCACACTATCTCTATTGTGTTAATCTAAATTGTTCATACAAACTTGTCTCCTACTACTAACTATCTCAAGCAAGTGCTAAACTGAAATAAAAATTCATATTGCATTGTTGCAAATGGCAGGAAGATTCAAGATGCAGCCATTAAGGCTAGCCATTTGGAATGTAATGTCAGAATTTCAATTGAAGCACATGAAATGTTTCCATGGTATTAGCAAATCCTCGAGAGTGGTCAAAGTTGATGAGATACAACTTGCACTATGATCTTAAACCCTTAAAATTGAAAAACAAAGAGTATATCCATGAATAAGATAGAAAATGCTAATTTTCACTCAATACCAAACTCTGATTTCTACTCCCAATAATTTTTATACTCAAAAATTATAAACAGAATTACTTGATAGTTTTAACCAATAATATAATGAAAATATACAGAAAATCATTCACATATTTGACACAGTTATTTACCCTAGAAAACCCCAATGAGGAAAAACATGCATTTAATGTTCTTTTTATTTTATTAGCTCACAGAGAAAATAAGAAATTACAATGATGGAACCTATAACTTAGTCCCAAGAGAAAATTGACAATTGGAGAAATCACCCACAAGGTAAATCGTCCCTGCATCACCCTGTACGACTGCCAACATCACCCATACGACCCTATGTCAACCTCATGTCACCCGTTCGTCACTCTGTGTCACTTTGACATCACACATGTGGCCAGCGTCACCCTGCTCGACCCCTGCATCACTCGCCCGCGCGACTGCATTAGTTATATGATGCCCTGTATCATCCTTTTGGCACTCTGTGTCAACGTACAAATCGTCCCTCTTTGAGATTGGCCTCTCTTTCTTCAGCTTTGATCCTCTCCCCCTGCAAAATCTTTACTCTCTTCTCTTCAACCACAAAGTCTCACAACACACTAGATCATTGATCACATTCTTACGCTCTGTGCCATCCTTGCAGAGGAATACCACCGCTCCTTGAAAGTCTATTGTTGCTTTTGTAAACTTTCGACAGGCGTTCGACGTTGTTCCTAGAGTGGTTTTGTTCCAGAGACTACAAGACAATGGCATTTCTGAGACCCTTCTAACTGCCATTATAAGATTATATGAGCCAGTCCTTGGTCGTCTTCACATAGCCCACAATATCTCAGATTTCATCAGGAATACCATTGGGGTTAAGTAGGGGTGTCCACTCTCCCCCACTTTAGTTAGGATTCACATTGATGAGCTTGAGACTTTCTTACAAAAGCACATTCAGGATAGAGATGGGTTCCTTCTTCACCATGTCTTTATTTCTATTTTTCTCTTCGCTAATGACGTGGTTATCTTGGCCTCATCTTCGGAGGGTTTGCAAAGACAATTAGATGCCTTGGCCCTCTTTTAAGATCTTCATCAGTTGACGGTTAACTTGGGTAAAACCAAGGTTATGATCTTCAACGAATCTAAGAAGCTACTCATTGATCTTCATTTCTTCTTCATAGGGGAAGAGGTCGACATCACTAGCACCTATACCTATTTAGGGGTTCAGTTCACAGGTCCTCGTTTAAACCTGTGGAAACCTCTTTAGCACTGAGTTAATAAAGGATATGGATCCCTATCCCTTTAAGAAAGACAATGCTTCAGACACCATTTCCAGGACATTTCATCCAAGATCTCTCATGGATACTCTCATCCGACCCAAAGTCCTCTGTGGCTCTAAGGTTTGGAGGCCATGACTACTTGACTATGATTGGGCCTCAATAGAGACAGTACAAATCCTCCTCCTGCGTCGCATCATTAGATGCAAACAGACAACACCTCAGTCCATCGTGCTCGCAGAGTTTGGTGCTCAACCTTTTCAATTTGAGGCTATTTTTAGTCTTGTCACTCTCTTACACTGTTTTCAAAGCTTTGCCAACAAGGGAAAGGGGTGTGATCGGTGGCCATACTTGGCCTATCTCTCCTCAAAATCCATCGCCTCAACCAACCCTTTGGGTCACTCTAGATGTTGGTTTGTGAGTGTTGCAGATATCTTAGCATCCTATGGTATTGTGATGGACCAACTTCCTCCTTTTGGGTATTCTTTGAATGCACCTAGTGGCCTCTTACCTACAAGACAAGAGCTAAATAAAATCACTAGAGATGACATTTATAGACAGTTTGTGTAGGTTACTTGGATCAACCCTCCAGGAGGGTTACATCCCAAGATGGGCCTTCTATGCTACGCACTTCTTGGACCTAAGGGTTGGTCTCATTATTCGCCCTCTTACACATTTCGCCATTGGGCACATGCTCTTCATATTCCTTTAGGTCAAATCAGAGTGGGCTCTCATCATCTCCAGGTAGAGATAGATCACCAGCTCGATTGATTAGACAGAACCGATCAGGCTTGTCACCTTTGAGATGTTGAAACGAAGGAGCACTTCATCTTTCAGTGTCCTATTTACTACAAGATCCGCGGGTGGTTTCATTGTCTTTTTAGGGACCTTCTTAATGAGCTCCAGACTTTGACTAGATTCTTTAGATACCCTGATCAAAGATGTATGGCCTTGTACTTGCAGGAGGCCCTTCGTTTTTTCTCCCTCACCCTTCAGCAACATTCTCAGTCAAGACCAAGCTCCATTCAAAGTATCACCTCCTTCTTTCCAATGCTTCCTTCCTCTAGGGGCACGAAGAGACAGACAGATGGTGGCACAAACCTTGATCGTTTAGTTAGGACACGACAATCCACCTCTACCTTCTCCCAACACCATCTATCGGGACAGTCTAGGCCCCATCGTGACAAACAAACGACTTCTTCCAGGTTGCAACATCAAGTACCCTCCTCCAAGCAGCGGCGCACACCTCATTGCAATTCTTCTTCTAGCTCTTCCTCCACATAGAGTATTATTTTGAGTTTCCTTTAGTCAGCCTCAGATGGTAAGAGAGATATTTCCAATGCTTTCAGTGGCTCATGACAGTTTCCCCATCACCATTTTCGGAGCACAATTCTTGGATTCACTGTCCTTCTTTGGACCAACTCTCTTCATCTATCTCCGTGTATATATTTTTCTTCAAGTCCAGTTCTTCTCTTATAGATCTATCATTTGTTTGAGTTCTGTTTTTTATCTTTCTATAGGAGCTATTTTTATGCTCCCACTTGGTATTGTTCCTTGGTGCTACAAAGTCCCATTGACCTACTTTTGTGGTCATTTGTTGGACATTAATAAAATTATCTTATCTTATCTTATCTCACTCTTCTCTTCAAAACATCTTTCTGAAATGATCTTGTGATCTTATGTATCTTTCTCCTCTCTTTAAGCTTTCTTTCATAGCATCTCAATGACCAAAACCCTAATCCTTAATCTCCAAAGTGATGGGTGGTCAAGATTAAATCTTGAGACTCACTTAAGATCAACGGTTGTGACCTAATCTTAAGTTCATTTTTTATTCATTAGCCAACATTAAGTTCATAATGTGTTTTTCCTAAGTTAAACTTAGGAAAGAGATATAAAAGCCACTTACTCAATAATTAAGCAAGTACATAGAGACTAAATGGACAACTTCTACATGCTTGACATCTAGCCTATGCAAAAGCTCTTGTCCTAGCTATAATTATCAACAAAAAATCCTCTCAACTTCATATATAAAAATACCTTTAACGTAGGGAAACACCATACAATGATCCTTTTATGGAAGGATAAACTCTTGTTGTAACACACCCACATGTTACATAGTTACACAGATAAATATTTGTAGCTAAAAACACCCACAGGGCACTCCAAAGGCTCTAAATCAAGTTGTAACACATCCTCATACATTACCCAATCACACACAGATACAAAGAACCCTTATAATAGGGTAGCACATACAAGTGCTAATAAAATTTTCACATAAAAGAGAAACAAGAGAACATCAATAATTCTCCATATAGCGGAAGCTTTGATAGTTAAAGAAGCATCGATAATTCTCCATATAGCGAAAGCTTTGATAGGATCTCTTCACTACAGTTTCTTGTGTACTCAATGCAAGGGTCCTTAAAAAGAACCTCATGAATCTTGATTTTTTCTTGGATGTGAGCAGTAAACATATGTTAAAGTTGAACGGATACCCTTCAATTCAACTCATCCATTTGTGAGACACTCCCATTCCCTAATGTCCTCTGCTCATCATGAATTCAAGTGGATGCTTATTTCTTAGATATGAAAGATCACCATGATAAAGTCAACAAGTCTCTCCCATAACCTTGAGCCTTTGTTTCATCACGTCACCCATCACATCTAGTTGTCTAAGTCTTCTAAGTGAGCATACTTAAAGGACTTAATAGAAGTTGAATGGTTACTCTAATGTAAGTCTGATGTTTATTTTATGTACCATTGTCATGCTATCAATGATTTAAGTTTTGTTGCTAACATAATTATGTGAGATTTATTCATCTATGGTATACCCAGGATTGTCCAGATTATTGCTTAGCCTTCAGTATGGAGTACTTTGACTAGGTCAAGCCAATTGACCAAGTGAAACACATTTCCCAATGCAATGACTACAAAAAATCAACATTGGTTATATCAGCTCCAGACATGCCCAATAGCAATATTGCAGTCTCAGTTTTCAAAGTTTGGCCTCTGTTTTCATGATCAGTGATTATTACTTTATTATTGGTCAAATCACATATTTTTGACAGGATTGCATATCAAAGTGGCGCTCCTAAGTTGCTATAGCGCTCTAGGGAGTATGAGTAGTCACCAATACCTATTACCTACTAAGTCATACTTAGTTGGTGGTATCAAGTAAGCCAAATGAGACGAAAACACATCATTGTTCATTCTTCAAAGTTCAGAAGTCAGCCAGGCTTCTTCTGGGAATTTTTGTTTTATTTTCTTGTAACCCCTTGGAGGAGTTGTAATAAAATGTTCTAGCATGGTAGAGTATGTAAAAGACTCGGTATCCTAGACTTATATATCAATCTGACTAGCCAAAGTGTCTTTTTCCTTGGTGATTATTTGTTGTTGAATAAACGACTAATAATTTCTGATTTTTTCACTCATACCTCCAAAGTTGGGGTAGATGTCTTGGTATTTAAGCCTGGGGAGGTTAATAGATTCATGTGTCAATGTATATAAACATGCTAGGCATTAATATTGAGTCATATGGACATGTGCTAGGTCCCCCTAGGTTTATTTTTAACTTTTGGTGAAACTAATTTTTCCCGTAAACTTAAGCTATTTTTCAATAATCTAATTAGAAAAATTATAAATGTAATAAAAGTGTGGTTAGGGATCGGATTTTGCCATGGGGGTGCTCATTTTCTAACTCAAAGCACCCTTTTAACTCTAAAACCCACTTTTTCTAAGTTTTAAGTGATAAATTTATCACTTAAGTCAAAAATCTCCAAAATAAAAAAATATATATTAATTACAACATAGAAAATATTAATAAATGGAGAAAATCCCCAAATTCCTAAATCAGTGGAATCTTGTCCGATTGACTCCAAATAAGTTTCATTGGCTCTCAGTAGTGAAGGTGAGTTAAACTAGGGATGAAAACAAGTCATTCTAGTTGGTGAGAGAGATGGCATGAGCATCTCTCAGTCTGGGTTGTGCCTCTCTCTCTATCTCTCATGTATGGGTGAGTTGGCATCTCTTGAGTGGATGTTTGAAGTTGGTGGAAGAGGTGGCTCCTACCTCTTTAGTGCCACTCGGTTCAAGCTCAGTTCAAGCTCAATTCAACTCTACCTCAACCCCACTCTTTCTCTTATGGATGCGCCCCTCTTGGCCAGTGTGGCTATAAATAAAACTGTCATTCTCTCATTCAAGCTAGTTCGAGTTGGATAGAAAATTGGCTTGTTGTAATAGTTATAGTTATTTTTGTTGCTTGGAATAAAAAATGCTTTGGAGGCAAGATGGTGTCATGTTGTATTGTGTGGATGAGTATTGCCATGTTTCACTAAGGTAACTTGTATTATTTTCATAGCTTGCTTATTATGGTCTTGTGGATCTAGCATCGAAAGATTATTATCAATTGGTAGGAAAAGAACTTAGTTAATAAGTTCTTTGGCTAATTCTTTTTCTTATATGCATGCTTAGAGATCTAGATCTGACATGTTTTATAAGATTATATGCATGTCGTTTTAATCTCTCTATATATGTGTATTAACTGGATCTCACAAGAATTTTGGCAAGCCTTTAATTAGTTGCAGGTATCCTAAGTTGGAGGAAGCGTTGATCTAGTTTGCTTCTTCATTTTCTCCAACATTTTCAAGGCATAGTCCCTCAACATTCCACCGAAAAGCTCCACGGTTTATCATTCGAGCACCAGGCCACCTGTTTCACCCTTTCTCCTTTTAAAAATCACTACCTTTCCTAGTTACTTGCTTCTTTTATCTTAGATCTACGGTTTACAAGCTAATATCTTTTCTAGATCTGATCATATAAGAGTTACATTGTTATGAATATTTAAATGACATTACTAATTATAAATAAATAAATTATTAATTACTAAGGTGAAAGGGCGTAACCCTTCACTATGCATGCTCAAGCCTTATAAAGGCAAGCCATATTGTAATATTTTATCATCATCTATCAATATATTATTATTTTATTATCAATCGTGAAAGTCGGACTCGCTTCTTAACTCTCCAACCGGATACGGTTGTGCCAAGTGGTATTAGAGCTTTCGCTCCTCCCCTCAGAGCTCAGATTCGGCTCCTCATTCCACTCTTCCACCACCCTTCTCACCTTCTGCAGCTCCATTCATCTCCTCCCCACCTCTTACCTGCTCCATTCTTCACTCTTCGCGTCGCGTTCCCCCACTTCATACACTACACTCCTACCACCCATCATCCTCCCTCACCATTGTTCGTGCCCAATCATTGCTCCTTCATCCATACCTTGCCCACCTATTCTCCACCCCGTCCTCGTCCACCTTCTTCCTCTGCCCCACCATCGCCCTTCCTCTTCTACACCATTTCCTCCCTCTCCATCCGCAGCCACACCTCCCCCTTGCACTCTCCTGCTGCGCACCCTCACATCCTTCCCTGTCTCCTGTGCACGCCCTCCTGTTGCGTTCCTTTCCCGCCCCCCCTCCTGTCTACCTTCGCAGTCGGCATCCTCCACCTTCCCCCTCGTTGCTCCCTCTCTGCCTACGTCACTCCCTACGCTGCCTCACCCTGCATTCCACCTCCGCGCCTTCCTCTTCCTCCTCTCGCTCAGTGCTCCCTCCTCCTTCGCACCCCTGCTCACACTTAGCGCCAACCCTCCTACACCTCTACTCCTCCTCTCACGCTGATCCATCTACATCTACCTCCCGCACAACCTCTTACACTTCTATACGCAGCCACCTCCGCTTGTTGGGTCGTTGTCAGGTACAACGTCGCCATCCATTCCATAATTCATAAACCTTAAAATTCATATCAAAACAAATAATTATAATATAATAATAAATTATTTTATTATTATTGTTATAATATTTATCCCTTTTTTATTACAAAACCGTGTAATAAAAATAAAATTCATAATATAATAATATTATTTTGAATAATTATTATAATTATAGATTTTTTATTTTTTTAATCATTAAAGACAATAAATTGTCTCTCATTTCAATCCATAAGCCAAAATAGCATCCAAATACATACCTCCGCATACAAGGACCAAGACCATGGATGAATTAAAAGACCAAATCGAGAGATTGGAGAAAGACATCAAGGCCCTCGTCGCTAACCAAAAATACTTGAAGGAAGAAATAAAAAATAACAATAAAGTGCTTAAGAAATAAATAAAAGACGAAGTTGTTCTGGTACTAGAAAGAAGGCTAGATGAAAAATTGGACATCATGAACAAGAAACAAAAAGACTTGGATGACCAAATGAGTACCATGACTCAAGACATAAACACCATAACACAAAACTTGAGTACCATGACACAGAACCATAATACATTAATGGAGGTGTTACAAAGACTAATGCCTAGTACAAACTATGTTAGCAGTCTAGACTCCAGACATGTTAGATACCTCATTTCACGTTTCCACATAGGAAACACTCGCCAAGAATCAAGAAGATTTGCAAAAAGAAATAAAGATTAACAATGCGACGCTTAAACAAGAGATAGAAACAAAAGTACTGCCAGATATGGAGGCACGATTAAACAACAAAATAGACGCTATCAGTAAGATAGTAGAGAAGGAAAAGGCTAAAAATCATCGCCAACAACGAAGCAGTCAAATATGTCGGTTGCATGGTCCAACAGCTCCGAGCCACCATCAAACCATAAAACAAAAGGAAACCAATATCATCCTTACATAGTGTACCCACCTAAGGCAAAGAATAGAGTTGTAGAAATATAATGGAACTGAAGACCAATGTGTTGCCCGGTTAAACAAAGCAGAAGAGTACTTCGACATCTACAATATTCAATCTGACAAGGAGAAGGTGAAATATGCGTCAATGCATATGGAAGGGTACGCCTATAATTGGTACTTGTGGTGAAAGAGAGACAATTTTTCCTACACCTGGAACTTGTTCAAAAAAGATTTTTTTAATAGGTTTCAAAGAATCGTAGAAGATGAATTTTTCAATAAACTTACCAGATTACAACAAGTCGGAAGCGTTGAGGAATTCATACATCAGTGGGAATCCCTATCGACACGAGTATTTGGGTTATTTGATAAACAAAGACTCGAAACCTATCTAGACGGTCTTAAACCATACCTCCAAAAAGAATTAAAGATGCATGACATACCTAACATAGAAGTGGCAAGACATAAAGCAAAAGCAATAGATTGCAAATTGGAAGGAATAAAAACAAGAGGCGATAACAATTATCGGCAAGGAAAAGAGACACAATGTAGATATTGTGAAAATAATTGCTCACCCCATCATCAGTGCCACAAAGCTCAATCATATGCCTATGAAATTGAAAATAGGTCGAAAACGTCTAACAGTTACTCTGATAATAGAAAAAAGAAGAAAAACACGTCGTCGATGCGGTGACAAATAGACACAAGGCCATAAATGTAGGAACAGTTAGACAATATAGTGCAAAATCATCAACGGAAAGGAACTGCAAGTATCTGCAAAATAAGTCTCGTCTGATTCTAATACCGACACAGAATTAGAATTGAGGACGACAATAGAAAAATCAACCTTCGAGGACAAAGTTTTCCCAAGGGGAAGGCAATGTTATGAATATTTAAATGATATTATTAAATATAAATAAATAAATTATTAATTACTAAGATGAAAGGGCGTAACCCTTCACTATGCATGCTCAAGCCTTGTAAAGACCAGCCTCATTGAAATATTTTATGAATATTTAAATGATATTATTAAATATAAATAAATAAATTATTAATTACTAAGATGAAAGGGCGTAACCCTTCACTATGCATGCTCAAGCCTTGTAAAGACCAGCCTCATTGAAATATTTTATCATTATCTATCAATATATTATTATTTTATTATCAATCATGGAAGTCAGACTTGCTTCTTAACTCTCCAACCAGATACAGTTGTGCCATACATGCATAGATCTAGATTCATTTAAAAGGATCCAAGTCTTTTTCTCTTAAAACTAGATCTAATTGCAAGAAAGTCTTCATTATTTTACAAGTTATTTTAAAGTAGATCTAAAGCTTGTTTAATTGAATAGTCTTTCTTTATCTAAAGTTAAATCTTGCTATCAAAGTGCTTACTATTATTGGCTGCCCCAAAAATCAAGCCAAGATCCCAAGCAAAAGCTTGCTTTCCTTGGTTAAATTTTTTGCAATTTTTCGTTGTTTAACTAAGCATTTTTTTTCTAATTTTTTGTGGGTTGTCCAAAGACACTTCCATAGTGTTTTAGGGCACATTTGACTAATATATGCTTGCTGTTTTTCAGCAGGTACACCAAAAAAAAGAAGGAAATGCTGACCAAAATTCCATTTTTGGGCCATCCGAAGCTTCCCAGGGGTTCCCCCTACTTTCGTGGTTCATTTTCTCATATTTTGTAATCCTTTGGATCCCAGATAACAAGGACCAAATAGAATTTCTCATCAAGCATTGTAACCAAGATTAATAAAAGCATCTTCAGTAGGCTCTTCAGAGCCCACTCCCCATTCCCCCAGGGGGGATCCGCGTCTTTGTCCCTGTTACCAACTATTTTGTACAATAGTTGAACTTCCTATTGAGCCGCCAGTTATTGAGCATGATGAATGCTCATCTCCAGAGTTCAGAAGTTCAGTGTGTTCCAGAGTTAGCCAGTTTTTGGCTGAACTTTTTATTTTTTGTAAAATACATGTTCATACCCCCTTGGGGAAAATGTAAAAAATGTCCTAGCATTTAAATTTTTATAAAAGACTCGGCTTCCCGGACTTGGGCATCAAGCCGACTAGCCCAGAGTGTTTTTTCCCTTGGTTATTATTGGATGTTGAACAAACAACCAATAATTTCTGAGTTTTTCACTCGCTCCTCCAAAGCTGGGGTAGTTGTCTTGGTGTTTCGGCTTTCAGAGGTTATTAGAGCCTTCGTGTCAGTGTTTTTTTTCATGCTAGGCATTCCGCTTGAGTTGTATGAACATGTACTAGGTCCCCCTAGAGTTTCGTTGGATTCCAAGAAAAATAATTTTTTCCGTTTTTTAAGCCATTTTTTAATGGTTTAAATGGAAATTTTCAAAATGTAATAAATGTGTGATCCAGAGTCCGTTTTCAGCATGGTTGGGCTCATTTTCAAGCCTGGAGTAGCATCTTCACCCCAAGTTTCACTTTCACCATCACTCGGTCAGTCGAAGCACCTCGTAAGGCAGTATTTGGCTAAAAGAGCTTCAAAATAACATTTTAATGCTAAAAGTGGACATAATGCATTTAGTCAAAATATTTAAAAAAGTCAAAATCAAATATTTTATTGGTAAATGGTGACATGGAGGTGGGTCCCTCATGCCATGTAACCACTTCAACATATGATATGACCCAAACTTTGGTTTAAGGCATGGTTTCAAATTAATTCAAATGGAGAGGTGACGTGAAGGTGAGTTGAAGTCTCATGCTAGCGTGGAGTATATTGTGATGGGTGGTATTAGGTGTGGACCCCTCTCACCACTTAATAATTATATTATTTTTTAAAACCATGAAATAATATATCCAAGGCATGGCTACGAATTAATTCAAAGGAAGTGGGTGACGTCAATATGGATGAAGCTCACGCTATTCGCTAGTGAGTGTGATGAGTTGGACCCCATCATCTATTAAACTATATCTTATCGCAGCATATGCTATGGAGGCTATCATAAGTTTTTATGCTTGCTAGGAAGTGGGTGATGTAAAACGCAGAACTCACGCTAGCTCTTTGGTGGACGCGAATGGGGTGAGGGTGGACCCCTCCCCCGTTGTTAAGAGTTGTTTATTATTATTCCAGCCATAGTGGATCGCAGCCTCGTTTAAAATTATCATTCACTCCAAATTCATATGCCGTACAATCGCATGAGGAAAGGGAAGCCGCACGTGTGGAAGTGGTTGGGTTTGGTGATGTGTTGGCACTTGGGTGAAGAAGGCTAGTTCCTCTTCACTTCAACTTTGGTTTAACTCAGTTACATGTTGAGTTGTTCTTCAATTCATAAATGCCCCGCCTGGGGCTTGCTTTTTGTATAATGAGAGGTGCTTGGCTCCTCATTCAACATGGATTTTTAGGGCAAACTTACTCTGCCATTTTGCATTTTCATACTAGTATTAGATCTCATTTCAAAAAATTAAATTTTGCATTAAAAAAGTGATTAGGCATATAGTTTCATTGTTAAATTTGCATTAGATTTCCTTACAAAGTTAGTTTTGTTATTTGCATGTTAACTAGTTTCCATTGTTAAGTTTAATTCTTAGATCTCATCTTTGAGACTAGACTTGCATTGCTTGTCAAGATTCTACTTTATACTTGGTTTAGATCTCATATTTTATTTTGACCAATACTAAGGGGTGCGTTGAGTTGGATCGTTTGTGTAGGCATTTTCAAGGAGAAAAGAGCTTGAGAAGCTTGGAAACAAAAATATCTAAACCAAAAAGAAAGTGAAAAAACCATAAGGATGATCCAAACCAAAAGTCATTGATTAGCCATTATCCTTTGTAATAGCTCTTAAGAGCTTGTTTCGAGTTTTTCCAAGTTATTTCTCTCAAAGTCCTTCCAAGGGTTTCAAATCCCAAAGGCATCTGTACTTAATAATAAAGTTTGATTAGTGGGGTTTTTAATCCCCCACACCCAACTTCCCCCATTTGGGGAAGTCTTGCACTGTCCTTTGAGTGGTTTGCTTCCTCTTAGCTTAGTTTATTTCTGTTGGTAGCTTAGTTTCATTTTGTTGTAGAATACTAATTGCTAGACTAGTTCGTTTTGCAAGTGGTTTATTAATTGCTAGTCACTAGTTATCAATTTCGTTGAGCTATCATTTGGTTTCTTTTGTACAATCTGATTGTCTCTTAAAATAAACCAAAGTCTCTTGAACTTGCCATAACCCAAGTCAAGAGCACTCTCTGTCGAAGAGCATAGTTAGATTTGCATTTTCCTTGCATTAGGCATATAGAATAGTTAAAGTCTCTTGAACTTCCGTCATAAGGAGGAGGAATCCAAGACCATCGTCAAGGAAATGCATGCAGACGTGTGCGGTGGACATTATGCACCTAGAACTTGTTGATGTATATGTAACTTCGGAATGTATTTCACTTGTATTTCCTATATATTGTAACCCGATGTTTATTCCGGGATGTACTTGAGTCATGTCATGCCCCAATGTTCCTATCGGGAAGATCTATAATGTAAACAAGTCACGTCAAATCATTGTGGGTAACCCTCCTATTGGCTAAGGGTTAAAGTCCCCGCAGTTCCGGAGCACTAGGGTTATCAGACTCTCCTAGTGAGGTCGGCCCTAGTAGGGTTTAGTCAAGTCGGGAATTAGTATATACTATAAATAGAGAGCTGGCCTCTCTATTTATCACACATCTCATACACACTCAAGTGTAGCGCATACTTGAGGAAGGAGAAAACACTGGGGCTAGATAGAAAGAAGGTTACTGCTGTCGGGAGATCACTTACTATTTTGGGTTCTACTTTTGGTGCTGATTCTATCTCTAAGGAAGTTGCAGGGTTTTCACCATTTATGGTTTCCCCGAGGATAAACACTGTGTTCATTGTCTCTTGTGTTTGATTGTTGTGCTTGTTATTCTCTCAATTAAAGATCCTAATGTTATGATAGTTTAATGATGAAATTCTAACATAGTATCAGAGCTAACCTGAGAAGAAGACACTGTGCATCTGTGGAAACTAGGGCTTCCTACTTAGTGGATCTTCCTCCACAGATTTTCAGCAAAAAAAGTTTGGATTAACTCTCCTCCTTAGGGCGCATCTTTCTGTCAAAGCATAATCCAATTCTGAGGTTTTTCAGTTTTGGACCCAACACTACTGCCGGAAATTAGGGCTTTTCACAGAAGAGGAATTTTTCAGTGAGCCCAGGCCTGGATTGATCTCCTCCCCAAAATCGAAGTTAGGGATCAAATTCAAAGCATTTGGTTGGACATAACTCCAGAAAAGCAAAACCATAATTTGCTACTAAACCAGCACTACAGGATTTCAGCTCCAAATCCAGATCCGACATCTTGACCTGGTAAGATCTAAATCTTTTGTATTTCCATTTGAGGTTCTCAGTTTAAGATGTCTCATCATACCAAGCTTGATGAAAAGCTTCAGGGAGCTGATAACTTCCGAGCCTGGAAGTATAGGATCTCCCTGGTCCTAGAAGAAAATGAGTTGGACTCCTATTATCAATGAGGAAGTTCCAGTTCCAGAGGGAGATGAGGCTAAGGCTTTACATAAGAAGAAGTTGGTTATGGCAAAGAGAATCATTGCTGATTCAATCAAGGATCACCTCATACCACAGGTGTCCTCCCTCAAGACACCTAAAGCTATGTTTGATGCCCTAACCAAATTGTTTGAAGGGAAGAACATAAACATGAAGATGACTTTGAGAAACCAATTGAAGAATGTAAAGATTCAGAATGCTGAGACTATTCAGTCTTACTTTACAAGGGTATCTCAGATCAAGGAACAGCTGGAAGCAGTAGATGAAGAAGTGGAAAATGCAGAGATTATGATGACCACCTTGAATGGTCTCCCTGGATCATGGGACTCTTTCATTCAAGGGATCTGTGCCAGAAAGAAGTTAGTCAAGTTCAGCAGACTATGGAAAGAATGCTCTCAAGAAGAAGCTCGGATAGCAACTCGAGAAGAAAAGATGGGAAATGAAGATCAAGCTCTCACTGTTCACTCCAAGAGAACCAGAAGGAACCATCATCACTCCAAAGGTAAGATCTCACACCCTAAAAGAGATCTGTCTACCATTAGATGTTACACATGTGATGAGAAAGGTCACATATCTAGATTCTGCCCCAATAAAGGGAACTAAAAGAAGAAGAAGGAAAACAAGAGAAGACATCATGCTCATGCTGCGGAGGATGATGAACCTTCCACAAAGAGAATCAGACAAGAAAGTGACTCTTCAAGCGATGAAGAATATGTGCTGATCTCCGCTCTTACAGAAACTGTTTCACATGGAAGCAATGATTGGCTCATAGACAGTGGTGCTTCCAAGCATATGACGGGATTCAAAGAATCATTTGTGAAGCTATCTGAACATGAGTCACCTCACAAGGTGAAACTTGGGGATGACTACCAGTATCCAATAAAAAGTAGTGATGAATCCTCCTATATACTAGACTCTGGAAAGTATATGAAGATGAAGAATGTATTATTTGTTCCAGGACTAAAGAAGAACCTCTTCTCCATATTTGCATTGAATGCAAAAGGAATGAGGGTTGCTTTTGTAGATGGCCAAGTTCTTATGTGGCCAAAGGGAAAGAATTTTGACGATGCAATAGTGATTGGGGAACAAGAAGGAGGTCTATGCAAGCTGAAGGGCCAACCGGAACAAGCTTTGGTTCATGACTCAGTAGAACCAAATGAACTTTGGCATAGAAGGCTTGCACATGTGCATTACAGAGCACTACCACTTGTAAGAAAAGCTATTGAAGGTCTTCCAAAAATTCAAGCAAAACATGAAGGGGTCTGCAAAGGATGTGCGAAAGGAAAGAACACAAAGAAGACATTTCCAAGTAGCGAAAGCAAAGCAAAAGGAATCTTGGAAATCATCCACTCCGATGTATGTGGACCAATGTCATCAAGCTCACTAAGCGGGTATGTGTACTATGTTTCTTTTATTGATGAATTTTCTAGGAAGGCATGGATTTACTTCATGAAGAACAAAGATGAAGTATTCAACAAGTTCAAGGAATTTAAAGCCTTGATTGAGAACCACACTGAAAAGAAGAAGACTTTTCGATTAGAGAATGGCGGAGAATTCACTTCGAATGAGTTCAAGGAACTATGTAAAGACTCAGGGATTAAGAGGGAGTTGTTCACCCCTTATAATCCACAACAGAATGGGATTGCAGAAAGGAAGAATAGAACTATCATGGAAGCTGCAAGAGCTATGCTCCATGATCAAGATCTTCCTATGCATCTTTGGGCAGAAGCAGCCAGAACAGCAGTGTATGTACAGAACCGTACTCCACACAGAGTACTCGAGAACAAGACACCTGAAGAAGTCTTCTCCGGCAAGAAACCAGAAGACAGCCATCTCAGAATATTCGGCTGTCCAGTGTACATACACATTCCAAAAGATAAGAGGACAAAATTAGATCCTTCAGGAAAGAAGGGTATATTTGTGGGATACTCTGAAAGCTCGAAGGCTTACAGAGTATACTTCCCAGGATTCAAGAAGATTGACATCAGCAGGGATGTAACATTTGACGAAGATTCAGCCTACATCAAATCCAGAAAGAAACCTGCTGAAGAACCTAAAGAAGCAGAAGCTCCCAGAATTCATGATACAATCATGAACGAAGAAACTCAAGAAGAAGATCGAGAATTTGAAGAACCACAAAGACCTGTAGATCCACCACAGGAGAAGAATCCTCACAAGAGGAAACCTGCTTGGGTACGAGAGATTATCCAAGGTGCGACAAGATATGGGGTTTCAGAAGAGAATCTCAGAGAAAGAAAGAGGACTAGATCCTGTTCCAGTTATGTAGCATTACTATGTGATTTCATTGATAAAGAACCTTCCAATTATGAAAAAGCAGCAGAACGAAAAGAATGGAAGGATGCTATGATCGAAGAGTATCAATCGATCATGAAGAATGATGTTTGGGATGTTGTCCCAAGACCAGAAGGGAAGTCAGTTGTAACTTCCAAATGGATCTACAAGATCAAGCATGCTGCAAACGGTAGCATAGAGAAATATAAAGCAAGATTTGTTGCTCGTGGTTCCTCACAGAAAGAAGGAATAGACTATGAAGAAACCTTTGCACCTGTAGCCAGATACACTTCCATCAGATCGGTACTTGCTCTGGCTGCAGTGATGAAATGGAAGATACACCAAATGGATGTCAAGGCTACTTTCTTAAATGGTGTAGTGGAAGAGGAAGTGTATGTGGAGCAGCCACTCGGTTTTGAGACACATGACAGGGAGTCTCATGTGTGCAAATCGAAGAAAGCCCTGTATGGTTTGAAACAGGCACCCAGGACATGGTACAACAGAATTGACAGCTTTCTATCCAGTTTGGGCTTTACCAAGAGTAAAGCAGATTCCAACCTTTACTACAAGGTTGAAGATGGAAACCTAGTGATGCTTCTACTATATGTAGATGATCTGTTTATAACAAGTATGGGATGGGTTGACTGCTTATATGAAGAGAAAGCTTGCTGCCGAGTTCGAAATGAAGGACTTGGGTATGATGCATTATTTTCTAGGTATGGAGGTGTGGCAGACTACGGATGGAATCTTCCTTGGACAAGGGAAATATGCAGTAGAGATCCTGAAGAGATTTGGGATGATGGACTACAAGGCATTAACCACACCTATGGCATCGAATCTGAAGCTATTGAGTGATGCTTCATCAGAATCGATTGATGCCATGATGTATCGTCAGATGATTGGGTCCTTGATGTACCTGACGAACATGAGACCAAATATTTGCTTTGCTGTGAACACCTTAAGCCAATACTTGACAGATTCGAGACATGTTCACTTGACTGCTGCAAAGCATATTCTGAGGTACCTAAAGGGTACGGTTGATTATGGGCTCAAGTATAAGACTGATCAAAGGATTAACCTGGAGGGTTATGTTGATTCAGATTGGGCAGGCAGTGCCATCGATAAGAAGAGTACTTCAGGGTGTTGCTTCAGTATGGGATCAAGTGTGATCTCATGGTTTAGCAGGAAGCAATCCTGTGTGGCACTGAGTACAGCTGAAGTAGAGTATGTTGCAGCTTGTTCAGCTAGTTGTGAGGCAGTATGGCTGAGGAAGCTACTGTCTGGTTTATTTGATCTCCAGTTAGATGCTACTTGTATATACTGTGACAACCAGAGTTGTGTAAAGTTGTCAGAGAATCCAGTATTCCATGACAAGTCAAAGCATATCAAGATCAAGTATCACTATATCAGGGATATGGTGCAGAGAGGAGCAATGAAGCTCCAGTATGTTGCGACGGACGAACAGATAGCTGATGTGTTGACTAAGCCATTGGCTAGGGTGAAGTTTGAGTACTTCAGGAAGAAGCTTGGTGTTCTCCAGATCGAGATTCCTCCCAAGAGGAAGTGATGTGTCCGTGCTGAGCCCTTCTGACATGGTGAGAGGATTGGTTCCTTCCATGGTCAGATGTAAGTGCTGTGCCATTCTGACAAGGTGAGAGGATTGGTTCCTTCCATGGTTAGATATAAGTGTTGTACCCTTCCGACATGGTGAGAGGATTGGTTCCTTCCATTGTCAGGTGTATGTGGATGCCACATCCAGCATGAAAAAGGGCTAGCTCTGTGAAGACACATCTAGTATGAAAAAGGACTAGCTCTATGTAGATGCCACATCTAGTATGAAAAAGGACTAGCTCTGTGAAGACTCATCTAGTATGAAAAAGGACTAGCTCTGAGTGTGTGCCACATCTAGTATGAAAAAGGACTAGCTCTATGAAGACTCATCTAGTATGAAAAAGGACTAGCTCTGAGTGTGTGCCACATTTAGTATAAAAAAGGACTAGCTCTGTGAAGACTCATCTAGTATGAAAAAGGACTGGCTCTGTGTGTGTTCCACATCTAGTATGAAAAAGGACTAGCTCTGTGAAGATTCATCCAGTATGAAAAAGGACTGGCTCTGTGTGTGTTCCACATCTAGTATGAAAAAGGACTAGCTCTGTGATGATACATCTAGTATGAAAAATGACTGGCTCTGTAGATGTACATCCAGCATGAAAAAGGGTTGGGTCTGTAGAGATTCCTATGACGAGAAGAATCAAGAGATAGCACCCGTGATGATGACCCAGTGATGATCCAAATCCAGTGATGATGATCTAGATTCAGTGATGATGATCCAGTAGTGATGATCCAGATCCAGTGATGATCTAGATCCAGTGATGATGTCCAGTGATGATCCAGATCCAGTGATGATGTCCAGTGATGATCCAGATCCGATGATGAAGATGACTTAAAGATGAAGATGACTTGAAGATGAAGAAGACTTGAAGATGACGAGGACTCGATGATGATCCAGAAAATACAGAGAAGAAGACTTGTGCTGAAAATTGTGTCGAAAGAATACCTTCCTAGTTAAGAGGGAGTGTTGATGTATATGTAACTTCGGAATGTATTTCACTTGTATTTCTTATATATTGTAACCCGATGTTTATTCTGGGATGTACTTGAGTCGTGTCATGCCCCGATGTTCCTATCGGAAAAATCTATAATGTAAACAAGTCATGTCAAGTCATTGTGGGTAACCCTCCTATTGGCTAAGGGTTAAAGTCCCCGCAGTTCTGGGGCACTAGGGTTATTAGACTCTCCTAGTGAGGTCGGCCCTAGTAGAGTTTAGTCAAGTCGGGAATTAGTATAAATAGAGAGCTGGCCTCTCTATTTATCACACATTTCATACACACTCAAGTGTAGCGCATAGTTGAGGAAGGAGAAGACACTGGGGCTAGATAGAAAGAAGGTTACTGCTGTCGGGAGATCACTTACTGTTTTGGGTTCTACTTTTGGTGATGATTCTATCTCTGAGGAAGTTGCGGGGTTTTCACCATTTATGGTTTCCCCGAGGATAAACACTGTGTTCATTGTCTCTTGTGTTTGATTGTTGTGCTTGTTATTCTCTCAGTTAAAGATCCTAATGTTATGCTAGCTTAATGATGAAATTCTAACAGAACTACTACTGCAAAGATTATGAGAGAAGGATATTATTGGCCAACCCTTTTTAAAGATGTGCACTCTTTTATAAGAACATGTCAAGAATGTCAATTTTTCTCAGGAAAGCCAAGATTGTGAGCTTTACCGCTAAACCCAGTTGTAGTTGAATCTCCTTTTCAACAATGGGGTATGGACTTCATTGGGCCTTTTGATCAAAATTCAAGCAATGGATATAAATATATCCTGACTTGCACGGATTACTTTACTCGATGGGTTGAAGCTATACCAAATAAGAAGTGCACAGCTACTGTAGTTGTCAAATTCCTAGAAGAAAACATTGTGTCTCAATATGGGTGCCCTATAAAGATAACCATTGACAATGCTCAAGCCTTTAGTAAACTAGAGATGTCAACCTTTTGCATGAATCACGGTATTACATTATCTCGTTCATCTAACTATTATCCCCAAGGAAATGGTCTTGCTGAATCCAATAATAAAAATTTGATTAAGCTTTTGAAGAGAATGGTGGGAGAGAACAAGAGAAGTTGAGATAACAAACTAAAATATGCACTATGGGCTGACAGAACGACGGTAAAAAGAATCATAGGCATAGCCCCTTTCGAGTTGGTCTATGGACAAGATTGTAGGCTCCCAATTAATATGCAAATTCCAATATATGAGTTGTTACAACAATGTACTCCAGATCAAGAAGCTTTTCAAGCAAGAATCAACAAATTAGTTGAACTTGATGAAGTGAGAAGGATGGAATTTGACAAGATGGTCATTGAGCAAGAGAGAGTCAAAGGAACTTTTGATCAAAGAATAAGAGATGTAAAGTTTGGGATAGGAGACATAGTTTTGTTGTGGGATAAAGTAAAAGAAAAACCTGGAAAGCATGGAAAAGTCGAAAAGATATAGATTGGTCCCTATCGAGTATCTAAGATAGCTGGAAAGGGATCAGTTTATTTGGAAACACTGGACGGGGATGAATTTGGACTTCCCGTGAACGTACTTTTGCTAAAGCATTATTTCCCACCCATCGCGTGAGTCTTGTGTTTCCTGGTAGAGTAGAGTAGGTAGGACCTGAATAAGCCTTTCCCGACAGTAATTTCGAATTTTGCATCTTTGCCTGAAGCTCGCCTTTGAAGCTCTTAGTGTAATTTTCATCCCTGCAAAATAAAAAAAATCAGACTTTTATTAAAAGTTATGGCTATAGATTAGAGTTATTTTTCTGCTTTTCAATTTCATGCATCTTTATTTTCAGTATTTTATATATTATCCACATATCGTTCTGATGACCGGTTTGTGAGTTTGGTATAGCTCTGGACATCCTACAGGTAATCAATGACATTGTTGGTAGCAGTTGAAGAGCTGGATGGATTGATCGAGGATGCGAGAAGCAGAGTACGAGGACCAGAGATTCTGAGGTTCTCAAGCGCTCTTTTCAGCAGAGCACTTGTCCCAGCTAGAGCCAGATGTTATCACATATATAGTAGCCGAGCTACCATATTCTATATTTTAGATACAGTACATTTTTCAGCCAGATCTCTTACATATGAGATGCTGAGATGAGCAGTTTTGATGGATCATTATTGTATTTGTGGACTATTGTACTCTCCCATGTCAAGACTGAGTCTTAGGACACTCAGATTTGAGGACTGATGCAGCCATGTAGTCATTACAGAGTAGTTATTGATGCCCAGTTTTATATCAGTACTTTCTCATTGGACAGATGATGTTTCAGATGGATTATATGCATGATTATGACTCAACTTTTATTATATTGTGTTATGGTTATCGTTGCTCTTATACTCATCTTTGTGACATGTATTAACATGTAGTGTCTTGATCTGGTGGTCATAATTATATGGATTTGGATTGTATTTGTATTATATATTGATGTCCCTACATAGACTTGGAAGTTCTTGATCTATACTCATTGGTTTTACCCTCCTTAGGGAGAATAGAGGTAGTCATTCCCGCCATTGTTTTGGCTTGCTAGTGTTGACTTCATCATTCATTGTCTCCACCCATCCATTACCTTCCAGTTTTGTTTCTAACCCCACTTACTACTTGACTTATGGCATGGAGGACCTTTTCCCCGCTAGAACCTTTGTTGGACAAACCTCCTTGTTTATATTGTGTCTCGGCTCTGAGTTGGTGATAGAACATGCTTTTGGTGAGTTGAATCGTATGCCTAAATCATTCTGGTCGGTTGTCCTGATGTTTGGCACTATGCAGAACTCCCCCTGGTCACTTGAGATGTTGTTGGCTAAAATTGAAAGCTCATGTACTACTTATATTGGAAATGTTTATATGTGCCCATGGAAAATGAAAATGCTAAAACTGTGTTTCTTAACATATGTGAAAAAGGGCAAGATCAATACTCCTCGAAGGGTATCAGAAAAGGCCCAAAAAACCAATGGTTAAATATATACTATATCCAAATATTGCTGACCTTATAAATGTGAAAAAGTCCTGGATGAAAGCTGCAATTAGTTGTGCTTTTAAGCATTGTTAAAGTCCCCAAAAGGACATATAGGCCAAAAAAGCCATGGAAATAAAATTGATGATCCTAATGAAACTGGATCAAACTTGATGTAGACATGATGCCTAAGTTGAATAAGCACTCTCTGAACAACTCAACCATTTGTGAGGCACCGCCATTCCTTGTGTTGTTGTTTGTCCAGCAGGTGGTTATAGTGAGTATTTCCCTGCCATATCCAAAGTGTTATGATGTTAAGTAGGAAGTCATCCTTTGCCCTAGCCATGTCAATTTCAGCCTTCACCCTTCACTAACAAATTGACTACAACTATGAAGTGAGTAGTCCTGAAAGTCTAGTATAAGTAATAATAAATAAACCCTATATATGTATTTGGTTGATACACCGCCAGTGAAATGACTGCTACTTGTTGTGATTGTTGCTTAACTGAGTTCTAGAGCATGTCTTAGCCTTATAGCACTTGCATCAGATGGATGATAATCTGAGTTATATTATTGGTATCTGATCATTTACAAATGGTTATATTGTCTATTGGATATGGTTGATGATCAGGTAGAGACCTGAGAAAGGTATGAGTATACACCCTAGATGGATTTGGACTCTCTGAGTCTAATGAGACAGTTTATTTTCAGTTCCAGGCACTTGCAGACATGATCAGGCTCATTTTCCCTTTCTGATACAGTTTTGCTTCACATGATGATGTGTCTGAACAAGGAGATGTTTCATTTGAATCTCCTAGGTCGTTGTATGGGTATAGGGGGTGCAGCCACTTGATTGTACCATAGTACCACCATCCCAGAGAACCTGCTAGGATCCGTTTGACAACGCAAGCACCCTAGGAGGCTGTTTTGGCAGGTTCACATTTCCCGAGGCAGATTAAAAAATGATTAAATGGCTATTGAAGAAATCAATTTGGGCTACTAAGGCAAGGAAATGACATGGAATGAGTCATGATAATGAGAGTGATGTCCTCCGCACTTTCTTCAGCAGTTGCAGCACCTGATTGGGCCCACACCTATTTTTTGGGCATTTTTATATTATTTTCTAGAGCTTTTGGGAGGCTCACGATTTCCTCGAGGCACAAAGTCAAGGAATTAAAATATTATACTATTTTATTGTGCCATGGTGCACCCATAGGGAGTTAGTTAACACTCCATGGACCCACCATGTGCTTCATTTATTTCTTGTTGAGTGGGGTACCCTCTTTATCGGTGATTTAGTCCAATTTGGTACTTTATGGTTATATTGATCCATGTACTGTACGTTGAGCTCATCTCAACCATTGATTAGAATATTTTATCTTTTAATCTTAGCCACTCATTTTGAAAGTGGTTAGGATTTTGGTTCTCTCATTTTCTATTTAAAGGAGAGAGCTTCTCATTTGTAAGGGGTCTTTGGCTCTTAGATCTGATTAATAGAAAGATTTTTTGTGGATATTTTCTGGATCTGCTTTGCATCTGGTGTTTGTTGGTAGTGATTGGAAAATCATTTGCTTTCTAGCATTCGAAATATTTTGTGAGATCTATACTCTCTTTTCGGGATCTTTGTCTTGTCTACAGGAGGGCGACTTCATCTTGGACGTTTTTGCAGGGGGACCTCAACTCGCTTGGACTGGTTTCGTCTGTGACAAGGGGTTTTCAATAGTTTCATTGTGATCTATGATTGCATCTTGTTACTTTTCTGTAGATCTTGTTTTTCTTTCATGATACAGCAAATCTGATATTGTTGACGTTTGCTTGTGCAGGAGAGAGGGCGCATTGGTCACTTGGAGCACAACGTTGGTCTTAGAACTCACTCATATCTTCCAGAATTGATTAAGATGGCGGGGATCATCATCAACAAGGCATCTACAACCATTTCCAGGTAAGATCTAACAGGTAAGTCTCTTCTCTTTCAGATCTAAATCCATTGTACCTTCTTTTCTTCAATTTTCTGAAAAAAAACTCCTAAATAATAAAATCCAAAAAAAATATTTAATTGGGGAACCGCTTGATCTTTGAGCAAACCATTTCTGGGTTTTGTAGATCAGGCATCCCCCTCACTGAATCATCCTCAATGCTGCCCTAAATCTGACTGGTTTCCCCTAGATCTGACTTTTTGACTGCTAAAACCTCAGCACCCCACTAAAAATTTGACTTTTTCCAGAGTTCACTGTTTCCGGAAAATAATTACATGGGTGTGTAGATCAGGTCTTCCTCATTCCAGAACACCCCCAACGCTGAGCTAGTTCCTGCCAGGTAGCCCTAAATCTGAAAAACTAACTTTCAGCCTCCTCGCCCCCTCATCAGATTTTGACTTTTCCAGATCTGATTTTTCCTGAAATTTTTTTATTTGGGTTTGTAGATCGGGCCATCTTAATCTCATTTCCATCCCAACGTTGAGCTGATGGTCTTCTGGTGGCTCTAGATCTGCAGATCTGCCTCTCCAAACCCTGGCGCTAGCCCTCCTGCTGATATCCCTGTAACTTGAATCTTTCGGGCCAAATCCTTTTCTGGGTCCATAGATCAGGGCATATCCCAGGTGGGTCCACTGAAACGCTGTGCTGATACTGACTCCATTACCCAAGGTTGAACAGGCACTGATTTCCAAACATAGCGCTAGCCCTTCCTCACCTCTTTCCCCAAAAAGTTGACCATTCCTTGATAACTCAAGTAACCTGATACTTTCATATCTTTCACTGAGTCTATCTCCTTAGTACTAGACAATCCCAACATTGTCCTTGCTCACCCTGTCTCAGTTACGTTTCACAAGACAATGGTCATATTCATCGGTTGCTAGTACCTAAACCCTAGAGCTAGGGTTTACACCTTACGTACCTCGAAGCCACATTTGATTTGTTCTTGTGTCTAGGTTTGATCTCTCCTGTCGGGAGTAGATTTGGGTCTCCCTCGTTGTTATCTTGGACTTAGATAACATAAAGCGAAGACTGCCTTGATTGACGTGACAACCATCCATTTGGGAGTCTAGGCAGTCTTGGTTCCACCTCCCTAGTTGTTTGCCCCTCTACCATCTATCCTGGATCCATCATACATAGGCAACTACAAGGTTGGTGATAACAGCTGCCTCACAGATCGTTCTATTCTTCCTTTCTGCAACCCCATTCTGCTGGGGGTTGTAAGGCACTGTCAGCTCTTTCTTGATTCCTGCTTCGCAACAAAAATCATCAAACTCATTAGACTCATACTCACCTCCGTTATCTGATATCAAGACACGGATCTGCCTGCCAATCTGATTTTCAATGAGTGTCTTGAACTCTTTGAACCTGTCAAAGGTTTCACTCTTGGCATTAAGGAAGTAAATCCAAGACTTCCAAGAGTAGTCATCAATAACCAAGACATAGTATAAACACCCACTCAAGGAGGGTGAAGACATAGGCCCACAAATATCAGAATGAATCAAATCCAAAATGCCTTTAGATTTACTCTTGCTTCTAGGAAAGGATTTCTTAGTGTTTTTACCTGGAGCACATCCTTTACAGGTTCCTTCAAGTTTTGGAGAAACTTATGCCATACCTGTAACCATCTTCTGCAATCTTGGGAGAGCTGTGTAGTGAACGTGTCCAAACCTTCTATGCCAAAATTCACAAGGATCAACTGAGTGTTGAACCAAAGCATGAGTGGAAACTTTGGAGGCCTTGTAGAGGCCTCCCTCCTGAACCCCAATCTGTACTGCTGAGTCTAGATCTGTGTCTTTTTCCCATAAATAGACCTTCTTGTCCATGAAGAGGACTCTGTGGCCCTTGTCTTCAAAACTAGCAACAGATAAAAGATATTTCTTTAAACCAGGAACATAAAGAATATCCTCAACATGAAGAACTGTCCCTGAGTCAAGTTGAAGTGAAGTTGAGCCAACTCCTTCAATCTTGTAAGTGGAGTCATCTCCAAGTTCTACCTAAGTGGTGAGCTTCTTCTTTTTGTAACTGGTGAGGGTACCTCGGTTACCTGTCATGTGCCTGGAGGCACCACTGTCCACCAACCAAGAAGTGAAGCAAGCTGAGAAAGAACTAGTTAGAGCAGAAATCAAATAATATTCTCTTTTAGGCTCATCGGTTTTATTTGCCTTGGTTTTCTTCTTCTTCTTTGGTTCTTCATCTTCTTCTTCCTCTGCTTCTGCAGCAGATGCTTGAAACCTTCTCTAGGGTTTCTTCTTGTTCTGCCTGCAGTCTCTAGCATAATGTCCAAACTTGTGACAAGTATAACATTCAATTTTAGACAAGTCAGAAAACTTACCCTAAGGTTTCTTACCCTTCTTTTGTTGAGGGAAAGGCTTTTTGAACTTCTTTGTCTTTGCTACAAGTGCAAGGTTGTCTTCCTTGATTACCTTGCCATTTTTCCTTCCTTCTTCTTGTATGCAATCATATGCCAAAGCCTTTCAAAGGTTGGTCGATTTTCTCGTCCCCAAACAGATGCCATGAAGGTTTCCCAAGAGCTTGGGAGACCATCAACCACTGTTTGCACACGGTCATCATCATCAACAGTAATACTAATAGCAAAAATTTGATCTCTTACCTGTGCAATCTTTTTAAAGAAGGAACCAACGCTTTCATCTTTGTTCAGCTTCAAAGTTCATAGCCTCTTCTTCAAGACTCTCTTTTGACTGGGAACCTTCTTTTCATATAGGTTTACCAAAGTATCATAGCATTCTTTAGCAGTCTTCAAAGATGTGATGTTAGGCATCAATGTTTCTCTGATAGAATCATAAATGACTCTTCTAGCCTTACCTTGCTTCCTCTTGTAAGCAAACCTACCATCATTTGTAGTTGTTTCTTCTATGACATTAAGAATAATGTCATCCAAGTCATTCTCATCTAGAATGGCTGTCAACCTGGCCTTCCACGAATTGAAGTTTGTTGAACCATAGAGATTCTCTTCCGATTTGAAACCAATGATGGCCATCTTTGTCACTTATCCAAATGTTAGATCTGCAAATCTTATTCCAAGATCTAGTGTAAAACAACAACAATGTCCCTTTACTGTGTTTTCACATGCTAAGTTCTGATACCATGTTGAATTTTAGCATTAGGATATAACTTAAAAAATTTGCAGATAAACTTAAACAGATAATTAGTGCAGTAAAAACACATTCATTACATTAGCACAATGGACACAAGATTTTTCACTGGGGAAACCTTCACAGGACAAAAACCCCAAAAAGCATTAGTCGCTCATCTCGTAAATGAGGTGACTTAGGAAATTCTTCAAAAAGTTCCTCAAATCCAAATCTGGATTTTAACCATAATCACAGTAAAAAATTCAGAGTAAGGGTTGCAAACCCTAGGTACTCAATTTCTAGATCTGCCCATAATTAGTCAAAACTGTCAACATAAATATCAGATCTGTTTTTCAACAAATTAGGGCCTGCATAGGAACAAAAACAGACTATCCAGAAAACATAGGTTGCCCCAAAATTAGCTTTTACCTACCCAGATTTTATGAGCTACCCAAAAACTCATTCACTGTCTGCCTGTTGAATTTTTCCCTGCCCGAAAAAGCTTTCCCTCTGCCCATCCGTACGGATCTGTTATTCTCAGTTTGGCTGCCCGGGATAAAGATGGGTTATCTGCCCAAGGGGCAGATCTACTGTTGTGGGCAGTTAGGGTCTGCCTGAGACCCTAGGGCCAACCCAAATGGGCTTTCAGGTCTGCTGTCTAGCAACCCATGGCCTGTAAGGCAGCCCGAGTATGGTGCTGTAGCAACTCGTGGCCCCCTACAAGGCTGCCCGGTGCTGCTGTAGTAGCCTGTGGCTAATTCCGGACTGCCCAGAAAAGAAAAGGAGGCTTCCCAAGAGAATCTCAACCGCCCAATCTGCCCAAAAGAAATTGAAGAAGGCTTCTAGAGAGAGAAAAATGAATGTTGAAGGTGGTTATCCCAAAAAATGTTGAAGGTATATTTGCTGATAAAACCCTAGCTGAGGGTTTGCTGAGAGTGGATGCCCTAGCTAAGGCAAGAACATGAAACAGTCTTCTTCAGAGCTTTTCTTGTAAGAGCAAACTTGTATGTAATAATGAGAAGACTTGATCTTCTTATATATCCTTCATTCCCCTGTTAAGTGGACCAAAATTAGAAAATATAAAAATAATAATATTTTAATCTTTTCCTAATTTCACTTTTACCTTCTTACCAAAAGGTCTTTTTATTTATCTTTGACTTTTACCAAAAGTCTTTATTTATTTTTGACTTCCACCTATGGTCTTTTTCCTGTGGTACAAAAGTCCTTATTTATTTTTACTTTTGACTTTGGCCTTTGCCAAGTGCCCATGTGGTCATTACCTGTGGTCTTTTTTTATTCCAAAAGTACATCATCATAAACCAAGAGAGTTACTAATGCTTTTATCTCACACTCTGTGTGACACCTAGATCTGGTACTAGGGTAACTTAACCAAGGGTAGCTAATCCTTGGAGAAGTACACCAAGTGCATAGATCAAGGGTCAGAGTGCCACACATGCCTAGACCCAATCTAGGGCCTACAGTGCCTTCCTGGTAACAGACCAGGTGCCTCCATTCTCCAAGAGAATGGCTACTCAGAACTAAGATGAGTTTACCAGTACTAGACTAGTCTATATCGTGCTCCGAGTCCAGATGTCTACTCAACACTAGGTTGAGTCTACCCAGGACAGAGCTGGGTCTATAACATGGTCCCAAACCAGATATCTACTATTCAATAGAATGGTCACTCAACACTGGGTTGAGTCTTCACCGTGGTCCCGGACCAGGTGGTCCCATTCTCCTAAGAGAAGGGCTCTCGATGCTGCTCAGAAAAATCAACAACCCTTACATGCGCGATCACCTCTACAAAGAAATACGAGTGTGGCCATGTGTCCCAATAAATTGCCTGAAGGGCACTAGGCACCAACCCAAAGGGCAGTCAGCAAAGCCATAAGGCCCACACCTCCTTGAGGTGGAAACCAAAGATACTTGCCATGACCTAATCAGGCGTATTTAACCCCAAAATCAACATTCTACTTAATATAGCCCCAAAAACTTGGCCTTTACAAAAGAAAAGAAACCCCTCACTAAGGTAAATCTAGAAGGAATGCTTAAGACACTAGGGCATAACATGATGTAAAAACTAGAGGAGAAATGAAGATGGATGCTAGAGCTTGAACATGTTCTTGGACTCCTTTCTTTTGTCACGTAAGAGAACCTTCGGACTTGTGCTTATTCTAGAGAAAAACTTGAGCATTCAAGGAGTTGAAAACTTGGATACAAGCCTTGCTTGTTGTTGTTACTTATTCTTTGTATTGTCATGGAGAAGCCTTGACTCTATTGTTGATGCAAGAGAGGTAGCACTAGGGTTTGTGACACAAACCATAAGGGAAAAATGATGAAAGATGACTAGTGCTTAGGATGATCTTCGAGACTTGTACTAGTGTGAATCAAGGGAGGCTACACCAAGACATTGAGCACTAAAGGAGTCATGGAGTCTTGGAGCTTGGTGTGATGCTTAGCTTGGTGAAATGCCATGCTTGGATATACGACTTGGTTAGAACACTTGATGATTAAGGTTGTTGAACTTGTCTTAGAGTCCTTGTACCTATGTGATGCAAGGGCTAGAAGGTGCTACGATTTATATGAGATAAACTTGAAAAAGACATGATTTGCTATGGTTGATTTCCTTGTGTGAAAGGAACCTAGGGTTTCTAGCAAAAAACCAATGTTTCCCCAAGGTTCTGGGACGACAGGACGCGGGAGTGGGGAGACGCGCATTCGGGACGTGTGGAGACCACCCCCAAATTTTAGAGAAATTCAGGGGGGACGAGAAGGCGGGGGGACGGCGGGATACGATAGTCATAAAAAATTTTAAAATATTAAAAATATGAAAAATATAAATCCCAACAATAACAAACCATACCATGCAAATTAGTGAATTGATCTCGATAGCTTAGGATTAGGTTAGAAATTAGTGAATTGATCTCGATAGCTTTGTAAGTTTGTAATGCCAAATGAAATCATAAATAAATATTAAAGAGTTGATCTCGATAGCTTAGGATTAGGTTCGAAATTAGATTTAGTTTTTAATTTTTAATATTTTGTTTTTTCCTTTAATGATTTATTTAATTAAACTCTTGTTTCATTTTTATTATTTTTTAAATGTAGGTTAAGAAAATTTGAAAATATCATGGGGAAGTTTCTTAGTTTCGGGCAAGACGCCTACAAGTCTCGACGAAGTTTCGGAGTTTCGGGCGAGACGCCAAGAAGTCCCCCCAAGTTTCGTCAATTTTGCCGCCCACTGAAACGTTTCGCTCTGCGTCTCGCCAAGTTTCGCCGAAAGCGAGATGTCCCGAAACGTTTTGCATGGAGTTTCGAAGTCCCCGAGACGCGAGAAACGTCGAAACGTGTCCCCATGGAACACTACGAAAAACCCAAGAGGAGACTTGGAATGCTTTGTTTGGAATGCTTTTGTGAGGCAAGCTTGTAGAAAAATCAAGGGTGGACTTGTTGGTGTTGATGCTAACTTCTTGTTGAACCTTTGAGTGGCTAGAAGTAGCATGGTGTGATGCCTTGCTAGAGCATGATTGTTGGTTAGGGGTTTTTATTGATGGTGAATTCCCTAGCTAGGATTTAATCCAATGGAGAGTCCTAGCATGTGATAAGCTTGAAGGAATTTCTTGTGCTAGCATGTGATAAGTTGTCGTTATTATGACCTTGTCTGTATGATTGTATGGACTATACCATAATTGTATGGATTCATATGAATGTGTCTGTACGAATGTACAGACTGCTATTGTATGTACAATCTTCAACCTGCAAATCTGTTGGTTGATCCTCTTCTTGCAGATCTACTTTCTCTCTTCCGGTTGTTGCACTTGTCCAACAAAAGTGTGTGTGTAAACTCTCTATCTTTGTCATGTCCCCAATTTTGGCCTAAGGAAAATAGACCAAGGTCACCTAAGAAGAATTTAGAAAATTATTAATGGTGACAAATAAGGAGGAAATAATTATTGGCTAAGGGGAAGTAATAATTACCCAGGGCATGGTTTCTGCTGTTCTATAGTATTTTTCTATGGTATGGGCAAAAGGTAAATAATAGAACATGGTTTTTATTGGCCCATGGTATTTATCCATGGTATTGGAGACTTTCCAAGGATAAAAGGAGGCGAAGGCAAAGGGAAAAGGGCATGCTTGAATATTTGGAGATTTGTTCTTGAAACCGTCTAGGGGTTAGCCTAGAGTTTTCGTTTGGGGTTGGAAAACTCCATCCATCCATTCTGGTCTAGTTTCAGTGGTGTGACGGATCCACCCTAGCTGGACAAAGGGGGAGGATCCATTCAGGTCTTCATTGGAGCTTCATCATCCGGGTTGGCATCACCTTTCAGGTCCTTGTTGAATGTATCTTGGTAGCTGATATCACAGCCATAGTTATTGTACTGTTTACTCTTTGTTAGCCATAATAAAGGTGCCAATATTATCTCGCCATTGTGATGTGTTATGGAATGTGTCTAAAGTGTTTGATGAAATGACTATGAGAATACATGTTGCTGGTGAAAGTTATAAATGTAAAATTGATTAATGTGGATAAATTCATAGATTTCGTGACCCACCAGAATCGGGGATATTACAATCTTGACCTACCTTTATACTTGAGATAAAACCATAATCTCTCAGTGAGATCTACGGTTGAGACTAGTCTAAATCACCAATGTATAAAAGTACACTTTATTAGACTAAACAACTAAACATAAGACTTTCACTTTATCCAGAAAATAGAATTAACTCTAACTATTTCAGTCACGTTCACACTGAACCTGTACAGAAGTACATGTCCAAGCTACATTCTTCAACAATATATATATATATATATATATATTAATAGTCTATCCCAATGGGAAAACTTGAGTGGTTGAGTGTTTTTCCAAATATATATATATATATATATATCAATTAACAGTCTAGCTCCATGGGCTAGCTCAAATGGTTGAGTGTGTTAAGCTTCATTAGGAGGTCTTGGGGTCAATCCCCTAGTCTGGTTACCTCTACTGTGTTGCTCAATCGATATCCCTATTGGATCAAGTGTCATAGTCAATGCTAATGAGCTTACACTGGGTACCATCGGTGAAATACGGGAAGTGCCCAAGGGTTTCCCTACAAGGTTTTCCTTAGGAAGAAAATATATAGCAATTAACAGCCTAAGGGGTTAGCTCAATCGGTTGTCAACAATGTTGTGGGAAATTTGGCTTGTTTTGTACCAACGAAGCCTGGTTCAAGTCTCCTTGGGTTAGGCACGCTAGTCTACATTGTAGGGTTTACTACAAATGCTATCCAAGAAAGCAAAAAAGAATCCCTTGGGTCTGCCCACAAGGTTTTTAATTTCTTGGTAATTTTTAATGCTTGGTATTTTTTAATTTTCTTTTTTTTTTATTCTGGATTTTAATATTTTTTCCAATTTGATTTATAAGTTACATATCTCATCCATACTAGACTGTAGAAGGACCTCACTTCTCTTGGTACAAATTTGCAATCACAATAAAAATATTGATCATATATCTAAATCTTCATTTACATGATATTATTTATCCAGCAAGGTCTGTACATTTACCTTGCCCATAGCCCCATTGTGGCCATATTACACAATATAAAGCACATGTGGAACCACTCAGAAAAGATATCCTAGCCAATAATTCGTGAGTTACAGAACATGTCATTGCCACTGTTCCATAGCCCATTTCCTTAAATCAGATCAGTCGAGATAGTTATCCCATGAACATAGTCTTCTAGTCATTTAGTGTGTTTAGGGCCATCAGTGCTTCGAGACACATGAACCCTTGATCTTACCAAATATTCTCTGCACACGTAAAGAGCTGCTATCTATCCTAATTGGTGGGAATCAGTCTGCTGACAAGCAAGTGAAATTCAGATTCCTATTCCGTAAACTATTAATCTCTACGACTGCACATTCTTCTACACAATCTGCAACTCCAACTTTACTTTTCCCTTCTGTTGAACAACAACTTTACTTTTTCACAGCACATTGCATATTTTACCACAAGCTTCCTTTCTAATTTGCAATTGGCCTTGCATGTTGTAATGCCCAGACTTATTAGCTGCTTTTTATTATTTGAAGATATGATTGTAATTTTTTTTCTTTCCTCCACAATGGACACTACTTAAGCCTGTTTTAACATGTCATGTACCAGTATTTCAGACTACTATTCAATTGAGCTAATTAGTCATGATCTAGACACTCATATTGAGATCATACCTGCCAGTAAGTAGAAGCCATAAGGGTGTTGTTCATAACCAAACATTTCTCTAAGTTCCTCACCATAAAATTTGTAGACCAGCATGCCCAGGAGTGCAACAACCTAGGCAAAACAAAGGGAGATCAAATTAATTTGGAGAGACAAAAAGTAGCCCGAGAAGAAATCTGACTACTTTACATATACACCTAAAATAAAGAGTTGTGTTACAGACTGTTCTAATCAACATAATCTGCATCTCTTTAAATATGTCGTGGAAGAGTACACTCAAATGGATTGGAAATATAAGTTAACCGTTGACATTCAAAGCATAGTCACAATGGTCAGCTAAACATTTACTCTCTTTGTAATGAGCATTAGAAGGTTCAATAATTTTTATTATTATATAATTTTGATGAAATAAATTATATAGAGAATGAGCTTATAGATTAGGGAAAAGGGTATATAATAAAGTCACTGCAGTGGCCAAATTTACTGCTCTCATATGCATTCCAGAACCAGAAAAACTGGTTGACATCACTCTCTCTCTCTCTGTCTCTCTCTCTTTCTCACATGCCAGTTGCTGGATTTACTTTTCTCAAATGCATTTGAAAACCTACAAAAGACTTCCCTCTCTTTCTCACATGTGCACACAAATTCTCACATGTAACAAGCTTGAAAAAAAATATAATAAACAACCTTAGATCAGCTAGTAGAGTGCATAAATCAACAACATTATTAAATATATTAATGTCACTAATGTTCTGTGTCCTAGAATAGTTATCGAGACACTTTCACCAACCATGTTTGAAGGGTAAAACGGTAAAACCTTCCAAAACGTCAATGAAAAATAAAATGCCAAGATGAGATGTCTTCTTAGGGGTGAATAAGGCCCATTTATATTTTAAAGCAAGTTAATGAACGTAGCTTTAAAAGGAAAAGACAACTTTTCCTTGAAATAACTTAACTCCTTAACTAAGTGTTTGTCTTGTTAGGGTCCTAAGGAGGGTATTTTAGGGCTTAATTAAACATTATGAGTGATATCAAGGTTTGATTATGAGATTTTGGGCCTAATTAAGCTTATTTATCCCTGATATAAAAATAAATAATTTTAAACCCAGTAAAACTAGCAAGGAAGATCCCCCATATTAGTGGTTGACTTAAGTAGCTGGCTTAAGTAGCTAACTTAATCAGTATAATTAGTAGCTTAAGTAGCTGGCTTGATTGTTAGAATTAGTAGCTGGCTTAAGTAGCTAACTTAATTAGTATAATTAGTAGCTTAAGTAGCTGGCTTGATTATTAGAATTAGTAGCTGGCTTAAGTGGTCTCAGCAGTTTCAGTAGCCAGCTGAATTATTCTAATTAGTAGCTGTCTCGCTTAAGTTAACATTAGAGGGAAAAAAATAAAAAATAAAAAAATAAAAATGAAAGTAGAAAAACTTATATTACTGGAAGGGATGCAATCATCATCCCTTCAAAATGAATATGCAAAGACATCATTATATCAAAATTGAATTTTCCATACTACCTGTGCAAGAAGGGCAAGTGCATGAGATCTATTTCGTACATCTTGATTTTCATATTCTATTCCCAAGGCAAGTAGACAAGTTGAACATTGAATAGCTAGAGAATCTAAAATCAAGAAATTATCTGTTTTAGTTTAAACCTGTATTTGGTCAAATCTTTGAATGTCCTCACATTTCTGTTCCACCACAAGAACTGGTGACTGATCATCCTTACATGACGATTACCTACCAAGAACTGCAGACAGATTTGGGAAAGCGCCAAAGATCCCCGAGGGCACCTGCCAGTAGAGCTGTGATACGAGCATACCTACAAAAAGCTTTTTGACCCCTCCTTAGCTGATTAAGATATATGTAAGCCCAATTGATCAATCCTAGGGACAATTAAGTACAGTTAACCCTTCATTTTTCAGTACATGAATCTATACTTCATTCAGATCATTTACCCATCTACACTACTGTTTTTACTGGAAGGATATTTGGTTTTGCATCCATCTGTTAGCTCCTAGGTTCTCACTTAAGGTGTAATAGTCCGAACCATAAATGTGAGGCCCTAATGAAAACTTAAAAACAATGCCCACTGTCACCACAGAAGCACTTTCCCTCTCTTTAGGCTAGCTCGCCTCTAGCACAAGGGGGAAATCCCTAAGGTAAAACTAAGTCCAAATAAAGATAATGAATAAAGGGGGTTTTAGGACTTAGGGTAAACCTGGTTTTAAGTCAAACTGCAGTAAATAATTTCCAGATTTACCAAACCAAAAAGTTTAGTTTAAGATGACAAAATGAAGTGATTTCCTAGACTTCAGGGAAATATGAAAAGATAAATTTTCTGCGGTAAATTTCAGATTGCAAAACAGAAAATCAAAGTTGTATTTTATGAATTTTTTGGTGGTTGAAAGAGGGGAATAAGTGCCTAAAATCCAGATTGAGCAAATGGGGTCAAATGGGCTTTTTAGAGGGTTGTTTTAAGTTTTTAACAAGGATTTAGGGTCTAGAAGAGCTACAAATGACATGCTACAACAACCTTAATTTTGTTGTGTTGCCACCTAATTTGCACCTCGGGTCACGTGGCAGAAATCTTCAAGCCACTAGGTGCGACCTTGGGTGCTAGCTAGAGCCAAGTGCTGCCACCTTGTTATCACCAACCTTGTAGTTGCCTATGTGAGATGGATACAGAATGGACGATAGAGGGGCAAGCAACTAAGGAGGTGGAACCAAGACTGCCTCGACTCTCAAATGGATGGTTGTCACGCCAATTGAGGCAGTCTTCACTTTATGTTGTCTTAGCCCAAGACAATCAATGGGGGAGACCCAGATCTACTCCCGACAGGAAAGATCAAACCTAGACACCAAATCAGATCAAATGAACTTGAGGTACGTAAGGTGTAAGGTGATGGAAACCCTAGATCTATGGATGACGTCACTAGGTGAACCAAGGCTTTGGATCAGGGTTTAGGAGATATGAGATTTGATCCAAATTGGGACATAAGTGACCCATGAGGCAAATACTAGATCTGGGGTTAAGGTACTAGCAAAAGGTGAAGATATCCACTGCCTTGGGAAACGTAACCAATGCAGAGAAGGTAAGAACAGGTTTGGGGCTATCTAGTACCGAGGGATAGACTCGAAAGAAGGTATGACAGTGTCAAAGCACCCAAGCCACAAGGAAAGAGTCAAAACGCAAGAGGAAAAGGAAACGAGAGGGGTAGCGCTAGGGTTTGAAGATCAGTGTCTTGGGATCTGGGCCAAGGGAGTCACTTTTAGCCCAACGTTGAAGAAGACCCACCTGGGGTTGGACCCGATCTACAAACCCAAAAGTAGTTTTGCCAAAAAGGATCAGATCATGAGAAAAAGAGGCAACATAGAAGGTAGCGCTAGAGTTTGAAGACCAATGTTTTTCAGATCTAGGGCAATAGAGTCACTTTTAGCTCAGTGTTGAGGAAGACCCACTTAGGGTTGGACCCGATCTACAAAACCCAGAAATAGTTTGCCCCAAGATCAAGCGGTTTTCTCTATAATATTTTTTGGTTTTTTATATTTAGGATTTTAAGATAAAAATGGAGATGCAGATGCCAATGGATTGAGATCTGGAAGAGAAGCACTAACCTGTAGATCTTACATAGAAAACCTTGTAGATGCCTTGATAATGATGATCCCTATTATCCCGATCAATTTGAAAAGATTTGAGTGAGTTCTATGCCCCACGTTTTGCCCCAAGAAGCCACTGCGCCCTCTCTCCTGCACAACAAACGTCAACCATATCAGATTTGCTGCATCATGAGAAAAAATCAAATGCTACAGAAAAATAGCAAGATGAAATCATAGATCGCATTGATACTAATGAAAACCCCCTGATACAAAACGCATCCAAGCCAAGCGAGTTGAGGAAACCCTGTAAAAACGCCCAAATTGAAGTCGCCCTCCTGTAGACAAGACAATGTTTCCCGAAAAAAATATATAGATCTCACATCAAATACCCAAATGCTAGGAAGCAAAAGATTTTCCAATCACCATCTAAGAACACCAGATGCAAAGGAGATCCAAAAGTTTTCACAAGAAAAGTTTTTCTATTATCCAGATCCAAGAGCCAAAGACCCCTTTACAAATGAAATGCTCTCTCCTTTAAATAGGAATGAGAGAACCAAAATCCTAACCACTTTCCAAATGGGTGGCTAAGATTAAAAGATCCAAAAGTTCTAATCAACGATTGAGATGAGCTCAACATAAAGTACATGGATCAATACAATAATATAATATAAAAATGGACTAAATCACCCTAGGAGAGGGGATCCCACTCAACAAAAAATAAATGAAGCACATGGTGGGTCCAGGGAGTGTTAACTAACTCCCTTTGGCACAATAAAAATAATATAATTTTTTAACTGTGAAATTGTGCCTCTAAGGAAATCGTGAGCCTCCAAATGCTCCAGAAAGTAATATAATATGCCCGAAAAATAGATGTGGGCCCATCCAAATGCTGCAATTACTGAAAAAGAAGTGGAAGACATCACCCTCACCATCAGAACTCATCCCATGCCATTTCCTTGCCTCAGTAGCCCAAATTGAATTCTTCATTAGCCATTTTAATTATTTTTTATCTGCCTCGGGAAACGTGACATGCCAAAAACTGCCTCCTAGGGTGCCTGCGTTATCCAACTGAGCCCACCAGGCTCTCTAGGAGGGGTGTAATATGGTACAATCAAGTGGCTGGACCCCCCATGCCTCATATAGCGCCCTAGGAGATCCAAGAAAATCATCTCCCTGCTCAAACAGACCATCCAGCATGGCAAAACTGCACCAGAATGGTACATTAAGCCAAATCATCTCTACAAGTGCCCGACATGGAAAACAAGCTACCTCACTAGACTCAGAGAGTCCAAATCCATCTAAGGTGTATACTCATACACTCTATAGGTATCTGCATGATCATCTACAATATCTAATATACCCAGATAGACAAAACAATAATCTGTAAATGACCATATAATATAACCCAGGCTGACATCCATCTGCTGCAAGTGTTCAAAGATCAAGACATGCTCTACAAATCATTCAAGTAATAATCATAACAAGTAGCAATCATTTCACTGGCGATCTATCAACCAAATATACAAGGTCTACATTTATTAACTATAACTCAGTCCAGACTTTCAAGATCATCCTCACTTCATAGTTGTACTCAATTTGCTAGTGAAGGGTGAAGGCTAAAAATTCAGAAGCTGAGGGCAAAGGATGACCACCAACTCAACATTGTGAGACTTCGGATATGGAAAGGGAATACTCACTCTAGCATATGACGGACAAGCAACAACACAGGGGATGGCAGTTTTTCACAAATGGGTGAGTTACTTCAGAGGTGCTTATTCACCATGACAAATGCTCACAATCCAAACCAATACAAGTGAGGCCAGCAATCCTTAGATATAACTTTAGGAACCATTGCTTTCTGGGCCTTTGATTTTTCATAGCCTTGGTCCGTGTATTTATTTCACGGGTTTTTTATTATTTTAGGCTTTATGCATTCATGTATGTTGAAAAACACTACTTTTCATAAATGTTTTAAGATATTCATTCCATTGTACTTCAAAGCCAATTTCATTAGGCTTGCCTTGCATTCATGTATGTTTAAAAACACTACTTTTCATGAATGGGCTTTTTTTCATAAGATATTCATTTCCAAATACATTGTATTGATGGCAGCGCTACTTGTTTCAGGTTTAGCCAACACAACCTAGGTACCTCAGAGCTGAAACACAAATAAACAGGGAAGCTTATAGAAATAACAGAGGCTCTAGTGGGGAAAGGTCCTCCTTGCCACAAGTCAAAATAGTAGGTCGGGTAAGAAACATAACTGGAAGGTAATGGATGGGTGGAGACAATGAATAATGAAACCAACACTAGCAAGCCAAAGTATGGTGAGAATGACTACCTCTATTCTCCCTAAGGAGGGTAAAACCAATGAGTATAGATCAAGAACTTCCAGGTCTGAGTAGGGACATCAATGCATAATATCAATACATCCAATTCCACATATTTATATGACTACCAAATCATGACACTAAATGTTAATACATGTCACAAGAATGAGTATAAGAGCAATGATAACCATAACACAAGATGATACAAGCTAAGTCATAAACATGTAAATAATCCATCTGAACCAACATTTGTCCAATGATAAAGCACTGATACAACTCTGGGCACTAATAACTGCTCTACAAATGGCTAAAATGACTACATCAATCCTCAAATCTGAGTGTCCTGAGACTCAGTCATGGCATGGGATAGTACTAAAGTCCATCAATCAAATCATGATCCATCATAGCTACTCATCTCAGCATCTCATATGTAGGGGAACTGGCTGAACAGTGTACTCAAATCTGAAAAATAGTATATGGTAGCCTGGCTACTATATATGTGATAACACAACTAATACTCAGCTCCTCTGTCTAGGCTAACTCTTAGAGAAGCCAAGGGGGGTGGTCCCTATGAAAATAATTTGAGGTTGTTAATCTATGAAAGAAATGATTAATCTAGGAGTTAATGTGAAATGACTTAAATTTAAACAACAGATCAATGCAACATGAAATTTAAATCAACAACTTTAAAATATAACACCATTCATTACATTTGTAAAAATTGATTTAAACATGAAAATTCAAAATAGTAAAGACCAACGCCAATGAATATGGAGTGCTTGTGTATATGGAGTGTTCTTGTTGTGTTGGGAAAGTATTGCAATTGTCTCATTGTAAAATTTAGATTTATTAAATGAGTGGATTAAGGAGTGGGTTGATTCTTGGTTTGAACTTTGACCCACTAAGACTCACCTTCTTAAACTGAACGCTAAAGCAGCTTTACCATGTGTCCAGCAGGGAGAGGCATAACCTACTAAGAGTATCCCCCTGACTCTGTGGTATTAGCTCTTCGCGACCTCCCGAGTTCTTGCAGATTAGTTTTATGTGGATTGTCCTATTAAGCTAGTCACTCTAATCCCTTTCTGGTTGTCCCACCATTCTAGCTAAAGGCCTCCGGTGTTCACAAGAACATATGGGGACTGTTACGCTACACCCGTACCCAACGCACCTTCAGGTGTACCCCAAGGAGAGAGAGCCAATTTTTTTGACCAGGAGGGGTGTTATCGAGCAATGGTGGTAATGGTTGGGCCCTTTGGTCATCCTTTAGGGGTACTATGGCTTAATGGCACTACTAATTGCCCTTTATTAGGGTTTTTAACCTTGGGGTTGGTGTCTGGAGCCCCTAAGGGTGTACCACTAGGTCACATGGCTCCATATCCTATTTACGAGCTCTGGTGGCCTCTGCTTCAGCTACGAGACACTCGTCTTCATCCGCATCCACTTTGGACACCTTCATGGCCCTTCAGTCACTGGGCACTTTCTCTCCCTAGCCTTATCTCCTCAGAGGATAGAAACCCTACATGTCAGGCCTTTTCATACTTTGAGGAGGGCGTTGAGGGATTTTAGAGCATTCTAGGGGCTTGATGGGGTATAACGCCCTCCCTCCAACTCACTCCATCCTTTCGTTTGGAGTGATTCACTTGTTAGAGCGTGTTTTGGCACCTGAGGATACAAATACCCTCGGTAGCCTACCTTGAGCCTACCTTAAGCTATATTTTATTATTATTTTCTTTTAATTTTCAGTTGACATTTTATAATTTCAAATTGACTTATTTTAAGGCATGTAGGCCTGGACATTTTAAAAAGTGAGTGTGAGATCATATAAATAGATCTCCTCACTTTCATTTTAAAGACAAAACTTACGGGATAATACACTATGCACTTGGTTTACCCCTGCTAGGGTTCTTTGGATGGATGCGCTCCTCTTGACGAAGTTTTTATGGGTTGATGCAAGCATTTTCTGGTAATTCTTTGGTGAAGTTCTTTGTTTGTTGATGCTTAGATTTGTTGCATGAACACGAGCACAAAAAGGTTAGGCTTCTCATCGTTTTGATTGGATGTTGGTAAATGTGCACGTTCAAGTCTTAGAAGGTAGCCCTAGTGCTGCACTTTTTCAAGGATAAGCCATTACCTTTCATTCTTGTCACCTTAGCAAACTGAGGCACGTCTCCTTGTGAGAGTGCCCTAGGGTTTCTCCTTAGTTTTTTCTAGGCTAGTTTCTAGACCTAGGAACCCTTCCTCACTAGGTTAGCCATCCTCCCTAGATGCCCTAGGTTGTGGTAGGGTTAGTTCCCTTGGTTTTCCCGCTTTTTCCCTTCTAAAAAAACCTAGTTCCAGGGTTAGTTTAGTATTAGTTTTAGGTTAAATTTAGGTATGCAATTTTATGTTAGAAACCCTAAAAATCAAAAAAAAAAATTTGCACTTTCAGGCCTCCCTAAAATTCCGGCCACCTTCCATACAAATTTGCCCTAAGCCTCTAAAGCCCTAAAAACCCTAAATCGGAATTATAGGGAACCCTAAAAATACAAAAATTGAAAAAATCTCAAAATCTGCCCCAAAAGGCCCTAGAACAGTCCTAATTCTTCCCTAAAAAACCCAAAGGCCTTTCCTTTCCCTAACTTGTCCCTTCTCCTATTGTCCATGGGCCTGTCCCTTGTTTGTTGCTCCTTTGTGACAGCATTACCCTAGGGTTGCCCTTCACAGTGGCATCCCTCCCATACTTTAGACCTACACAGTGCCAATAAAAAACGATTAGCATATGACAATGTATAGTGTTGGTTAAAGTCGCTTCAAGTAAGTGGATTGTCCTATATTTTCACTATCACAGTCTGCATACATATTACACATACAGTGAATTTATGGTTTGATTGTTTACATTGTCATTTACTAGTACTGCTATAATTAACAATAAGATGTTGATGGTGTAAACAATACTACTGTTGTCATAATAGACACAGTTAGCTCAGATTCACATACTTGTTTCAGACTTCATTATTGGTTGGTTGTTGCAAAGTTGTTTGAATGGACATAAGTTACATGCAATATAGCAAATACCTGTTTATGCTAGTATGTTAATAATGCAGCTATAACTTGACTGTGGCTAAATGACTAAATACATAATACTAAACACTTACTGCTGATGTACTCTATACCTTTGCAATTTTAGTCCTCATATTGGTTACTTCAACTAAACACATGTATTGGATGTTTCCATGAATATAGATACACAACTGATACATTGTTTGTGTTGTTGTTCATTAATTTGTGTCAAGTGTTCAATGCTGCTATGAATGCTTTGTACATGACTGAAACATGCTGTATACACACATGAAAAGGACAGGCTTTGGCACATAACAAATGGTGATTGCTCCTAGTGACATAATAACGAATACTGCTGTAATATGTTGCTATTAAAGATGTATGTCTGATATTACAAAGTTGCATAAATGGTTTTTCTGCATACTATTCATGGTCTTGCTTTCAAATTGTATGGATTAATGTGGTGAGTCAATGGTTGTTGCTCTAACATTCCGTAGGATTTCTGACATACTCTGCATATATATATGTTGTTTGGATTTGGATTTGAATTCTTAGTTGGATATGCACGAATGTATTACTGCTATTGTTCCTATAACAACTAGTCTCATTCACTATAACTAGACTAGTCTACTCCATATACACCCATATCACAACTCATTCTCTAGACTCCATAAGGTACTAATCATTAACAATACTCGAAAGAGAACATTTTGGTGTTTAGTGTCCTTACAGGATCAGAATAGGGCTCTCCCCTAGAATACTTAGGCTTCTGAAGCAGTTGGGAGAAGTTGACTAAGGTGACAGTGGTCACTTCATCGTCACATGCTTACCAGTGGCTGGGACTGCCACTTGAACTAGGGACTAAAGCCTTGGTTTATTTAAAAAAAAATATCAAACGTGTGGAAGTTTAGAGAAATCACAGTACTAGTACTCTCATTTCCCCTTTCAGGTACTTCAAAAACATATCTAGATTCGTTAATTTTAAAAGGAATAAAAAATAAAATTAAAATTTGACTAAGAAAAAGAAAGCAACTACTCTAAAAAATCAAACCACAAAAAAAGACAACACAACCCCCCCTAGGAGGATTGGGTGTGGGCGCTTGGTTGCCCACTTACTTTCTCTTTTATTGATGGTTATTACAATGAAGAAAGAATACTTGTGTTCCTTTGTAGAATAGAAAATACATTTTTACAAGTTTTTAGGCTTTAGAAACGCTTGAAGAAAAGGTAGAAAGAAGAATTACTCCTAGCTGGCTTAAATCTTGAAAATCTTGCCAAAGTGCCTCTCTACCTGTTCGTCAAATGCTGCAAAACAGGCAACAAAGTTATGCCAAATATGCTAGATTGATCAATTAAAACATACAAAATTTAGCATAGTGTTCAAGTACTTTAAAGAGATAAAATTCAAAGTTTTTAAACAAGTACTTGTTAGAAGCTAGATCTATAAAAATGAGCCTTTAAAAACTCAGATCTAAACTTATAAATGCAAATGCAAATCAAATTAGTTTATGATATATTTTTATGCACTAACTTGATCAACACTGCTAAAGTAACTAGTAACCAGAAAAATTTAAATTTGATGGTGAAGGAAAGAGAGAAGAAAGTAACTGGAAGCTTGGGAACTTTGGGCTGTGGAGTTTGCTTTGGTGCAACACCGAGGGACTGTCTTTCACAAGATATTGAAGACGAGGAGGATGCAAGCCAGCTCAACCCCTTCTTCAAGTGAGATCATCTGTAAACTTAGAAATCCTTGCACAAAATTGGTCAAAAGCTTGGTGCGACCTACAACAGAAACTTGGAAAACATAAGCATTAAACAAATAGAACATGCTATTCTAAGAGATGTACCCGCAAATGAACAATAAGCCTATGAAGCAAGCAAGTTTTTCTAATCTTATCCTTCTGGGAGATAGCTCCCCTTCAAAGGCCAAATTCAACCAACAGAAAGCAAAGAAAACAAGAGAGATTATACCTCATGTTATCACCAACCTTGTAGTTGCCTGTGTGAGGTGGCTCCAGGATGGATGGTAGAGGGGCAAGCAACTAAGGAGGTGGAACCAAGACTGCCTAGACTCCCAAATGGATGGTTGTCACGTCAATCAAGGCAGTCTTTGCTTTATATTATCTAAGTCCAAGACAACAACGGGGGAGACCCGGATCTATTCCCGACAGGAGAGATCAAACCTAGACACCAAAACAGATCAAATGTGGCTTTGAGGTACGTAAAGTGTAAGGTAAATGAAAACCCTAGCTCTAGGGTTTAGGTACTAGCAACTGATGAAGATGACCACTGTCTTGGGAAACGTAACTGTGACAGGGTGAGCAAGGACAGAGTTGGGACTGTCTAGTACCAAGGAGATAGACTCAGTGACAGATATGAAAGTATCAGGTAACTTGAGTTATCAAGGAATGGTCAACTTTCGGGGGGTAAAGAGGTCAGGAAGGGCTAACGCTATGCTTGGAGATCAGTGCATGTTCAGCCTTGGGTAATGGAATCAGTATCAGCACAGCGTTTCAGTGAACCCACCTGGGATATGTCTTGATCTATGGACCCAGAAAAGGATTTGGCACGGAAGATTCAGATTACAGGAAAATCAGCAGAAGGAGGGCTAGCGCTAGGATTTGGAGAGGCAGATCTATAGATCTAGAGCCACCAGGAGACCATCCGCTTAGCGTTGGGGTGGAAATGAGATCAAGATGGCCCGATGTACAAACCCAAATCAAAAAATTTCAGGAAAAATCGGATCTGGAAAAGTCAAAATCTGATGAGGGGGGCTAGGAGGCTGAAAGTCAGTTTTTCAGATCTAGGGCAACTTCGCAAGAACTAGCTCAGCGTTGGGGGTGTTTCATAATGAGGAAGACCTGATCTACACACCCATGTAATTATTTTCCGAAAAAAGTCAATTCTAGAAAAAGTCAAATTTTCAGTGGGGCGTTGGAGTTTAAACAGTCAAAAAGTCAGATCTAGGGAAAACCAGTCAGAATTAGGGCAGCGTTGAGCATGATTCAGTGAGGGAAATGCCCGATCTACAAAACCCAGAAATGGTTTGCTCAAAGATCAAACGGTTTCCGGATTAAATATTTTTTGGATTTTATTATTTAGGAGTTTTTTCAGAAAATTGAAGAAAAGAAGGTACAATGGATTGAGATCTACAAGAGAAGAGACTTCCCTGTTAGATTTTACCTGGAAATGCTTGTAGATGCCTTGTTGATGATGATCCCCGCCATCCCGATCAATTCTGGAAGATGAGTGAGTTCTAAGACCAACGTTGTGCTCCAAGTGACCAATGCGCCCTCTCTCCTGCACAAGCAAACGTCAACAATATCAGATTTGCCATATCATGAAAGAAAAACAAGATCTACAAAAAAGTAACAAGATGCAATCATAAATCACAATGAAACTAATGAAAACCCCCTGTCACAGACGAAACCAGTCCAAACGAGTTGAGGTCCCCTTGCAAAAATGCCCAAGATGAAGTCGCCCTCCTGTAGACAAGACAAAGATCCCGAAAAAAGAGTATAGATCTCACAAAATATTCCAATTGCTAGGAAGCAAAAGATTTTCCAATCACCACCGAAGAACACCAGATGCAAAGCAGATCCAGAAAATATCCACAAAAAATCTTTCTATTAATCAGATCCAAGAGCCAAAGACCTTTTACAAATGAGAAGCTCTCTCCTTTAAATAGAAATGAGAGAACCAAAATCCTAACCACTTTCAAAACGAGTGGCTAAGATTAAAAGATAAAATATTCTAATCAATGTTTGAGATGAGCTCAACATACAATACATTGGTCAATATAACCATAAAATACCAAAGCAGACTAAATCACCCATAAAGAGGGTCCCCCACTCAATAAGAAATAAATGAAGCACATGGTGGGTCCATGGAGTGTTACCTAACTCCCTCTGGGTGCCCCATGGCACAATAAAATAATATAATATTTTAATTCTTTGACTTTGTGCCTCCTTGAGGAAATCGTGAGCCTCCCAAAAGCTCCAAAAAATAACATAAAAATGCCCACAAAATAGGTGTGGGCCCAATGAGGTGCTGCAACTGTTGGAAAAGGTGCGGAGGACATCACTCTCATCATCATGACTCATCCCATGTCATTTCCTTGCCTCAGTAGCCCAAATCAATTTCTTCAATAGCCATTTAATCATTTTTTAATCTGCCTCGAAAAACGGGAACCTGCCAAAACAGCCTCCTAGGGTGCCTGTGTTGTCAAACTGAGCCCACCAAGCTCTTTGGGATGGGCGTACTATGGTACAATCAAGTGACTGCACCCCCTATGCCCATACAACGCCCTAGGAGACCCAAATGAAACATCTCCCTGCTCAAACACATCATCCTGTGAAGCAAAAAATGCATCAGAAAGGTAAAATGAGCCTGATCATCTCTGCAAGTGCCCGGAACTAAAAATAAATTATCTCATTAGACTCAGAGAGTCCAAATCCATCTAGGGTGTATACTCATACCCTTTCCAAGTCTCTGCCTGATTATCAACAACATCCAATAGACAATATAATCACCTGTAAATGACCAGATACCAATAATATAACTCAGACTATCATCCATCTGCTGCAAGTGCTATAAGGCTAAGACATGCTCTACAAATCATTTGAACAACAATCACAAGTAGCAGTCATTTCACTAGCGGTACATCAACCAAATACATATATAGGGCTTTATTTATTATTACTCAAACTAGACTTTCATGACTATACTCACTTCATAGTTGTAGTCAATTTGCTAGTGAAGGGTGAACGATGAAATTTACAAGGCTAGGGCAAAGGATGACTTTCTACTTAACATCATGACACTTTGGATATGGCAAGGAAATATTCACTATAACCACCTGTTGGACAAACAACAACACAAGGAATGGCGGTGCTTCACAAATGGTTGAGTTGTTCAGAGAGTGCTTATTCAACTTAGGCATCATGTCTACATCAAGTTTGATCCAGTTTCATTAGGATCCTCAATTTATTTCCATGGCCTTTTTGGCCTATATGTTATTTTGGGGACTCCACCAGTGCTTAAAAGCACAGCTAATTGCAGCTTTCATCCAAGACATATTCCAATTTACAAGGTCATCAATATTTGGATATAGCATATATTTAACCATTGTTTTTTTGGACCTTTTCTTATACCCTTCTAGGGGTATTTTTAGCATTTCATTGCTCTTGCCATTTTTCACGTATGTTAAGAAACACAGTTTTAGCATTTTCATTTTCCATGGGCGCATATAAACATTTCCAATATAAGTAGTACATGAGCTTTCAGTTTTAGCCAACATCTCAAGTGACCATGGGGAGTTCTGCATAGTGCCAAACATCGAGACAACTGACCAGAATGATTTAGGCATACAATCCAACTCACCAAAGGCAAGTTTTGTCACCAACTCGGAGCCGAGACACAAAATAAACAGGGAGGCTTGTCCAACAAAGGTTCTAGCGGGGAAAGGTCATCCATGCCACAAGTCAAGTAGTAAGTTGGGTTAAAAACAAAACTGGAAGGAAATGGATGGGTGGAGACAGTGAAAAATGAAGCCAACACTAGCAAGCCAAAACAATGGTGGGAATGATTACCTCTATTCTCCCTAAGGAGGGTAAAACCAATGAGTATAGATCAAGAACTTCCAAGTCTAAGTAGGGACATCAATATATAATACAAATACAATCCAAGTCCATATAATTATGACCGCCAGATCAAGACACTACATGTTAATACATGTCACAAAGATGAGTATAAGAGCAATGATAACTATAACACAATATAATAAAAGCTGAGTCATAATCATGCATATAATCCATCTGAAACATCATCTGTCCAATGAGAAAGTACTGATATAAAACTGGGCATCAATAACTGCTCTGTAATGACTAAATGGCTACATCGGTCCTCAAATCTGAGTGTCTTGAGACTCAGTCCAGACATGGGAGAGTACAATAGTCCACAAATACAATAATGATCCGTCAAAATTGCTCATCACAGCATCTCATATGTAAGAGATCTGGCTGAAAAATGTATTGTATCTGAAAAATAGAATATGGTAGCCCGGCTACTATATATGTGATATCTGGCTCTAGCTGGGACAAGTGCTCTGCTGAAAAGAGCGCTTGAGAACCTCAGAATCTCTGGTCCTCGTACTCTGCTTCTCGCAACCTCAATCAATCCATCCAGCCCTGCAACCGCTACCAACAATGTCATTGATTACTTGCAGCATGTCCAGAGCTATACCAAATTCACAGACCGGTCGTCAGAACGATATGTGGATAATATATGAAATACTGAAAATAAAGAAGCATGAAACTGAAAAGCAGAAAATAAATCTAATCTATAACCATAACTTTTAATGAAAGTTTGATTTTTTATTTTGTAGGAATCAAAATTACACTAAGAGCTTCAAAAGTGAGCTTCAAACAAAGGTGCAAGGTTCTACATTATTGCCGGGAAAGACTTATTCAGGTCTTATCTACTCTACTCTACCAGGCAAAGTGGGACTCAAGGCTAAGTGAGGTCGGGAATGTATCCCCTCAAATCCCTGGTTGACAGGAAGCAAAATCTGTCGTCCAGTACTAGTGACAAGAAAACATATATCACCAACACAACGTTCTATAGAAAAAGGTCCAACCCAGAGGTCATTAGCTTGCCCTGATCAAAAATGCAGTAAATGGTTTTGGACAAGGACTTGACTTCCGACAGGAAATCTATTCCTATTTACCGATTCGGGGACCACTTCAATGTTCCATATAGGCATGGGATGGACATCAACGACGTTTCGTGGTTGTGGGGTGATAATCCTTGAGCTCCTCCTGGAAGGAACTGCATCGAACCTGGGTGGACCACCGTCAATGGGAATAGTTATGCTACCAACTAGGATCTCTCTGACCTCTTTCCTTATCCCTTGGGTACTTGTACTAGGCTTATTATCATGAGGAGATACTACATGTTTAACAGTTTCTCCCACAATCCAAAAGTCTCTATCTTCTTCCAAAGGATGAGGAACATGGGATATAACAGTAATGTGGCTAGAGCCTTCCCCTGTAGGAACATGAATATGCATACCCTCTAGCTCGGTTGGTTCTACTCCAGGCTGTGGTGCAGAAGAATTAGGAATGTGAAATAGATCACGATTGTGAAGACTAGATGACTCAGGTGGCAGGAGAAATTTAGGAATGAGAGGATAGGCAGATAAGGCACTAATTGGTGCGACTAAAGTAGTTTGAAAGATAGTGAGATTGTTAAGATTAAAATCTCCTTCGGGTGCATCATTTATTAAGGCATCCTCTTGCTAACTCAGAGAGTTATCATGGACTTGAATCAGGTTACCATCTTCCAAAGATAAATGAGATAATGACCCAGCAATATCAGAAACACGGGTGCTATTGACTTCATTATCAGCATCTACTACACTAGCTAACTCAAGATGGTTTTCCCATGGGTAAATAGGTTCAAGTCCTTGGCTTTCTCTTTCTCTATTATGGTCAATTAAAGCAAGCCATTCATTTACTCTACGAGGGATTCTTCCAATATGATTAATTTCAATTATAGGATTTATTTCATCGTTATTTTGCTCGTAACCCTGAAGTTGGTTCTCATTTCTTCTTAATTCCTCTAATTCCTCTAAGCATTCACCTCCAAGCATTTCCAAGTTAATCATCCTGGCATGGTCAGTCATTTGATTTTCTTCTAAAGATGAGTCAAAATCCTCCATTGCCATAAACATGCTTTCAGATTGCATGTATTTTGCATCTTCTACAATATGGGCCTTAGCATTATTCAACAATTCTTCCCCATATGTGTTTTTAATTCCCTCCTCAAAAGTCTCCAAATGTTTTTCATAGCAGGGTTCCCTATTGATCTTGATCAGAGCCCCGTCAGAGTTTGGGACACAAAGGTATGATAAATCCATCATAAGGTATCCACCTAAACCAACTGCCCACTTTCTAGATAAAAGCATACCATATGCCGCGGGCAAGTCAATAACAACTACGTCCATCATAGTGGAGATATCTGAGCATGCAAACAAATCAGCTCTAAGGTTTTTGATCAAACCATAGGATGGTACTCGCCTCAAGTCTATGCCACAAACATTTCCATAAGGTCTAGTCACTTCCAATCCCATTTCCTTCATGACATGCAACGGCATTACATTCATAGCTGCTCCAGAATCCAACATGCAATTATGCAGGAGCATATTCTGAATGTGTAAGGTTAGGTAAAAGGGAGGGTGACCACCGTTCTTTCTCTCATAAATAGCAGACTGTATGTTAACAGGTGGATCCTTTTCATCTTTGCTAAGTTGTATCCCACTAGGGCTTTGTATGTGACTGGATTCTAGGGAAATCTCAGGGCTCTTGTCTTGGCCAATGCCATCAAAGAACTCCTCTACTTGGCTTCTTATAGAGGGTACATTCATCTATTCAGTGATAGGGATATTACACATTATCTTGCTTAACTCTTTCTCTATGTCAATGTTCAAATTCAAATCTCCTAGGGCAAGATCTTCTTCTTCCTTTTTATCTTCATTAATTACTTTTCGTTTGTCAAAGAAAGAAGGTTGGGGGTCCACTCTTCGTTTATAGATTCTAACCTGTGGTTCCTCTTTCGTTTCAGGGATGTTTATTGCACAACATGAAGGTTTAGGCTCATCAACAAAATCCTCTTCCTGTTCTCAAGGTTCTTCCTCTTGCTCCCACGGTTCTTCCTCTAGGAGAATTCTTCCAAACCTATCATCAAAAGATAAATCATTCATGAAATTGATGTTGTTTGGTTGGTCATCAGGGTGGCTGGTGTTTGTTGGCTCTTCATCATTCTCATCACACCAATTAACATTCCTCTTCTCAGGATTCTTTGGATACTCGAGCCGTATTCTATTAGGATCTCTCTCAGGACCTCTATTGTTGTTCCAGTAAGGTTTAGGGCCATAAGGGTTTCTATGTCTCTCCGGATCGTGAAAACTAGCGACACTCTTGGTCAAGACAGTCAGTTGCTTCATCATCTCTTGCATGGTTTCTAACGTGTCCTTTGGTTCTTTTGGCTCACTCACAGGTTCCTTAGGGTTTCGGAGCTTAGGGTCAGATCTAGAAGTGGATGGGGCATAATGATCAAAGAAGTTTTGCTTGCCAATAGATGGCGCATGTTGTTCAGCCATCTTTGCATTGAATTGGGCAGTCTTTAAGTCATTTGGATTTTTATCCTTCAAGTTAAAACCCAACCAATCATCAAAAGCATTTAAATAATGGATAACAATTGCTTGGTCCTTTGGTCTAATTTCATCTGGGATAATTCCTACAGTCTTCTCAAATCTCAGGTTGAATTCATGGATTATTTCATTTTCCCTCTTCTTTATGTCAAACAGTTGATGCAAGAGGAACTTCCCATCCAACTTGTGAGACCAATCACTATTAAGCTTTGTGACAAAGTTGTCATAACCATTGATGGATGAAACAGGTAATCTATCAAACCACTTCCGCACATCTCCTTCCAGAGAATGCAGAAGAGCTCTCATGATGCATCTTCATCAACAACTCCATATGCTTCCATATGATCCCAAACTTTATCAATGTCGTCTTCGATGGAGGTAGCTGACACTCCATTAAACTTAGGAACCTTTTCGAAATATTTATCAGGCATGTCATGCGGGGCCCCTTGGATCAGGGAGAAATCTAAAGGAGATGCCTTGGCCTTCCTTCCAAAAATCCTAGGGTTTTGTGGAGGAGGAGCATTCTGATTTCCACTAGTGTTTGTTCCGACCATCGAATTAGATGAGGTTGAAGGGGATCCCAAAGGATGACTTAAGAAAACACTGGGGCCTGATACTTGTTTGTTTTTCCTTACGTAAGTTATAGGAATTCCTTCCGGGTTTATAGGACGTTCTAAGAACAAAAGATTAATACGTTGGGTACGGTCCTCAGTGGAGTCGGAGGGTGGAGTCACCAGGTGAACCACACAAGTAATTCACCAATAAAAGATATGTCGTAGGGAAAGGTGAGGTATGTTCAACCAAGGTAGGCCTCTACATCCCTGGCGACAGTGCCAAAATGTTATCACCAACCTTGTAGTTGCCTGTGTGAGGTGGATCCAGGATGGATCGTAGAGGGGCAAGCAACTAAGGAGGTGGAACCAAGACTGCCTAGACTCCGAAATGGATGGTTGTCACGTCAATCAAAGCAGTATTCGCTTTATGTTATCTAAGTCCAAGACAACAACGGGGGAGACCCGGATCTACTCCCAACAGGAGAGATCAGACCTAGACACCAGAACAGATCAAATGTGGCTTTGAGGTACGTAAGGTGTAAGGTAAATGGAAACCCTAGCTCTAGGGTTCAGGTAGTAGCAACCGATGAAAATGACCACTGTCTTGGGAAACGTAACTGTGACAGGGTGAGCAAGGATAGAGTTGGGACTATCTAGTACCAAGGAGATAGACTCAGTGAAAGATAGGAAAGTATCAGGTAACCTGAGTTATCAAAGAATGGTCAACTTTCGGGGGGGAAAGAGGTCAGGAAGGGCTAGCGCTATGCTTGGAGATCAATCCCTGTTCAACCTTGGGTAATGGAGTCAGTATCAGCGCAGCGTTTCAGTGAACCCACCTGGGATATGTCCTGATCTATAGACCCAAAAAAGGATTTGGCCCAGAAGATTCAAGTTATAGGAAAATCAGTAGAAGGAGGGTTAGCGCTAGGGTTTGGAGAGGCAGATCTGCAGATCTAGAGCCACCAGGAGACCATCAGCTCAGCGTTGGGGTGGAAATGAGATCAAGATGGCCCAATCTACAAACCCAAATCAAAAAATTTCAGGAAAAATCATATCTGGAAAAATCAAAATCTGATGAGGGGGGCTAGGAGGCTGAAAGTCAGTTTTTCAAATCTAGGGCAACCTGGCAGGAACTAGCTCAGCATTGGGGGTGTTCCGGAATGAGGAAGACCTGATCTACACACCCATGTAATTATTTTCCGGAAAAAGTCAATTCTGGAAAAGGTCAAATTTTCAGTGGGGTGCTGGGGTTTGAACAGTCAAAAAGTCATATCTAGGGAAAACCAATCATAATTAGGGCATCGTTGAGCATGATTCAGTGAGGGGGATGCCCGATCTACAAAACCCAGAAATGGTTTGCTCAAAGATCAAGCAGTTCCTTGATTAAATATTTTTTGGATTTTATTATGTAGGAGTTTTTTCAGAAAATTGAAGAAAAGAAGGTACAATGGATTGAGATCTGAAAGAAAAGAGACTTACCTGTTAGATCTTACCTGGAAATGCTTGTAGATGCCTTGTTGATGATGATCCCTGCCATCTCGATCAATTTTGGAAGATATGAGTGAGTTCTAAGACCAACGTTGTGCTCCAAGTGACCAATGCGCCCTCTCTCCTGCACAAGCAAATGTCAACAATATCAGATTTTCCGTATCATGAAAGAAAAGCAAGATCTACAAGAAAGTAACAAGATGCAATCATAGATCACAACGAAACTAATGAAAACCCCCTGTCACAAACGAAACCAGTCCAAGCGAGTTGGGGTCCCTTTTGCAAAAACGCCCAAGATGAAGTTGCCCTCCTGTAGACAAGACAAAGATCCCGAAAAAAGAGTATAGATCTCACAAAATATTCTGAATGCTAGGAAGCAAAAAATTTTCCAATCACCACCGAAGAACATCAAATGCAAAGCAGATCCAGAAAATATCCACAAATTTTTTTTCCATTAATCAAATCCAAGAGCCAAAGACCCTTTACAAATGAGAAGCTCTCTCATTTAAATAGAAATGAGAGAACCAAAATCCTAACCACTTTTAAAACGAGTGGCTACGATTAAAAGATAAAATATTCTAATCAATGGTTGAGATGACCTCAACATACAATACATGGATCAATATAACCATAAAGTACCAAAGTGGACTAAATCACCCATAAAGAGGGTACCCCACTCAACAAGAAATAAATGAAGCACATGGTGGGTCCATGGAGTGTTAACTAACTCCCTCTAGGTGCCCCATGGCACAATAAAATAATATAATATTTTAATTCTTTGACTTTGTGCCTCGAGAAATCGTGAGCCTCCCAAAAGCTCCAGAAAATAATATAAAAATGCCCAAAAAATAGGTGTGGGCCCAATCAGGTGCTGCAATTGCCGGAGAAGGTGCAGAGGACATCACTCTCATCATCATGATTCATCACATGTCATTTCTTTGCCTCAGTAGCCCAAATCGATTTCTTCAATAGCCATTTAATCATTTTTTAATCTGCCTCGAGAAACGTGAACCTGCCAAAATGGCCTCCTAGGGTGCCTGCGTTGTCAAACTGAGCCCACCAGGCTCTCTGCAATGGGGTTACTATGGTACAATCCAGTGGTTGCACCCCCTATGCCCAGACAATGCCCTAGGAGATCCAAATGAAACATCTCCCTGCTCAAACACATCATCCTGTGAAGCAAAAATGCATCAGAAAGGTAAAATGAGCCTGATCATCTCTGCAAGTGCCCGAAACTAAAAATAAATTGTCTCATTAGACTCAAAGAGTCCAAATCCATCTAGGGTGTATACTCATACCCTTTCCAGGTCTCTACCTGATCATCAACAACATCCAATAGACAATATAATCACCTGTAAATGACCAGATACCAATAATATAACTCAGACTATCATCCATCTGCTGCAAGTGCTATAAGGCTAAGACATGCTCTACAAATCATTTGAGCAACAATCACAACAAGTAACAGTCATTTCACATCAGCCAAATACATATATAGGGCTTTATTTATTATTACTCAGACTAGACTTTCAGGACTATACTCACTTCATAGTTGTAGTCAATTTGGTAGTGAAGGGTGAACGATGAAATTTACAGGGCTAGGGAAAATGATGACTTCCTACTTAACATCATGACACTTTGGATATGGCAAGGAAATACTCACTATAACCACCCGCCGAACAAACAACAACACAAGGAATGGCGGTGCCTCACAAATGGTTGAGTTGTTCAAAGAGTGCTTATTCAACTTAGGCATCATGTCTACATCAAGTTTGATCCAGTTTCATTAGGATCCTCAATTTATTTCCATGGCCTTTTTGTCCTATATGTTATTTTGGGGACTTCACCAGTGCTTAAAAGCACAGCTAATTGCAGCTTTCATCCAAGACATTTTCAAATTTACAAGGTCAGCAATATTTGGATATAGCATATATTTAACCATTGCTTTTTTGGACCTTTTTATACCCTTCAAGGGGTATTTTTAGCATTTCATTGCTCTTGCCCTTTTTCACGTATGTTAAGAAACACAGTTTTAGCATTTTCATTTTCCATGGGTGCATATAAACATTTCCAATATAAGTAGTACATGAGCTTTCAGTTTTATCCAACAACATCTCAAGTGACTAGGGGGGGTTCTGCACAGTGCCAAACATCGAGACAACCGACCATAATGATTTAGGCATACAATCCAACTCACCAAAGGCAAGTTCTGTCACCAACTCGGAGTCGTGACACAAAATAAATAAGGGGGCTTGTCCAACAAAGGTTCTAGCGGGGAAAGGTCCTCCATGCCACAAGTCAAGTAGTAAGTCGAGTTAAAAACAAAACTGGAAGGAAATGGATGGGTGGAGACAGTGAAAAATGAAGCCAACACTAGCAAGCCAAAACAATGGTGGGAATGACTACCTCTACTCTCCCTAAGGAAGGTAAAACCAATAAGTATAGATCAAGAACTTCCAAGTCTAAGTAGGGACATCAATATATAATACAAATACAATCCAAGTCAATATAATTATGACCCTCAGATCAAGACACTACATGTTAATACATGTCAGAAAGATGAGTATAAGAGCAATGATAACTATAACACAATATAATAAAAGTTGAGTCATAATCATGCATATAATCCATCTGAAACATCATCTGTCCAATGAGAAAGTACTGATATAAAACTGGGCATCATCAACTGCTCTGCAATGACTAAATGGCTACGTCGATCGTCAAATCTAAGTGTCCTGAGACTCGGTCCTGATATGGGAGAGTACAATAGTCCACAAATACAATAATTATCCATCAAAACTGCTCATCTCAGCATCTCATATGTAAGAGATTTGGCTGAAAAATGTACTGTATCTGAAAAATAGAATATGGTAGCCCGGCTACTATATATGTGATAACACCTCATAAGCACTTGACAATTACCATCCACAAATGAAAAGCATTACACCATATATCTACCTGCAAAACCTTTTATTATTCCAAAAAATATTACAAAATGCAATAGCAGAGCTTCAACAGCCTTTCGGTACTCTAACCATCGTGAGAAAATGAGAGGCAAAGCCTTGCTTAAATAGAAAACTCAACCCAAGAGAGGGCGCACTTGCTTGGTTGGGATGAGTTGGGGATGAGTTGGAATGAGTGATTTATGGGTCGAACAATGGAAAGATCCAAAACCCAAAGTGACAGCTCTCAAAATTCAAAATTCATATTAAAAAGATGCATCCGTTTTTTGGAAAATGCGCCCCCACTTGGAGAGATGCCCCATTCTCATGAGGAAAAATCCAATACTTTGATTTTATGGAATGAGCAAGATTTAGTCTCTTGGAAACATTTAGATACTTGCCGTGTTGCTTTGCCAACTCAAAAAAACATGTTTCTAGCATGTTTCCTTATTTTTATGAGTTGCCGAATTTCTTATTTTATCCATTTTTCATTCACTTTTGGGTTTTTCAAGTAAAAATTAAGAGAAAAATAAATCACATAAAAACTTAGGAAAGTGGGTCCAGGGGTAAAGTGGGTGCTCTGAGTGTAAAAACGAGCACCACCATGGCAAATTCAGACTCTAGACCACACCTCTATTAGATCTTTTATTTTCTCAATTAAACTATTAAAAAATAGCGTAAGTTTACAAGAAAAATTATTTTTCTCCAAAATTAAAATAAAACCTAGGGGGGCCTAGCACATGTCCATTTGACTCAAAAACAATGACTAGCATGGTAATATACATTAACACTTAGATTTTAATAACCTCCTAAGGCTTCACTAAGACAATTATTCCAGGTTTGGAGGTTTGAGTGAAAAACTCGAAAATTATAAATCGTTAAAAAACGATATATAATTAACAAGTAAAAAACACCCTGGAATAATGTATTAATGACTAAGTCCTGGGAAAGTGAAACCTTTTACATAATTTCATCATGCTAAGTAATTTTATTACAATTCCTCGTGGGGTATGAACATGTGAAAAAATAAAAAGGGGCCAAAAATGCCCTGATGGACTTTTGAATCTTGGATTATGAGCAAGCACATTGTTCATCTTTTTGCGACACGCTTTAAAGTCCAACTTAGTGCAACCTAGTTGGTAACATGTTGGAAATTATGACAAAATTTGCAAAAGGAAAGAGTCTTTAAAAGATCCACATTCAAGTTAATTTCTAGGGTGTTCTTTTACTTAGAAATAAACTATGCAAGAACTCATAAGATGTTACATGCAAATAGATTCATTTCCATAACAAAATAAGCAAAGGGATGAAGAAAAGGAACCTTCACACCTCGTACCATTGATGTAGAGTCACCGGGGTGACCCTTCAAAATGTCTTCAAGCTTGTTGGATGTCCTCTCCTATACAAATAGCAATTATCTTCAATAATCTTCAAGGAACAAGGGCTTCATTCATTCATGGTGCCGTCAAGTGAGAGAAACCTTCAAATATAACAATCTCACTATGTCAAATGCAACAAGACTACAAATTTCTAGGAAATAAACTTTGCTACCCCTCTTTTAGCAAGGGTGAATGTTGATCAGTTGTTCCCTAGATGAGATCTATGATTGCACTATAGATCATTGGTCAGATATTTTTCAGCAGCATCAAATGGTCCATGGTCCTTGATATGCCTAGCCAGAGACAAAGCATCAACCCCTGGTGTTGTGATATTTCTAACCCTCATCTTTACTTGTTTTCTAGCATGATGGAATGTGAGCATGAGATATTACATATATGTTTTGATAGTAACTCATATACTTAAACGGTTACTTGTCTTTAGTCTAACCTTAGTGTTACTCTTCTTGCTTAGTAAGTGTGTTATTACGATGCTGACATGTACCTTGGTGAAATAAGTCATGTAGTTTCATTCATTCCATAATATTTTACCTAGCCATTTTCAATCTGCTAAGCCAATTCATCCATCCCCTTTTTGGATGGTCTACTATTAGTAACTACTTATGGTCTCACTACTATTCCAATGTATGCAAGCCTCAAATCAAAGTCAAAAGAGTCTTGTACTCTCAAAAAAGGGAGTTGTTGATAAATTAAAAGAAAAGGAAAGTATCATTGCAGATAATCCCCATCGCAAAAGCCAGGTTCCCTTATCCTAGGTTGTCTAAGGAAAATCTAAAGCAAAAAGGGACTAAGCAAATGAAAGGGATAAGCAAAAGTGCAAATGAAAAAAGCATCAAAGTTAAAGAAATAAAGAAAAATAAAAAAGGGATCGCAATATGAAGGCACGAGGATGGATGATCCTAGGCTGCAGGGGACTGCCTTAGGATGCAGGGGAGCACCCCCCTCCCCCGCTTTGCTCCCAAAGCATGCTCCCAGGGGGAGCGATCATAAACTGCTCCCTCTTGGGAGTTTTTCCAAAGAGCAATTCTGGCACAAAAAAAATGCTCCCTAGTTTTTTAGGGAGTGACTAGGGAGCGATGCTCCCTGGTTTTTACTCTCGAGAGCAAACAAAATGCTCCCAGATCACTCCCTCATTGTTCCCTAGTTGCTCTCGAGAGCAAAAAAATGCTCCCTCAATGCTCCCATGAATTGAGGTGCATTGTTTTTGGGATTTTGGTTTTTGGAACCAAGGCATGGTTCCACTTGGATTTTTTGGCATGGTTAGGGTTCATTTAGAGGAATTAAACACTCTTTGACTCCATTTGCTCTCATTATATTTCTCACTTCATTCATTTCACTTCTCTTTACTAGGTTTTTGAGTGGGTTTGCTAGTTGTTTGTGAGCAAATTTGTGCGATCTTGGAAAGGAGATTGATGAGGTGATTGAAGGATACTATTTGTGAGAGCTTGGAAGAGAGATTGAGGGCTTCCATAGAGACATTCAACCACCATTGGAAAGCTAAATAGGTAGCCTCTAAATCCCACTCTTAGTTTGTTTTTGAAAAAATATTTCAGTATATTTCTCTTCTCCTACTCCTTCCCATTTCTCTTTCTCCATCATTCTATTGTAGGAAACAAGTTATTCTTATCTTGGGTCAAGAAGCATGATGGGTATGTAGTTTTTTCTTTTAGTTCCACTTCTTATCATGATGGTGGTGTTGGGAAACAGATATACCAATGGTAGCGATGAAGAGGAAGAGGTAGGGAGTGGCACATACCATGGAGAGGAGGAAGGGGAAGAGGATGACGATAATGATGTTGAGAATGATGATGGGAAAAAACAAAAAGATACAACACATTTGTGTAAGTATGTGACAAGGCATAGGGGAGGAAAAAGGGTGGAACCACAAAGTTTATGTGCCCCCATTGTACTAAAACTCACGCAGGTTCATGTTGTCGACTAAGTCATACTTAGTTGGACTTCAAGTAAGCCGACAAAGTTTGAACAAGGATACTTGTTCATTATCAAAGTTCAGAAATCCATCAGGCCTTCTTGGCCCTTTTATTTTTTGTACATGTTCATATCCCTTGGGGGAATCATAATAAATGTGCTAGCATGAGAGTTGTATGTAAAAGACTCTTCTTACTAGGACTTAGACATCAATCTGACTAGCCCAGAGTATTTTTTCCCTTGTTAATTTTTGGTTGTTGAACAAACGACTAATAATTTTTGAATTTTTCACTCATACATCCAAAGTTGGGGTAGTCGTCACGGTGGTTAGGCCTTGGTATATTATTAGAGTCTAAGTGTCAATGTATATGAGCATGTTAGGCATCAATATTGATTCATATGGACATGTGCTAGGTCCCTCGAGGTTTTTTTTTAATTTCGAGAAAAATAAATTTTCCCAAAAAATAAGGCCATTTTTAATGGTTTAAATGAGAAATTTGTAAATGTAATAAAAGTATGAGCTGGAGGCAAATTTTGGTGAGGGGATGCTCGTTTTCACACTCAAAGCATCCTCTTTACCCCAAATCCCACTTTTCTTATGTTTTGGGCGACGAAATCATCATGTAGAGCCATTTTTTCTAAAGGGGCATCAAAATGTCAATTTAATGCTAAAGATGCGACAAAATGACAAAGTGAAAAGTCATATGGGAACATGTCAAACACATGGGAAAGTCAACTATAATGAAGTCAAATTGTTTTAGGAATGAGGGCGACTCAAGAGTGAGGCCCATATAAGAGGTGGTGATTTCATTTAATTAAAAGATGCACCCACCTTCATCCCATCATCGCATGGTTTCCGCCTAATTTGCACCTCGGGTAACGTGGCAGAAATATTCAAGCCACTAGGTGCGACCTTTGGGGCAAGCTCGAGCCAAGTGTTGTAACCTTATACTCAGCTCCTCCGACTAGGCCAACTCCTAGCGAAACCAAGGGGGGTGGACCTTAATGAAAATAAATCTAAGGTTGTTTCTAACTATGAAAGCAGGAAACACAGATTTTCTAAGAGTTTTAAAATGGAATGAAATTAGAAATTACCAATTACTGCAAATACGATTTACTTTATAGCAACCCTTAGTTCAAAATTCAAATAGATACACAATATTCAAGACACATTGTGGAATTAACTTATGCAAAATATAACAGAATAGATCAGTGCCATAATGAAAACAGTGCTTTGCAAATGTGGGTTGCTAGTGTAGTCTTGGTGAAAGTATTGCAGTGTCTCGGTTGGTAAATTTTTAGATTATTAGATGAATAATTAAGGGAGTGGGTAAATTCTTGGTTAGTTTTATTAATGTGGTAATGATCTGGATTATTAGCAGGGAGGGGGATTCCTAATATACCACGAAGATACAGGGAATATGTCCAGACTCACAAAGTGTGGTAGCACACAAGGAAATGTGGGCTGAATGGAGTCATGGGGGGATGTTGATGTTCAACACTACACCAACAAGGATGTAGCTTAACGGGACCCCGCGATCGTTTTTCAGTAGTTCCTGCTTCCTCTGTACAATTTCTCCAAAGGAAGCAAAACGCAATGCTGGATTTTCCTTGTTTTGGGAGATTGATTAAAAGTTAAACTAATTACTAGTCACCTAAATCCTTTTCTGATACGACCAACTGATCAGACGAAACTGCAGTGGAAGTAGAGCATACGAGTATGAAGGCCTTGTCAATTTTAAATATTTTTTGAACAAGGTTTTCTGATTATAAAAAAATATATCCCAAGAACCTCTTTCCAAGTTTAGTACTCGGGCAAGCCCTTATCCATGAACCATACTCGAAAAAGTAAGGGGGTTTATAACTTTATTTTAAACTCAAGAGTGCAAAAAATGAAAGTTTTCTAATTACCACATTGCTCTAATCTTTTCCCTTTCGGTACTTTGATATAGCGCGGTGGGTTAGTATTTTTATTACTTCGCAAAATAAAGCATAAACATAAAAAAATGAAAGAAACTAGCTAAAAATCACAAATCACAAAAAAGGTGCACCATCGCGGATCCCCCCAGGGGGTATGAGGAGTGGGCTCTGATGAGCCTACTCTAAAAATTATTTTACATTTTACAATGATTAAAAAATGCACTTTGGTCCATAAATCGAGATCCAAAGGCTTACAACAACAAAAAAGAAAATATTTTTGTGGAAGGGGAACTCTGTTGACCTCTTAATGGTTCATTTTCCCGCAAAACGAACAAAGTTTCCTTCTCCTTTTTGTTATACCTGCAAAAAATCAGCAAGCTATTAAATACAAAAAATGCTCAAAGACACTTTAAGAGTGTCTTTGAACAATATTCAAAAAAAATCTTTAAAAAAATTCTAAGTAAAACTAACTGAAAATGACTAAGTGAGGCAAGCTAAGAAGCTTGCCTTCTTAAAGAGATTGGCAAGCAAAATCTCAAGCACTAAATGCCAAATAAATAAAATGAAGGCTCTTTGATCTTCTTAACCAAGTACTTTTAAATTTTAACTTTAAACTTGCCAAAAGAAGGCTAGATCTAACGTTTTAAAGAATAACTTTTAATTACTCAATAAGATCTAGATTTGGGAATTTAAATCTATTTTCGATATGTATTTGAAATGTAGATCTAAGCAAAGTAACAATAACCAAAGCAAACTTGACAATTTTGGATCAAGGAGTGATAGAACCAGATGGAGCAAGAAGTAGAAAAGGGATGGTGACGCCTCCTTTGGTGAGATCAGAGGGATGATGCTTCTTCTTTCAAAATTACTGGAGAAGAGGGAGAGTCCACTCGGTCATCAAATGCTCTGTTTCTGGGAAGTGCTTGTTGTACTATATCACATGTTCATACCCCATGGGGGAATTATAATAAATGTTCTAGCATGATAGTGTCTGTAAAAGACTCGGTCTCTTAGACTTTATTTGTCAATCCGATCGGCCCAAGGGGTTTTTCCCCTTGGTTATTATTGGTTGTTGAATAAACGACTGATAATTTCTGAGTTTTTCACTCCATACCTCCAAATTTGGGGTGGTCGGCTTGGCATTTAGGCCTATTGAGGTTATTAGAGTCTATGCGTCAATGTATAAACATGCTAGGCATCATGGTCGAGTCATATGAACATGTTTAAGTCCCCCTAGGTTTTTTCAATTTTTCATTTTTTTAATTTTTTCAGTGTTTTTTATTAAAATTTAATTTTTCCAAAACTTAGGCTATTTTTTAATAGTTTAATTGGAAAAATTGATTTTGTAATAAAAGTGGGCCAAATAATCAGTTTCAGTCATGTAGGTGCTCATTTTCAAGCTAAGAGCACCATGTAAACCCATGGACCCACTATTTCCTAGTTTTGAGTGATTTTCCATCACTCAAGTCAGAAATCCCCAAAAAATCAACTATTGATTATTTTAATTAATAAATTGATGAATAATGGAGCAAATCCAGAATCCTAGATCAGGGGATTCTCGGCCGATTTGATTGAAATCGGTCAGATCTGAACCAGAATGACTGGATCTAACAAATCCTTGATTGAAGGAGGTGATGAAATCAGATCCATAGTTGATCTTCAGCAGCCTTTATGGGGAATTGCGCCCTCTCTCTCTTCTCCACACGTGTGGGCTCTCCTGGAAGCTCTGTGGACTGATGTGTCGGTTTATGGGTTGATGTGTCGGCTAAATCAGCCCCCCGGTTGACAAGTAGGCTCAGTTCAGCTTCAGATCAGCATTGATGGACTCTCCCTTAGCTGCAGTGATCTGTCTCCTTGGGATTTGCGCCCCCCCTAGGTTGGATCTCCTGGTTTTTGTATAAATAAAAGCACAAGCTGCCTCTTCCAAGCTAGTTAGAGTTGGATTGAAGGGCTTGCTATTGTAATACTGTTGTAATCTTTTGATTGTTGGAATAAAGAAGCTTTGGAGGCCAAATGGTGTAATGCTCTCATGTGTGTGGATTAAGCATTGTCTTACGACTATTGATGTTGCCGGCTTTTCTCTCAATTTCTGCATCTAAACCTTGTCTGGCTTGAACGATTCAGCTGAATCAATAGGAGTATAGTTGGGCAAGTAAGGTTACTTGTTTTTTTTCTATATCATAGCATATATGTTTGAAAATCTAGATTATACATGTTTAATAAGTTTAATTGCATGTAATTCTTGTCTCTTTTTCATATATATATCCAGATCTCATGAGGTTTCGTGCAGGATTGTGTGTTTAACTTTCAGCTAGCAAGGATTGGATAAGTTGTGGATCTAGTTTGACTCCACTGTACATCCAAAAACTTTGTGAAGGCATTGCCCCTCTGTATTCCACCAACAAGTTTCCATTGCAGATCCATCCAACAACAGGCCTTTCCCCTTCTCTTCCTCCTTTCTATTAAAATCAATCTTCCAGTTACCTGTCTCTTCCTCTTATGATCAGATCTAGTTCTAAGAATTGAATATATATTGTTAGATCTAGTTCATAAGAGTCTTGTTGCTTAGATCTGTAATTTCATAAAGAATATCATTTCATAAAGATAGATCTAGGTGTAGGAATTGCCTTTTTTGCAAGTAACTAAATCATAGATCTAAAACTTGCTCATAAGGTAGTTTCTTTTTTCGTTCTTTAAAGATTTAAATTCTGCAAGAAAAGTGCATATCTCATTGGCTGCCCAAACAGCGAGCCAAGATCCCCAAGAAAGCTTGCTTTCCTTGGTTCCTTTTGCAAAACTAGATTAGCCCCTTTTAACAATTTTTAACTTAGTTTTTTTCGGTAACTAGCGTGGTGACCCAAAACACTTTTAAAGTGTGTTTGGTCACATTTGATTTTAATTGCTCGCTGTTTTTTAGCAAGTCTAACAAAAAAGAGAAGGAGACTCTGCCCATTTTCCGACTCTTGGACGAACCAGAGCTTCCCAGAAGCTTCCCCCACCGCTGTGTTTTGAGTTTAGCTTGTTACAAGCTTGTTGTAAGCCTTTGGATCCCAGATAACAAGGACCAAAGTGCATCAATTTCAATTTGATGATGTTGTAAATCGCTGCTAATAAAAAGAAAAAGTCCTTTCGAATAGGCTCTTTCACCATCCCCCCTAGGAGGATTTGCATCTGTCATTTTTTACTTTTTGTTCATCTTTTTTCAATCTAGCGTAGTTCTAATCTGCAGGGTAGTATACTTTGATTTATAATCATTTCCATATTCCATATCTAGTGGTTTCAAAGTAATTTTAATACTTACCCCACGACTTCCCGATTGACCCGCAAGGGAAAAGAGATGCGTGGTAGGACTAATTAGAAAACCGGCATTGTGTGTCTTTGTTTTCTTTTTCATCAACTGTTTCATCAACTATAATAAAATTAACCCCTCCTTGATTCCCCGATTGAGATCCACTTGGATCGAAAGAGGTTTCTGGAGGGTTTTCCTTTTAACAAGAACACCTATCTTAAAATTTACTAAAATTGACAAGACCCCGGTGTGTATGCTCTGCACTTGGCTGCGATTCGTCCGATCAGTCAAGCTGCATCAAAAGCACTTGAGTGACTAGAATAATTAGGATTCACTATCCCAAATTGACAAACCATCAGGTGAAAATCCAACACCTCGATTAAACCATTACGAGGGCAAAATACCCAAAGGAAGCGGGAACTCCTGAAAAGTGACCTCGGGGCGCCGATCTCTGTTACACCTGCGGGTGCATTATGAACAATAGCCTCAGAGACTCCATTCAGCCCACATATTCCTTGCGGGTAACCGTGAAGGTTTAGTTTTGGACATACTCCAAGTACTCTCGGGTATATCTAGAGTCCACCCCTTCGCCTAATTTTAATCAACTCATATTTCACATTAACTTAAAACGTACCAAGAGGCAATCGCAAAACATTCACTCCAAGCACATGCAAGTACATTGATTATCTTTTGACTCCATTTTAAGGCACTGGCTATTTTCTTTCTATATATATATATATATATATATTGTGTCTCAACATTGTGCTTTCGTGCGCTCATTTTGTATCTTGTCGTCTATGGTTGTTTATGTTTAAATTTCAAACTCCAAAGTAACTCATTCAATTTAACTTCACCATACTAAATAATTTTGCCTTAGTAACTTAATAGGGTCTACCCCCCTTGGCTTCGTTAGGAGTTGAGCCTAAACAGAAGAGTCAAGAACAAGGTGACAACCTTGACTCAAGACTTGCCCCCAAGGACACACCGAGTGGCTTGAAGATTTCTGCCACGTGACCCAGGTGTGTGAAAGGCGGCAACATGCTCCAGCTTAGGTTTCCTATAAAATACCTTCAACAAAATACAAAGGGAATTGAAAGCACCTGTGTGAAATGATAACAAGACGAGCAGTATTATAGATCCAAAAAAGAAATCACATAACACTTGATAGTCTCATATATTCCACAATAAGAAGTAACCTAACAAGAATCACTTCCTAATCTTACTGAAATGCAAATTTCCTTATGAAGACAAGTAATCCCAACAATTGCAAAATATGAAAGGAGTTGATACAGATTACCTTAATGATTTAGCATAAAGATAACATCAACCAAACATCTATAGATCCCACACGGAAATTGCCTCTAAAGCCTTTTATTAACAATACTCAGAAAAAATATTACAACGTATGCAAGCAGAGGTTCCACCTTCCGATCTAAAACAATAGAGAAGTGACCTGCTTAAATAGGAAATGAGAGACCCAGGGGGGCACCACTAACACTGAAGATCAAGTTCAATTGAGCTTGAGTAACCTAAGGAATCAGTGGGGTGATTTTCCAGTTAATTGGATTGTTAGTATGGAGGAGGTGCCACCTCAAATGAGGTAGGAGACCTCACTCCACCTACCAAAGCCAACTCGTTAATTCCAAATTGCATGCTCTTCATACCTCATGCGATTGTACAGCTCAAACATGACGTGAGCGATCTTCACCAATAACATACTCGCTTTTGTCCAAACTTTGATGTATGGTAAATAACTTTAAACTAAACCAAAGTTTTATTGTGATATACATATGGGGGGGGGGGGGCACTCCTAAATGCTAGTGCAACACTCACTTGGTTGACGTGAAGCCCATGTAGGTTGGCGTCACCTCTTAAATCAAAGCACTCCCCACTCAAATCTTTTAACCAAAGTTTGGTTCTTAACTTCACATGGAGAGGGTCGCATGCTTTATGGGGACCCATGCCATGTCATCCAATCATTTTTTTTACTTATCTTTTGACTTTTATTTTTTACTTTTAGGGCCAAAATGATGCACTTTTAGCATTACAAAATGCTCGTTAGCTGAATAATGCTCCATGGGATGTTTTAGCTGCTCGAAACACATGAAAGGTGGGTCCCAAGGTAAAAAGTATGCTCTGAGCATTAAAACGAGCATCCCCACGCCAAATTCAAACTCCGGACCCATCAATTATTACATTTTAAAGTTTTCAATTAAACCATAAAAAAAATGGCCTATAAAAAATAAAAATAAAAATAAAAATTATTTTCTCGGAATCAGACGAAACTCTAGGGGAACTTACACATGTCCATACGACTCAATTCGAATGCATAGCATGTTTATAAACACTGACACGGAGGCTCTAATAACCTCCTAAGGCCTAACCACCAAGATGACTACCCCAACTTTGGAGGTGTGAGTGAAAAACTCTGAAATTATTAGTCGTTTGTTCAACAACCAATAATTACTGAGGGAAAAAACGCTCTAGGCTAGTCAGCTTGATTCCTAAGTCTAGGAAGCTTAGCCTTTTATAAAAATTGACCATGCTAGCACATTTTTTACAATTTCCCCATGGGGGTATGAACATGTGTTACAAAACACTTTGAATAGACTCTCTAAAAAAGCCTGGCAGACTTCTGAACTCTGAAGAATCAACAAGTATACTTGTTCCATTTCGCCAGCTCGCTTGAAAAATCCACCAAGTACAACTTAGGTGGTAACAGGTGGTATGTGACATGGCAAATCAAAACATAAGGCAATCTCTTTTGGATTTGTTGGCAACTTGATTGAGGATTGATTCGATGTGGTGGCAAGTTACTTAAGTTTAGGGATGCACCCTCTTCTCATGGAGACACATCTCTCATGTGGCATCTCCATGTTCGTTGAAGTGGCTAGTTAGGTGAGGGCGCATCTCTTTGGAGAGATGTGGCACCTCTACCTTGAACCCAACTCAATCACAATCCCTCGTATATCTCATGAACTCAACTTCAACTCAAGATGGAGATTTGCCCCTCTTGGTTGGTTTTTTCACTATAAATAATGCATGCCTCTCTCCGTTCCAAGCTAGTTCGATTTGGGGAGAGTAGGCTTGCTATTGTATTTGGTTTATGTTACTGCTATTTTGATTATCAATAAAAAAAGCTTTGGAGGCTAGTTGTGTTGTGCTTTGGTGTGTGGTCCATACGTGTTATGCTTTCATGAGGTAAATCGTTCCTTTCATTATTTCTTGCTTATTCTTGTCAAAGATCTTGCCTCAAATGAATTCATCTAAATTAGTAGGAATAGGAGTTGTTAGTAAGTTTACTTTCATTTCCTTTTTATCATGTATGTTTAGAGATCAAAGATTTGCATGCCAAATAAGTTTATTTACATGCTATTTTAATCTCTTTTTATATATGTTTCAAGATCTCACGGGTATGCAAGTATTGTGATCAAGTTTTAGGTTACCTAGCTTGGAGGAAGTGTGGATCTAGCTTGACTCCACTCTACGTCCAACAAATCTTCAAGAACATAGCCCTCGACATCCAATTCACGTTTTCTGGGCAACTTTTCATGCAACAAGCTTTTCTCTTCCCCTCTTTCTCCATTAAAATCAACTTTCCCCTTTGGTTACCGTTCTTGTTTACTTAGATCTATTGTACTAAGAAGATAAATCAGTATTTAGATCTAGTTTTCAATATTTTAAAAGCTTAGATCTCATAGGTCATAAAATCTCATTTCAGTGAAGAGATCTAGCTTAGAATTTTACTTTTTTGCAAGTATTATTTAAGTAGATCTTAAGTTTGTTTGAAGTAGTTTTCTTTCAAGAGTTTAAAAGTTAAATTTTGCAATCAAGTGCACATCATATTGGCTTCCCTAAAAGCAAGCCAAGATCCCAAGGAAAGCTTGCTTTCCTTGGTTATTTTTATCATAGATTTAACTTAGTACTTTTTTAGACTCTTTTGCGGATGTTCAAAGATGCTCTTAAAGTGTTTTTTAGCATCTTGTAGGATTAATAACTTGTTTTTGCAGGTTTGATGATTCAATTGAAGGAGGATCTAGCCAAATTTCGAGTTTTTGGACCAAAAGAAGCTTCCCATGGCTCTCTTTCTTGCTTGTAGTCAATGTTTTGCTATTTTGTAAGCATTTGGATCCCAGATAACAAGGACCAAAGTGCATTCTCTTTTACCACATTGTAATAAGCATCAATAAAAAGTTTCAAGTAGGCTCCTAAGAGCCCACTCCCCATTACCCCAAGGGGGCTTCGCGTCGGTGTACTTTTTCATGAGTTTTGTTTTTCTTAGTTTTTCTTTAGTTTGCTTTAGCTAAAATTAACTGTCATGGTCCAATCCAGTTGTTGGGCCATTGACTCACTCAAAACGTAGGGACACTTTTATAATTTTCTTTTGTAGAACCATATACTTTGAAGTGCACTTTATTTTATAATACATTTTGCTTACAAAGTAAACGAATACTTACCCACTATTTCGGTAGAGTAGTAATTAGACAATCTTTATTTTTCAGTTTTCTTTTCATTTTAAAATAAACCCCTTTGCTTTCTCGAGTACAGTTCACGGACAAGGGCTTGCTCGAGTACTGGACCTGGAAAGAGATTCTTGGGTTTTCTTTTCTAACCAAGAAAACGTTGTTCTAAAATCCTTAAAATCAACAAGGCTCATTCCCCGTTATACTCTGGATCTCTACGGATTTGACTGACCAGTTGATCACATCCACAAAGGGATCGAGTGACTAGCTTAATTAGATCTCACAATTTGTAATTAACCTCCCAAACAACGAAAAACTTTGTGTTGTGTTTTGCTTCGTGTGAGAAACTTGTACAGAGGAAGCGGGAACAACTGAAAAGTGATCGCGAGACCCCGCCAAGCTACATCCTTGTTGGTGTACTGATGGACATCCCCCCGTGATTCCATTCAGCCCATATTTTCTCGTGTGCTACCTCACTTAGTAAGTCTAAACATATTGTTGATTGAGTTCTCATTGATGCCAACATAGGACTTGCAGTGGCCCCTCAAGTTGTCATGGATGCCACCAAGGTCCCCTACAACGGACAAGCTTAATGAACAAGTATGAGTTGATCATGGACACTTGCACAGGTTTGGCATGAGTTTGATCACCATTTATCCACATACAATGCCCAGCTGGATGATAGGATTGATGGTTGGTTGATTGGACATGCCCCTACTATGGTAGCCTGGGATTTGGAGCCAATTCACTAATGGTGTGACCCTTGTAGCACACGGTGGTACAAATGACCCATTTTGTTGTCATTTGTTAAAGAGGTCATGACTGGAAAGGGTCATGAATCCCACATACTTGGTATGTTCCACTTGATGTTCGTGGAGCCCATACACAGTTGACTTGTACCCTCACACTCTTGCACTTGGTTTATATTGTCAATGATGATATCTTTGTCTTATGGAGCCCATATACACATGATGGTTTGATAGTCCTTGATGATGTCCATGCCTTGTTGAAGATCGTGTGGCTCATGTGTGTGGAGCCCTTGATGTGTTGATGAAGCCCTCTTCTTGTTATGATGATGCCCTCATTCTTGCATGTATGGTTGAGATGACCTTGATGATCATTGCTGGAGCACCTGGACATATGACCCACTTGCATAAGGAGTACTGAACCCACACACATGGTGGCTTAATGGTCCTTATTTCCACTATGTTGAAAATGTCGTTGAAAATGTTTGTGGAATCCATGTGTATGAAGAAACCCTCTTGCATGGCGGTTTTAGGGACATAAGCCCACAAGAATGTGAAGAAACCTTTGTGCATGCTATTAGGAACCCATGCGCATGCTGTTGAAGTCGTGAGCATTTAAAAGAAGTCCGTACTTGTTCTTAATGATGATATTGTTATGTAATGTAGCCTTCAAGCCCTTACTCCTTCCATGGATGCAGAATTTGGATCATGCACAATATTGACATAAAGCTTTTAAGAGAAGAAGTCCATGCTTATGTCCACACGCTAAATGAAACACTCATGGATCCACACATTACACCTTGAACCACTATGACTGGAAAATGACATAAGAATTGTTGTGTGGACATCAAGCAAGGTCAGGTCCCTAAAAGACTCTAAAAAGAACCTTACATATGTAAAACCCCTTCAACAAGTCGGCTCCATGAAATTCTCCCAAATATTTTTAAAATTAAAAATTTAATTGAGATATCTCGGCTCAATAAAATTGTGGAAAATGCATATAAATAGGCAGCTCACCTCAATTGATTAGTAGCAATTTTGTGTGATCACTCTATTATCCACTAATTTTGCACTTAGTGGATTTTTCGGTGAGCCGCCAGAGTATTGAACAAGTACACTTGTTCAAGATCAAAGTTCAGAAGTTCAGTGTGCTCCAGAGTTGGCCAATTTTTGGCTAAACTCTTTATTTTTTGTAAATACATGTTCATACCCCCTTGGGGAAATTGTAAAAAATGTCCTAGCATTTAAATTTTTATAAAAGGCTCGGCTTCCCAAACTTAGGCATGAAGCCAACTAGCCCAGAGTGTTTTTTCCCTTCGTTATTATTGGTTGTTGAACAAACGACCAATAATTTCTAAGTTTTTCACTCGCACCTCCAAAGCTAGGGTAGCTGTCTTGATGTTTCGGCCTTAAGAGGTCATTAGGACGTTCATGTCAGTGTTTTTCATCATGCTAGGCATTCCAATTGAGTCGTATGAACATGTACTAGGTCCTCCTAGAGTTTCGTTTGATTCCGAGAAAAAATAATTTTCTCTATTTTTTAAGCCAATGGTTTAAATAAGAAAATTCAAAATGTAAAAAAAGTGTGATCCGGAATCCGTTTTCGACATAGTTGGGCTCATTTTCAAGCCTGGAGCAGCATCTTTACCTTAGGGGCCACTTTCATCATTAGTCGAGAAGTCGGAGCATCCCGAAAGTCATCATTCGGCTAGCAGAGCATCAAAGTAGCATTTAAATGCTAAGCTTGGATAAAATTGCACTAAGTCCAAAAAAATTTAAAAAGCCAAATTCAAAGTCAAATTTCAATATTTTAATGGTAAAGGGTGACTTGGCATGTGGGCCATGTGAGTTACGACCCTCTTCAAGGTGACATGGAATATATAACTTTGGATAAAAAGAAGCTACGATTTAATTGCATGAAATGGATGACGTGACGGTGAAGTATGAAGTGAAGACTTATGCTAACTATGGAAAGGATGGTGGGGAGTGGGGTAGACCCCTCTCCACATTAAATTAATATTTTAAACCTTGGTATGTGGAGGCTACAAGAGGTTTTAATGCATGCAAGTGAATTGTTGAAGGAATGGATGACGTGAATGAATGGATCAGCGCTAGCATGAGTGGTGAGTGGTATTAAGAATGGGCTCCCCATCCACACTCTTAGTATATAAAATTAAAACCATACCGTATTCCATGCATGCGAATTGTTCAAAGTAAAGGATGAGGGAGTGGTGACGTCAAAGTCCATCAAATCAAACCTTCACACCAAGCCTGCCATACGACTCACGTGGGAGAAAACTCACGCTAGCATGGATGGATGAGAAGCATTAATGGCTTGGCTCCCTTCAAATTGTGAGTTATCAATTACTTCAACTAAGACTCGATCTCTCTCACAGGACTCACGCATGAGATCAAGAAGACGCCGAATTGTTTTTGGTGGGGGTCTGATTGAGTGTGTTGGCAGTTTAACTCAACTCCTCTCTAGTTCCTCTTCACTTCAGCTCTGGTTCGGCTTCTGGTTCAGCTCAATTCAAGCTCACTTAACTAAGCTTGATCTCTGGTTCATTAAAAGCCCCCTAGGGCTTGGTATTTTGTATAAGTAGAGGCTCTTGGAGCTCTATTCGAATGGAGAGTTTGGCATAGAAACTCTGGTGGAATTTGTAAGCTTCTTTTTGTTAATAAAATATTGAGACTTTGGAGGTCATTTGATGGGATTTTGGCATTGTGTCTTCATCCTATGTGAAGTAATATCTCTTTCACCCTACCCTTGTATTGCAATTTGATTATTATGTTTATTGAAGACTAACAATCTAGTACTTAGGCTTCTAATCAATTTGCATTGAGTGTTTGTGTCTTCAGGGATTGCATCTAATAGGAGCTCTCAGCATCTAATACCTTCACCATACAAATGTTCCATTGTTAATATATTTTGTTTGTAGGGTTGCAAGCGGTTTCGAATCTTTCTTGCCTTCTCCAACAAACTTCTAAAAAACTCTTTTCGGTTACTTGTTACTAGTCCTTCCCATCTCTAAGTTGTGGAAGATCCAAGTCATACCTTTCTCCAAGCGTAGAATCTCCCACCAAGCTTGCCATCTTGCTTTTCTGGCTTGTCTTGGTCTCCTTCTTTCGTCTTCCTTCCTTGCTCTCGTCTTCTTCCCCTTCTGCTAGTCTTCTCGTCTCAACCTTCCTCATTCATCCTAGATTCCCTTTCTCTCCTCTTTCTTCTCGTTTTTCTCTTTTGTCTTCCTCCTTGCCTCTCGTCTTACCTTTTTGCTTACGTTTTTCTCAACTTTCTCTTCCTTGCCTTCACGTCTTCTTCCCTTCTCTCTCGTCCTACTTTCCCTTCGTTTTCTCTTTGCTTCATTGTCCTCTCGTCCATCTTCTCTCTTCTGCTTCCTTTTTGTTTGCTCCCCCTTCTTTTGGTTAGTTTAGAGCTTGAATTTTTCTTTGTTAGTTTAGTTTGTTAGTATTGTTAGTGTAGCTTTGCACTAGATCTCATTTCTATAGTTTTAGATCCACAAAGTTTGTGCATTGTTAGATTTCACTCTAGTTTCATTTCCTAGCTTGCATCTGGATCATTTTTGCATCTTAGATTTAAGTTTGCAGATCTTAATCTTAGATTAGTTTCAAGTTTGATTTATTTTGCTAATGACTAATGGGTGCATGAGTTGTTTGGATTTTTCTTTGTTGTAGGTATTGAGAGGAGAATAAAGTGCAAAGGTGAAGCAAAGAGAGACTTGAACCTAAAACACTTGGAGATTACCCAAAGAAGAAGAGAAACACATCAAGAAAGCATAAGGAAGATCCAAAACCCAATGAAGATGGTGTTAAACAAGATCTAAAGCTTTTCACTCTCCTTTTTGTAAAAAAAGTTATAAGACTTCTTGTTCCAAGTTTTTGCTTACTTTCAGTTCCCAAAAGGTTGAAAATCCTCAATATTGTACTTGATTAATAAAAAGGCTAAGTGGGATAGGGCCTCCCACACTTTGTGTTTTCCTTCCCCCATTTCGGGAAGAGCCTTGGGTTGTCCTTTTGTTTGGTTATTAGCATGCTTAGAGTAGTTTCATTTTATGCTTAGAACAATAGTTGCTAGTTCAGTTTATTTTTGCTAAGTTAGTTTTTTTCAAGTCATTGTTTATCAATCTTTTTGAGCTATCACTTGGTTTCCACATTTACAATCTGCTTGTCTCTTAAAAAGAAACCAAAATATCTTGAATCTCACTTTGTAGATCAAGAGTGCTCTCTATCGGAGAGTTGTTTTTTATTTCGGTTTTTTTACTTACACCCATGCTCTCCCGATTAAGGCCTTAAAACCTGAAAGAGATTCTTGGGTAGATTAGTTGTTTTTCATTTCAAGTATTTTAATTCCGTGCATGGTAAGTCCCTTGAACTTTGTCATAAGACGAAGCCAAGAGCGCTCTCTGTCGGAGATTTTTATTTGTGCTCATTAATAAAAAAAATTCCAACACACATTCCCCATAAAATTTACCTCGTTGCTTTCCATCATTTAGTATGCTCTGCCGACCTTAAAAGTTGGATTCATACTCAGAACGGTGATTGGAATTTGATTAATCTTACAAGTGACAACCATAAGTAATACTTTCACCCCCATAACCAACGAACCGGCGTTGTCAATAAATACTGAGGTAGTGGGCAAATTCTTGCTAGTGACACCGGAAATCACCGTTGTCATAGAATCCTAGCTTGTTGGTTAAGTTCCTTGGACACCTATCCTAGAATACTGGACGATCCGACATGTCATTGAGAGGAGCCACTGAAGGTATATCTTCTGGTTGATACCTTGTGTTCTTAGCCATAATAATCAAGATCACTAAAAATTTATAAAATTTACAAAGAACACTTGCAAAATGATCTCACAAACACACTGAACGCTTGTATCTTTGCATCCCAAGCACTACAATCTTGACTCCGTTACCCATCGGATAAGGCACTGGTCTTGTGCTCATTTCATTTATATGTCTGAAGTGCATATTTTATTTCATTATGGATGCCTTTGCTTAAATCAATCAGTTGTTGTCCTTAAATTATTGCAACTATACCTTTGTTCTATTTAAATTTTAAATCTGTGATCTTTTCACCATAATAAACTCCTAAACAACACCCATCCGCATCACCATACACCAAAAACACTTAAAATACATTGAGCCATAGAAACTCTTTGTTAGGGACTACCCCCCTTGGCTTTGTTAGGAGTTATCCTAAACGAAGGAGCTACGAGTAGGTGACAGTACCTAGCTTTGTGCTTGCCCCCAAGGCCACACCTCTCCTACTTTCTCAAGTGAGGAGACAACTTTCAGAAGATTTCTGCTGCTGGTGTGCATTCGACAGACAACACACTCTAGCTCTGAAATTCGACTATCTCTGAGGAAATTCGATGGATTGGAGACTGTGACAGCAATAGTTCTTGTGGAGGACTGTTTTTTGGGTTCTCTCTAAATTTTGAAGTCATCCAAAGTTGCACTATAAGATGAAGTTATGTAACAACATGCTCTTAATCTTTTAGCTCTGAAATTCGGTCTGAGGAAGATCTACAGAAGTCTGTTCCAGCTTATTCAGGGTCTGTTCTCTGCCCTTTATAGCAGGTCGCAGCCCTACTGAGGCTTCTCTCAGCAGACCACAGCCTTCAAAGGATTGTTACAGCCCGCCTCTTAGCAGGCCGCAGTATCATTGGGCATTTATTCAGTCAAACAACAATCAAACAGTCAATGGTCTGCTACAAATCAGTCTTAACAGTAATCAACCTCTGTAAAACAATCAACGACCTACCTCAAAAGGTCTCGATCTTAGGATGGCATCATCACATTTGTAAGAAGCTAAAGGTATGTGGAACAATCTAGTTAACACTATAGTCTTGTTGTAATGGAAATTGTCGAGAAGCATGCATAAGCTCTCTTCATAACCATAATGTCTTTACAAAGGCAGGGAAGAATTGTTGCATAAATGACGATCAGGTGTGCATGAATAAACTCTTCTCGTAGTCATTAATGTGATTGCTAAGGTTGGGCAAACGTTTGATACTCATAAGGTTCATGAAGAATTGATCGAGTTACTTATGTAACTATACTTCCTGTGTGAAGATTATCCCTATGATAACAAGGATATAGTACTTGCTTTGTGAAGAAATAAAGAAAAGGTTTATTGGTTTCATTACAGTTGCAGAAGCTAATTAGATCATTGGTTTCATCTCGAATAAAGGTGGTTCAAAGAAGAACAAGCCATTGGCGTTTCTCTTAGATTTCAGAGGTTAGATGAAGGCTCAAGCTCTGAGTGTTGATCAGCTTGATCGACAGCCTTGACTTGAGGTGAAAGATCTATTGAAGTGGTTAATGACTTGACAATTACAGGCTTGATGAAACAATACTGACAACAGTTAATCAACAGTGATATTGTGATGTTAGTAACAGCTATCTATGTGACATAAGCCTTGACATAACAAGTGACAAGTGATGTCTATGATAATTTGACTTGACTGTGATATAGTTGATTAGTGATGACAATAACAGCATAACAGTTTGATAATGATATGGCAGTAGTTGATTGATAGTGACAACAGGATAGTTGACTTGGCAGTTGATGGAGTTGATGGAGTTGTGATTGGGATATTGACAGATAGAGATCACATTGCAAGTTGAGTTTTTCACTTGAGGATTGGACTCCGCACCCTTTCTCAGTTGGACCTAAGAAGACCAGGTTGGGCCTGTCGTAAGAGTTGGTGCTCAATTATGGCTTGAAGTACGTAAGGTGTAAGTTAATTAGAAACTCTAGATCTATGGATGACAGTAGTAAGTGGACTTGAGATTTGGATGAGGGCTTCAGTCATACGAGAGTTGATCCAAAGTGACCTGTAGGGGTAATACTAGATCTAGGGTTAAGGTACTAGCAACTGATGAAGATAACCACTGTCTTGGGAAACGTAACTGAGACAGGGTGAGTAAGGACAGAGTTGGGACTGTCTAGTACCAAAGAGATAGACTCAGTGAGAGATATGAAAATGCCAAGTTACCTAAGTTATCAAGGAGCAGTCAAATTTCAGGGGAAAGAGGTCAACAAGGGGCTAAGGGGCTAGCGCTATGCTTGGATATCAGTGCCTGTTCAGTCTTGGGTAATAGAGTCAATATCAGCACAGCGTTTAAGTGAACCCACCTAGGATATACCCTGATCTATGGACCCAGAAAAGGATTTGGCCCGGAAGATTCAGGTTACAAGGAAATCAACAGAAGGACGGCTAGCGCTAGGGTTTGGAGAGGCAGATCTGCAGATCTAGAGCCAACAAAAGACTGTCAGATCAGCGTTGGAGTGAAAATGAGATCAGGATGTCCCGATCTACAAACCCAAGTCAGAAAATTTCAGGAAAAATCAGATCTGGAAAAAGTCAAAATCTGATTAGGCAGGCTTGGAGGCTGAAAGTCAGTTCTTCAAATCCAGGGCTACCTGGCAGGAACTAGCTCAGCGTTGGGAGTGTTCGGGAATGAGAAAGACCTGATCTACAAACCCATGTAATTATTTTCCGAAAAAAGTCAACTCTAGAAAAAGTCAAATTTTTTGGTGGGTGCTAGGGTTTTAGTCAGAAAGTCAGATCTAGGGAAAACCAGTCACAATTAGGGCAGCGTTGAAGATGATTCAGTGAGGGGGAGGCCCGATCTACAAAACCCAGAAATGGTTTGGTCAAAGATCAAGCGGTTCCCCAATTAAATATTTTTTGGATTTTTATTATTTAGGAGATTTTTCAGAAAAATTGAAGAAAAAAAGGTACAATGGATTGAGAGCTGAAGAGAAGAGACTTACCTATTAGATATTACCTGGAAATGCTTGTAGATGCCTTGATGATGATGATCCCCGCCATCCCAATCAATTTGAGAAGATTGAAGCGAGCTCTATGTCCAGTGTTTGCCCGAGGAAGTCAATGCACCCTCTCTCCTGCACAACAAACGTCAACCATATCAGATTTGTTGTGACATGAGAAAGAAGCTATATGCTGCAGAAAAATAGCAAGAAGAAATCATAGGTCACCACAACACTAATGAAAACTCCTTGATAAAAAAACGAAGACAATCTAAGCGAGTTGAGGTCCCCCTGCAAAAACGCCCAAGCTGAAGTCATCCTCTTGTAGACAAGACAATGATCCCCAAAAAAAATATAAATCTCATAAAAATTTCCCGAATGATAGGAAGCAAAAGACTTTCCAATCACCATCGAAGAATATCAGATGCGAATCAAATCCAGAAAATATCCACAAAAAATATTTCTATTAATCAGATCCAAGAGCCAAAGACTCCTTACAAATGAGAAGCTCTCTCCTTTAAATAGAAATGAGAGAACCAAAATCCTAACCACTTTCAAAACAAGTGGCTAAGATTAAAAGATAAAATATTCTAATCAATGGTTGAGATGAACTCAACATACAATACATGGATCAATATAACCATAAAGTACCAAAGTGGACTAAATCACCCATAAAGAGGGTACCCCACTCAACAAGAAATAAATGAAACACATGGTGGGTCCATGGAGTGTTAACTAAATCCCTATGGGTGCACCATGGCACAATAAAATAATATAATATTTTAATTCTTTGACTTTGTGTCTCTTGAGGAAATCGTGAGCCTCCCAAAAGCTCCAGCAAATAATATAAAAATGCCCAAAAAAATAGGTATGGGCCCAATCAAGTGCTGCAACTGCTGGAGAAGGTGCAGAGGACATCACTCTCATCATCATGACTCATCCCATGTCATTTACTTGCCTCAGTAGCCCAAATCGATTTCTTCAATAGCCATTTAATCATTTTTTAATCTGCCTCGAAAAATGTGAACCTACCAAAACAGCCTCCTAGGGTGCCTGAGGTTGTCCAACGGAACCCATCAAGCTCTCTGGGATGGGGTACTATGGTACAATCAAGTGGCTGCACCCTCTATGCCCATACAATGCCCTAGGATATCCAAATGAAACATCTCCCTGCTCAAACACATCATCCTATGAAGCAAAACTGCATCAGAGAGGTAAAATGAGCCTGATCAACTCTGCAAGTGCTCGGAACTGAAAATAAACTGTCTCATTAGACTCAGGGAGTCCAAATCCATCTAGGGTGTATACCCATACCCTTTCCAGGTCTCTTCTTGATCATCAACAACATTGAATAGACAATATAATCACCTGTAAATGACCAGATACCAATAATATAACTCAGACTATCATCCATCTGCTACGAGTGGTATAAGGCTAAGACATGTTCTACAAATCATTTAAGCAGCAATCACAACAAGTAGCAGTCATTTCATCGAAAGTACATCAACCAAATACATATATAGGGCTTTAATTATTATTACTCAGACTAGACTTTCAGGACTATACTCACTTCATAGTTGTAGTCAATTTGCTATTGAAAGGTGAAGCCTGAAATTGACAAGGCTAGGGAAAGGATGAATTTCTACTTAACATCATGACACTTAGGATATGGAAAGGAAATACTCACTATAACCAATCTCGGACAAACAACAACACGAGGAATGGCAGTGCCTCACAAATGGTTGAGTTGTTCAGAGAGTGCTTATTCAACTTAGGCATCATGTCTACATCAAGTTTTATCCAAGTTCATTGGGACCATCAATTTTATTTCCATGGCCTTTTTGGCCTATATGGCCCTTTGGGACTTCACCAGTGCTTAAAAGCATAGCTAATCGCAGCTTTCATCCGAGACACATTCAAATTTATAAGGTCAGCAATATTTGGATATAGCATATATTTAACCATTGCTTTTTTGGACCTTTTCTTATACCCTTCAAGGGGTATTTTTAGCATTTCATTGCTCTTGCCCTTTTTCTCATATGTTAAGAAACACAGTTTAGCATTTTTATTTTCCATGGGCGCATATATAACATTTTTCAATACAAGTAGTACATGAGCTTTCAGTTTTAGCCAACAACATCTCAAGTGACCAGAGGGAGTTCTGCACAATACCAAGCATTGGGACAACCGACCAGAATGATTTAGGCATACAATCCAACTCACCGAAGGCAAGTTCTATCACCAACTCAGGGCCGAGACACAAAATAAACAGGGAGGCTTGTCCAACAAGGGTTCTAGTGGGGAAAGGTCCTCCATGCCATAAGTCAAGTAGTAAGTCAGGTTAAAACAAAACTGGAAGGTAATGGATGGGTGGAGACAATGAATGATGAAGCCAACACTAGCAAGCCAAAACAATGGTGGGAATGACTACCTCTATTCTCCCTAACGAGGGTAAAACCAATGAGTATAGATCAAGAACTTCCAAGTCTAAGTAGGGACATCAATACATAATATAAATACATCCAAGTCCATATAATTATGACCGACAGATCATGACACTACGTGTTAATACATGTCACAAAAATGAGTATAAGAGCAATGATAACTATAACACTATATAATAAAAGCTGAGTCATAATCATGCATATAATCCATTTGAACCATCATCTGTCCAATGAGAAAGCACTGATACAAATCTGGGCATCAATAACTGCTCTGTAAATGACTAAATGGCTACATAAGCTCTCAAATCTGAGTGTCCTGAGACTCAGTCCTGACATGGGAGAGTACAATAGTCCACAAATAAAATAATGATCCGTCAAAAATGCTCATCTTAGCATTTCATATGTAAGAGATCTCGCTGAAAAATGTATTGTGTCTGAAAAAGGGAATATGGTAGCCTGGTTACTATATATGTGATAACATCTGGCTCCAGCTGGAACAAGTGCTCGGCTGAAAAGAGTGCTGGAGAACTTGAGAATCTCTGGTCCTCGTACTCTGCTTCTCGCATCCTCAATCAATCCATCCAGCTCTGCAACCGCTACCAAAGATGTTACTGACTACCTGCAGCATGTCTAGAGCTATACCAAACTCACATATCGTTCGTCAAAACGATATGTGGATAATATATAAAATAATGAAAATAAAGATGCATGAAACTGAAAAGCAGAAAATAAATCTAATCTATAATCATAACTTTCAATAAAAGTTTGATGATTTTTTTTATCTTGCAGGATAACAGAAATCAAAACTATACTAAGAGCTTCAAAAGTGAGCTTCAAACAAAGGTGCAAAGTTCTACTCTACCACTGGGAAAGGCTTATTCAAATCCTACCTACCCTACTCTAACCAGTTTAGACAAGTGTTAGGTAAAATCATAAATCCAATGTAACCACTTGTTGAACGAATCTATTGAGCTTTCTTTACAGTTAATGATACAACAAATCAACGATGGCTTGTAAGTAATGTGAATGAAAGTTGAAGCCATTATAACTTGTTGTTTGAAAATCGAAGAAAGATATGGATAAAGAGAAATGAAATCATGCCAGCGATGAGGTCGACTGTTGCAAACTTCTTCCACCCATAGATCGATAGGATCATGAAAGGTATGCAAGTTTGTTCTTGATGGAAGAAGACAATATGATTCATGACTCGGCCACTCCAAACAGTTCTTTGTTTTCTCCTCTGCCCTAATAGGACTTTCAATTCTATTCACTCCAGAAGAAATGGGAGAATCAAATGGGGACAAGTTGTAATGTAATGAAACTGTGAATGAGATCAAGCCCATTTGTTGTTTAAAAATAGAGAAAAGACGAAATTGATCTTTATACACCTTCTCTAGCCATCCATAAAACAGATTTACAAGTTGAAAAAATTTATTCATTACGGATGACTGAGAAGAGAAATGAAGTGCATTTTCCCCAATTACGTGATAATGCTTAAACTCATGCTTCAAAATTTTGAAAGTAACAACTTGATAAAACGACAAACCCATACAATAAGATTTGAAGAGTTGGGACAGGAAGGTGGATTGAAAAATTTTTCCCATACTTGGAATAATTGATCTCAGAATTTGATAAGAGGAAAAAACATTTAAATTAATTCCAGAAGTGATTTCAATATTCGAAACAAAGTGATTTCAATATTCGAAACAAGGTCAGTATCCACACATTGAACCAACATATTATGATTAAGGATGATACTATCAGGACAAGGCTCATCATTGCAATGTTCTTGATCAAGTTCACTTATAATCGTATCATCATGTGATTGTTCTTCTTTAAGCTCTAGATAAGGAAAAACATTAATAAGTTCGGTTTCAGTTTCCATATCACTCATATAGGCGTGCTCTTCAATCACAATATGACCACAAGATTGCTCTTCAACAGAACTTTGATTGATTTCATCAAAGTCTGAATCCAGATTCAGATGGCTTAAATACTGACTCAATTTATCATCAATCAGGCAATGACTATGAAGTTGCTCTTCTAAAGGCTCTTTAATGGACTCACAAATGGAAGGCTCAACTATGGATGTTTCTTAGTTGTTAGGTTCCCTTCCACGGATTAAATCCAAGATTTTCTCTGTGACTGCTTGAGGTAATAATAACAGAGTATCTTGTATGATTTGATTGATATCCCTCTTAATTTCAGCATGAGGTTTTGAAACATTATCCACAAAGTACTCTGTAACATTTTTATGGATTGCAGGTACGCTCATAATTTGGAACATTTTAGGAGAGGACTGATCCAATTGAGAAAGAAAATTGCCAATATACTGATTGTAATCATTGCTAGATTCACACTCTAAAGAACTATCAGTGTTCCTACCCCATTTATCTATTAACAGATCTGTGAACATGTCATACTCAATGATGGATTCTGGTGCTAAATGATCAAACCGTAGTTGAACATCCCCTCGCAAGAATTCTTCTAAGGCTCGCATATAAACATCCTCATTGTCCGCACCTCTAATTTCCATGTAATCCCAGAGAATGTCCAAATGACTTTCAATAGATATATCATTATTTCCACTAAACTAGGGCAACCTCCTAGTGTAATCGTTTGGCATAGGATGAGGTGCTCCCAGTATTTCAGAAAAGTCAAAAGGAGACCGTTTGTCTTGTTTTTTAACAACTCTGGTTACTTGGCTATAAGGCTTTGATTGGCACTGACTTCTAGGTTCATGTCGACTTACAGGTCCACTCAGGATGGTTGGAAAATCTTTATTGCATGGGTGAGGAAGTTGGTGGGTATCATAAAGATTGTGATAACTAGATTCATACCCATAGTCATGCTCGAGATCATCCTCATACCCGTAGTCTGACCTCCATCTATCCCTTTCGTTTATTTGTCTTGTAGTTTCAATCATGTTTTTGGTTAATTCCTTCATGCATTTGATAAATATATCTAGGTTCATTATGATTTATGTGATGGGTTCGCTTCTCAGTGGAGTCGCGTTGTGGAGTCGCCAGGTGAACGAACTGCTGTGTTCACCAACGGATAATGTCGTAGGAGAGGTGAGATATGTCGAACCAAGGTAGGCCTCTACCTCCCCGGCAACGGCGCCAAAATGTTGTCACCAACCTTGTAGTTTCCTATGTATGATGAATTCAAGATGGATGGTAGAGGGGCAAGCAACTAAGGAGATGGAACCAAGACTGCCTAGACTCCCAAATGGATGGTTGTCACGCCAATCAAGGCAGTCTTCGCTTTATGTTATCCAAGTCCAAGACAACAACAGGGGAGACCTGGATCTACTACCGACAGGAGAGATCAGACCTAGACACGAGATCAAATCAATTATGGCTTGAGGTACGTAAGGTGTAAGGTAATTAGAAACTCTAGATCTATGGATAGTAGTAAGTGGACTTGGGCTTTAGATGAGGGCTTCAGTCATACGAGGGTTGATCCAAAGTGACCTATAGGGGTAATACTAGATCTAGGGTTAAGGTACAAGCAACCGATGAAGATAACCATTGTCTTGGGAAACGTAACTGAGACAGGGTGAGTAAGGACAGAGTTGGGACTGTCTAGTACCAAAGAGATAGACTCAGTGAGAGATATGAAAATGCCAGGTTATCTGAGTTATCAAGGAGCGGTCAAATTTCGGGGGAAAGAGGTCAACAAGGGGCTAGCGCTATTTTTGGATATCAGTGCATGTTTAGCCTTGGGTAATGGAGTCAGTATCAGCACAACGTTTAAGTGAACACACCTGGGACATGCCCTGATCTATGGACCTTAGAAAAGGATTTGGCCTGGAAGATTCAGATTACAGAGAAATTAGCAGAAGGAGGGCAAGCGCTAGGGTTTGGAGAGGTAGATCTACTGATCTAGAGCCATCAGGAGACTATCAGCTCAGCGTTGGAGTGAAAATGAGATCAAGATGGCCCGATCTACAAACCCAAGTCAGAAAATTTCAGGAAAAATCAGATCTGGAAAAAGTCAAAATCTGATGAGGGAGGCTAGGAGGCTGAAAGTCAGTTTTTCAAATCTAGGGCTACCTGGCAGGAACTAGCTCAGCGTTGGGGGTGTTCTAGAATGAGGAAGACCTGATCTACAAACCCATGTAATTATTTTCCGGAAAAATTCAAATTTTCAGTGGAGTGCTCGGGTTTGAGCAGTCAAAAAGTCAGATCTAGGGAAAACCAGTCACAATTAGGGCAGCATTTAGGATGCTTCAATGAGGGGGAGGCCCAATGTACAAAACCCAGAAATGGTTTGGTTAAAGATCAAGCGGTTACTCGATTAAATATTTTTTGAATTTTTATTATTTAGGAGTTTTTTCAAAAAAATTGAAGAAAAGAAGGTACAATGGATTGAGATCTGAAGAGAAGAGACTTACCTGTTAAATCTTACCTAGAAATGCTTGTAGATTCCTTGATGATGATGATCCCCTCCATCTCGATCAATTTGAGAAGAATGAAGCGAGCTCTATGTCCATTGTTTACCCGAGGAAGTCAATGCACCCTCTTTCCTGCACAACAAACGTCAACCATATCAGATTTGCTGTGACATGAGAAAGAAGCTATATGCTGCAAAAAACTAGCAAGAAGAAATCATAGGTCACCACAACACTAATGAAAACTCCTTGATAAAAAACTAAGACAATCTAAGCGAGTTGAGGCCCCCTTGCAAAAACGCCCAAGCTGAAGTCGTCCTCCTATAGACAAGACAATGATCTCCAAAAAAATATAAATCTCATAAAAATTTCCCAAATCATAGGAAGCAAAAGACTTTTCAATCACCATCGAAGAACATCAGATGCAAATCAGATCCAGAAAATATCCACAAAAAAATATTTCTATTGATTAGATCTAAGAGCCAAAGACCCGTTACAAATGAGAAGCTCTCTCCTTTAAATAGAAATGAGAGAACCAAAATCCTAACCACTTGCAAAACGAGTGGCTAATATTAAAAGATAAAATATTCTAATCAATGGTTGAGATGAGCTCAACATACAATACATGGATCAATATAACCATAAAGTACCAAAGTGGACTAAATCACCCATAAAGAGGGTACCCCACTCAACAAGAAATAAATGAAGCACATGGTGGGTCCATGGAGTGTTAACTAAATCCCTATGGGTGCCCCATGGCACAATAAAATAAAATAATATAATATTTTAATTCTTTAACTTTGTGCCTCCTTGAGGAAATCGTGAGCCTCCCAACTGCTGGAGAAGGTGCGGAGGACATCACTCTCATCATCCTGACTCATCCCATGTCATTTACTTGCCTCAGTAACCCAAATCAATTTCTTCCATAGCGATTTAATCATTTTTTAATCTGCCTCAAGAAATGTGAACCTGCCAAAACAGCGTCCTAGGGTGCCTACGTTGTCCAACGGAGCCCACCAAGCTCTCTGGGATGGGGGTACTATGGTACAATCAAGTGGCTGCACCTGTTTTTCCCATACAACGCCCTAGGATATCCAAATGAAACATCTCCCTACTCAAACACATCATCCTGTGAAACAAAACTGCATCAGGAAGGTAAATTGAGCCTGATAATCTCTGCAAATGCCCGGAACTGAAAATAAACTGTCTCACTAGACTCAGAGAGTCCAAATCCAACTAGGGTGTACACTCATACCCTTTCCAGGTCTCTGCCTGATCATCAACAACATCCAATAGACAATATAATCACCTGTAAATGACCAGATACCAATAATATAACTCAGACTATCATCCATCTGTTGCGAGTGCTATAAGGCTAAGACATGCTCTACAAATCATTTAAGCAACAATCACAACAATTAGTAGTCATTTCACTGGCAGTACATCAACCAAATACATATATACAGCTTTATTTATTATTATTTAGCCTAGACTTTCAGGACTATACTCACTTCATAGTTGTAGTCAATTTTTTATTGAAGGGTGAAGGCTGAAACTGACAAGGCTAGGGAAAATGATGACTTTCTACTTAACATCATGACACTTTGGATATGGAAGGGAGTTACTCACTATAACCAATGTCGGACAAACAACAACACAGGGAATGGCAGTGCCTCACAAATGATTGAGTTGTTCAGAGAGTGCTTATTCAACTTAGGCATCATGTCTACATCAAGTTTTATCCAAGTTCATTAGGACCATCAATTTTATTTCCATGGCCTGTTTGGCCTATATGACCCTTTGGGACTTCACCAGTGCTTAAAAGCACAGCTAATCGCAGCTTTCATCTGAGACACATTCAAATTTATAAGGTCAGCAATATTTGGATATAGCATATATTTAACCATTTCTTTTTTGGACCTTTTCTTATACCCTTCAAGGGGTATTTTTAGCATTTCATTGCTCTTGCCCTTTTTCTCATATGTTAAGAAACACAGTTTAGTTTTTTTATTTTCCGTGGGCGCATATATAACATTTTCCAATACAAGTAGTACATGAGCTTTCAGTTTTAGCCAACAACATCTCAAGTGACCAGGGGGAGTTCTACACAGTACCAGACATCGAGACAACCGACCAGAATGATTTAGGCATACAATCCAACTCACCAAAGGCAAGTTCTGTCACCAACTCAGAGCCGAGACACAAAATAAACAAAGAGGCTTGTCCAACAAGGGTTCTAGTGGGGAAAGGTCCTCCATGCCATAAGTCAAGTAGTAAGTCAGGTTAAAACAAAACTGGAAGGTAATGGATGTGTGGAGACAGTGAATGGTGAAGCCAACACTAGCAAGCCAAAACAATGGTGCAAATGACTACCTCTATTCTCCCAAAGAGGGTAAAACCAATGAGTATAGATCAGGAACTTCCAAGTCTAAGCAGGGACATCAATACATAATATAAATACATCCAAGTCCATATAATTATGACTTCCAGATCATGACACTACGTGTTAATACATGTCACAAAGATGGTATAAGAGCAATGATAACCATAACACTATATAATAAAAGCTGAGTCATAATCATGCATATAATCCATCTTAACCATCATCTGTCCAATGAGAAAGCACTGATATAAATATGGGCATCAATAACTGCTCTGTAAATGATTAAATGGCTACATCAGTCCTCAAATATGAGTGTCCTGAGACTCAGTCCTGACATGGGAGAGTACAATAGTCCACAAATAAAATAATGATCCGTCAAAACTCCTCATCTCAGCATCTCATATGTAAGAGATCTCGCTGAAAAATGTATTGTGATTGAAAGATAGAATATGGTAGCCTGGCTACTAGATATGTGATAACACACACCTTTTTTAATATTGATCTCAAAGCCAATTGGTTCATGAACACAGTCAATCTAAATCAGAGTGACTTCATGACTCATGAGATTTAATTTTTAAAAGGAGAACCTTGGACTCTTTGAATAAATATCAACAAAAGACCATGATATTGAAATTATTGCTTGTAAAACTTAAGCACAAGGATGGAGTATTGCAAGATCAATTGGAAGACAAGAAAGATGAAGTTGAAAGACTAAAGACTGAATTGAACAGACAAGTAGAAGAACAAGAAGAGCCCGATAAAGATCCAGAATAACTTGAAGAAACAAGGAAGGCTAATGTTGATTTGAAGACTCAACTGGAAGAAGCCAAGAGGATGGAGGAAGTCTTGAGACACCAGTTGGATTAAAAGGAGAAGACTTGCCAAAAGCTAGAGATGGAGGTAGTTGGTCTTAGAAAGAAGGATAAGAAATCCAATGCATACGTCAAGTTCAATAATAGTTCAGTCATCTTGGATGAGATCTTGGATTGTCAAAGATCTCTATTTGACAAATCCAATCTTGGGTATAACAAGGAAAGAGGAAAATATGTGGTTGACACATAGTCTCCTAAGACCGCTGAAGCAAGCCCTTCTACGTCCAAGAATGAAAACAAAGCTCCTCATCAAGAACCTGCACAACACAAAGAAGACTTCAAAAGATCAAGAAGACGTCAAGAAGTTGGTCTCGCTCCTCAAAGTAGATTCAGAAGAGAGACAACTCCAAGATGGAATCAAGCACCCAAGTAAGAAGATGGTTTTAATGGTTATTGATATTCGTGTAATGATTTTGGTCACAAAGGTATGGATTTTAGATTCTATGAAAGAAGAAGTGTTGGAAGCAACAACAACAGAGTTAGATGTTGGACATGCAACCATGTTGATCACATTGTTGCATATTGTAGTACTATGAGATGCTATAGCGGCAGTGGCTTCAGGCACAAAGCTCAAGATTGCGTGAATTCAAGAAGACAATCTATGAGTAATGCCTCATACACATCTGCAAGAAAAGCATATGAACCATGGTAGAAGAATGCAGGAAGAAATACAACTCAGAAGACAAATGCTCAAAATCGAGGACACTCCTAGGTATGGATGAAAAAGAATGAATAGTTGAATGTGAATGAAGTGGATCAGTGCAAAGAAGATGGCTGCCATGTGGAAAGCCAAGTTTAAGGTCTCTCAAAGACCTTGGAACACCTTGAGTTCATGGAATTTGGAGGAGGAACTCAAAGGTGAGAAAGAGCAGTTGATGGCTCTTTCATTGAAAAAGGATAGGTCCCTGGATCGTGGTATAGCTATGCATGTTAATAAGGTGAGCAGTGATCAATTAACAATGACTTCAGATACAAATATGTGGCCACCCTTTGCCATTGATGCCAAAGAGGGAGAGATGAAGATCAAAGGGGGACAATGATCGTAGGGGGAGCATGAGTTGTTGTCATCAATGACAAAGGGGGAGATTGTTGATTGAGTTGTCATTGATGCCACAATAAGACCTGCAGTGGCCCCTCAAGTTGTCATTGATGCCACCAAAGTCCCCTACAATGGACAAGCTTAATGAACAGGTATGAGTTGATCATGGACACTTGCACAGGTTTGGCATGGGTTTGATCACCCTTTACCCACATACAATGCCCAGCTAGACGATAGGATTGATGGTTGATTGATTGGGCATGCCCCTGCTATGGTAGCCTGGGATTTGGAGCCCATTCACTGATAGTTTGCGCCTTGTAGCACACGGTGGTACAAATGACCCATTTTGTGGTCAGCTGTTGAAGAGGTCATGACTGGATAGGGTCATGAAGCCCACATACTTTGTAATGTCCTCTTTTAATTAAATCACCCAGAGACACCCGTTAACCTATTTTATTCCCATAGGTTCGAGCGGGTATTAAAGAAAAGGAAATAACTAAGGACTAAAATCACTAGGAGCATAAAGAAACACCACTTCAGTGTTATTATATCATCAATAGATTACAGAAGGCCATTGGAGTAGATATCAACAAGCATGAGGAGCATGCGGGCCTTATTTTTATATTGCATGTGTCAATGAGCAATTAGGATTGCATGCATGCAAAAGTAAAGCCATGCAAACCCTAAAAGCTATATGTAAACCCTAAAATCTATATAAGAAGATAAGTCAAACCAAAAAGGCATCTATTATCGTTATTCATTTTGGAGATTGGTTTTGAGAGCAACAACAGTAGTAGCCACAGCAGCAAGTTGGGGTTGAAGGCGTGAGCCATCAACTAACAAATGTTTTCGGTAGTGAAATCTATCTACCCTAATCACTTCCGGATAGATCACTCAAATCTATCATTAGCTCTTGATAACATTCATTCTTCTGTAGAGATCTAGCATATAGAGAAGGACAATATTATAGGGGTCACGTTTTACTGCTGGCAAATAGCTCGAAACACTAAGAACATTTCGCCTTGCTTCAGATATATTGTAAGGTTTATCGATATATTGTTTTTCTTATTCAATTATATGTTGTGTTATTTGGCCAAAAACATGTTTGCATGTGTTTGCATGATATTGGATGAACCCCAGAAATAGTAAAACTCATATCAATAATGACATTAACTCAAATACAAAGCATGAACATACCAATAATCATAGCTTGAGTAGTGGAACAAGATGGGAGAGACATGCATGCCATGCACTGGGTCTAGGTCAGAAAACGTGTTGCTCCTTCAAATCAATTCCCCCATGCAAGGAAAGGTTCCCTTCTAATTCTTCAATCCAACTATAAATGCTCCGGAAAGGTGAGATTGATCCCAAGAATCAACAATAAAGGTAATCGTGGTCTTCTGAAGAGTTTGGATGAGACATACAGATCATGTGGTGGCTCCTTGTCAAGAAATGAGTTGCTCCCTTTGTGTACAAGACACCCATGCAAAACTACGCCCTCCTGTTACGTTGCACCTTTAGGTGTACCCCAAGGAGAGAGGGCCAATTTTTTCGACTAGGAGGGGTGTTATCGAGCAATGGTCGTCATGTCTGGGGCCTTTGGTCCATCCTTTAGGAGTACTATGGCTTAATGGCACTATTGACTGCCCTTTGATGGGGGTTTTAACCTCAGGGTTGGTGTCCAGGGCTACTAAGGGTTGACCACTGGGTCACATGGCTCCATATTCTGTTTATGAGCTCTGGTGGCCTCTGCTTCAGCTACGGGACACTCGTTTTCATTTGCAGCCACTTTGGACACCCTCCTGGCCCCTCAGTTAGTGGGCACCTGCTTTCCCTGGCCTTACCTCCTCAGAGGAAAGCCACCCTCATGCCAGGCCTTTTGATGCTTTAAGGAGGGCATTGAGAGAATTTACATCATTTTAGGGGTTAGATGAAGTATAACGCCCTCCCACCAGCCTTCCGTTTGGAGTGGTTCGCTTATTTGAGCGTATTTTGGCACCTAGAGGTACAAATACCCCAGGTAGCCTATCTTGAGCCTACCTTAGGCCATATTTTATTATTATTTTATTTTAATTTTAAGTTGACATTTTATAATTTTAAATTGACATTTTTTAAGGCATGTAAGCCTGGATATTTTATAAAAAGTGAGTGTGAGATCATATAAATAGATCTTCTCACTTCCATTTTAAAAACAGAACTTATGGGATAATACACTATGCATTTCTTTTACCCTTGCTAGGGTTCTTTGGAGAGATGCACCCCTCTTGAGGAGGTTTTTCTGGGTTAATGCAAGCTTTTTCTGACAATTCTTTGGTGAAATTCTTTGCTAGGTGATGCTTTGATTTGTTGGCTAAACACCAGCACAAGGAGGTCAGGCTTCTTATCTCTTTGTTTGAATGGTGGTTGATGATGCATGTTCAAGTCTAAGTGGTATCCATAGTGTTGCATTTTCTCCTAGAATAGGCCATTGCCATCCTTCTTGTCACCTTAGCTGGTTGAGGCATGTCTCCTTGTGAGGGTCCTCTAGGGTTTTTACCTTAGTTTTTCTAGGCTAATTGTTTGACCTAGGAACTCTTCCTCTCTACGTTAGCCATCCTCCATAGATGCCCTAGGTTGTGGTAGGACTTTTTGCTAGGGTTAGTTCCCTTGGTTTTCACACCTTTTCTCTTCTAAAAAACCTAGTTCTAGGGTTAGTTTAGGATTAGTTTTAGGTTAAATTTAGGTCTGCAATTTTATGTTAGAAACCCTAAAAAACAAAAATTTAATTTTTTTGCACTTTTGGGCCTCCCTAAAATTTCGGCCACCTTCCCTACAAATTTTCCCTAGCCTCTAAAGCCCTAAAAACCCTAAGGTGGAATTATAGGGAACCCTAAAAACACAAAATTCGCAAAAATCTCAAAATCTGCCACAAAAGACCCTAAAGCAGTCCTAATTCTACCCTAAAAGCCCTATTCCAAACCTGTTCCAGGATGTCAACAAAATACCCTACTCCCAGCCCTAAAGCAGTCCTAATTCTACCCTAAAAGCCCTATTCCAAACCTGTTCCAGGATGTCAACAAAATACCCTACTCCCAGCAGTCTATCATTATCCTCTCTTTCCTCACTGCTACTCCTCTTACTCTCGGGTCTTCCCTTTGGGGCAGCCCTAGGACCGTCACTTTGATTGGGGCATGTTATTGCTATAGCAGCAGTCTTCCTTCTTACCTAAGGTGCCATACCAGCCCTTCTTCTACCTCCTTTAAGGGTGTGGGTTGTCCATTTTAGGGCTCGCTTCCTCTCCTTTCAGCCTTGGATGCCTTCCTAGCACCTTCCCCTGCCTTCGCTGCCCTATTTCCTTCCTCTTCTATTCTAGCAAGCTCCTCCCCCTTCCCTTTCAGCCTACGGTCTTCACCTTAAGTCTGTAATAGCCTTGGACAATCCTTGCTCAGCCCTTTACCCACTGTAAGGGCTGCCCTTACAGTGGAAGCCCTACCCTTTATACAGTCCGCTTCTTCACCTTTCCATCTACCCTTGACCCTGCACATAACTCAACAAAACGTTAACACAAGGGTTAGACCAATTCGAATTTCAATTGAAAGTGAACTGACAACAACATTGTTCATGCACTTTATATCAGTCTGTGTATAGTATATACATGCTTAATTTGCAATATATTCACTGTGTTAACACTGAAAGGATGTGTCATTAGCCTTCTTATTGGTGCATAAGTATATGTCTCACACTTTGGATGATTATTGCTTATTATGAATATGTGAATGGCTGAATACATACTGTTGCACACTTGACGCACATACAGTCTGCTTATTAATGACCCGTATCTACTTCAGACTTTATTGTTGGATAGTAAATGCAATGTTGAAATCTTGTTAAACTTTCCAATGCTACTATAAATACTTCGTACATGACTCAGACCTGTTGTATACACACATAAAAGATCGATCTTAACACATAATTGCTGCTGTGTATTGTTTATGATTTCAATGCTAATGGATACAAGCAACTTGTCTTCAAACTGATATATTAATGTGTTAAAACATGGTCCGTGTCGTAATACTTGAGTAGAGGACTGAAATACTGCTATACTGTTGCTATATACTTACTGTTGTTCATTAATTTCACATGACCAATGCTGCTATAAAATACTGAGTGTGATGTGATGACTCAATACATACATGCTGTACTTGGATCACTGCTGTCATAACTACCAACTTCATGCTTGTATTGTTGTATTTCTGTTTTTGGACAATGATAAATACTTGATCAATAATTGCACTTACATTTTGTTGGTAACATTGTGGAATAAGTCTAACATTTGGGAGGATATATCGCTGCTATAAAAACTATACAAAACATACAACCCTTTATTCACCTTTTAGACTCCATTAGGCACTGATCACTAACAACCTCGGAAGAGAACATTTTGGTGTTTAGTGTCCTTACAGGATCAGAATAGGGCTCTCCCCTAGTGTCCTCACAGGATCAGAATAGGGCTCTCCCCTAGGAGGCTTAAGCTTCCAAAGCAGTTGGGAGCTTGTTGACTAAGGTGATGGTGGTCACTTCATCCTCACATGCTTACCGATGGCTTGGACTGCCATTTCAACCGGTAACACCCTCCTCCTATTGATAGATCTCAAGGGCTAGCTCCGGAAGAATAGAGATGTGATCAATATGTTGTGGATTGGTCAACAACGGATCTCTGAAGGATTTGGTTGGTTATTCGACCTTCAAAGTAGCTGGATGATTCGCTTCATATAGCTATGCTAGAGACCCTTGCGCCCTCCTTGATAAAATAAGCCTTTGCACCTTGATAGAGTGTTGTTCCAATAATTGTGAGGTCAACTGTAAAGTGTTGTGATAGGCCTATGTGATCTATCCCCGAAAGTGACAAGGGCAAATAGATTTCGTTGTTGAAATACACTTGATAGTTGAAGACTGCGCCCTCAACCCCAACTTGGCTCTCCCAGCTCTCGAAACTGTTTCTCAAAAGTGAATAATAACATATACATACTTAAGGATTCGATTTGCCTTATTTTATAGAGTTGAGGTTGCATAACTTTGTTTTGCATGCATGCAACTTAAATGACGCATGTCACATGCAAAGTGAGATAAGGCCCACATGCTCTGCACGCCAGTTGATAATTGCTTCGATGGCCCCTTTTTATCTACTGATGACTTAATATCACCAATAAGATGTTCTTTTATTCCAAGTGGCATTAGTCCTTAGTCAATTCCCTACTTGTCAATACCTGCTCGAACCTATGGAAGTTAAATAGGTAACGGGATGGTTCTTGGCAATGAAGTAAACATCGACATCGGAAAAAAATTGGTGAGGGTCCCAAAAACAATTTTTCAGCAACATCGGTGAAAAAATCGGCAAACCGCGGCAAACATTAAAAAATACAAAATATATTCATCTTTTTTCAAAATTTTAAACATATAAAGCAACAACAACAACAGATAAACACATTGGAACATAAATATGGATAAAGCACTGATATATATCATGTATTCATGCAAAATATTAAATGATACGTGAAAGTCGATAGTGATACTGAATTTTGAAACCTCATAGTTGTCCAATCAAGGACTCAAAAGTGGATAACCAATACAAAATGACATCACATATATAATTGTATTTGAGGAAAACTAGCAACTAGCTATCTAATATCAATGCCCTCTCTCTTTTACGGGAAAAGGTCAAGGGCCGTTTGTTAGGCCTGCCCCTAGCACTAGTAGAAGAAGGTCCTGGCCCTGCTCCCTGATCCAATATCTGACGTTGAGTGATGGATGGAGGGCTAGATGCATCAATGGGTGTATAAGGCGATGGCGATGCTAGCACATCACCCTCCACAGTATCTCTGAACCGCTCCTCCTCCTCCTGCTATTGCTCCCCCTCCTCTGGCTCTAACCATGTAGGTGACTCTTCCATGATAGGAGTCTCAATCTCCACCCTCCACTTAGACAATATATCAATATTGTCCAAGGAGATGGCATCGGCATCTGGCTCTTTCTCTATCTGTCTCATCCACAGGCGAAGATTGTAATGGGCGTACACCAAGTCATTGAGACGTGTGAACTCCAACCTGTAAGAGGGTAATAAAAAATTTTATGAGTTTGGGCTATGGAGGGTCAAAGACTCAAAAGTTAATAAATTATAATATGTTAAAGGATCATAGATTCATAAATTAATTGAATTCAATTGCTTTATTGAAATTATTACCCTCCTGCGTTTCTTTACATGTATCTTTTCAAAAACACTCCAATTCTGCTCACATCCCGAAGCGGTACAAGTTTGGCTTAGGATTCTAATGGCAAATTTTCGTAAATTTGGTGTCCTTACACCATAGGTTCGCCACCCAAGTAGCTACAACAAATAAGAATGAAAGAGAACTAAATTACAATGCATTGCATTGGAAAACTAAAATAAGAAATAATTAAATGATAAATCATAGTTCAAACTTTCAAAGTTCAAACTGTTCAACTTTCAAATAAAATTATAAAAGTTAAAAGTTAAAACACTCTAATAAATTAATAACATACCTAGCATGAAAATGGTCCTGTCACAAATAGCATCACCAAAGCCAAATGCTCCAGTACCATCTCGATACATTTCTATATCGAGATTGATTGCATTGTGAGTGTCATATTCCGATACCATCCTCTGAATACAAGTGAGGAGCCCATCCAACACCTCATCATCAAAATCAAAATTGCATTTGTAGGCAAATGCGGGGTTCAAGAAGAGTGTTGCTGCATGAATGGGTCGATGAAGCATCTTGGTCCATCGACTATCAATCAAATCCCACAACAACATGTGCCTATTGTGCCTAGGGGTACCCTTGCCCACATAATAATTCTAGATGGTTTATTTGGCCCTATCCATGGCCTCATACAAATAGCCCATTGCAGGCTTATCACCATCAACAAGTCTCAGAACCTTTACCAAAGGTTCACTCACTGCACACACTTCCTCTACTCCTTCCCAGAAGGATTCAGTGTACACCAACTTAGCAATGGTTCTCCCATCCTCTCTCCTACTGTATGCACAATCACACCACTTATCACAAACAAACATTTGCTTCATGTCAAACTAACATTGAAGCAAAGACTGAAGCGTAATGAAGGTGGTGGCAAAATGCGTGATTGCAGGACGCTTCAACTCCCTGTTTTTTGTGTGCCTCCTCATCAGGCTAAGAACAAAAGCATAGTTGTATATGAATCAGGCTGAGAACAAAAGCATAGTTGTATATGAATTTGGGGATGCTTCTAGCTTGATCAATTACTCCTCCATATCTCCAGCATCAAATCAATACAATGAGCAGCGCACGGAATCCAAAATAAAGTGGAGTGCCTCTGCATAAGCATCTTTCTAGCAACCACATAATTAGCAGCATTATCTGTAATAGTTTGCACAACATTGTGCACCCCGATATCCTGTATGAACCCCTCCATCAACTCACATAAGAGTGTTGCATCTTTTACATATGCTGATGCATCTATTGATTTAATAAACATTGTGCCTCTAGGACAATGTACCAAAAAGTTGATAAGGGTTCTACCCTTACCATCTATCCAACCATTATACATGACTGTACAACCAGTGGTCTCCCATGACTTCTTGAACTCCTCCAATCTAGAACTGATGTCCTTTTCTACTTGAAGGATTGGCCCTCACAACTCCTCAAAGGTGGCACTTTTATACCCTGGGCCAACTAGTGCAATGGCATCACACATCTGCTGCCAAAATGGATTCTTTCTAACAATGGTGAGAGGTATGTTACACCAGTAAAGACACCTCCCCATAACCCTGTCTGCTTGTACCTTTTCACCTTTCTTTATAATTGAACTAATAGAAGGTTGTGCTCCGGGTCTTGTTCATGCAACAAAATGGGATGAGGACCCCCCCCTCCCGATAGGTGAATCAGTGGAGCCCCTCCCACTGCTCGCACCAGTTTGGTTTAAAAAATTAGACCTCTAAATTTATATTTTTAGCCATGAAAAATGAGAACAAGATGGTGGCTAAAAACCTAAGAAAACAAGCTTGTTGTTCCATTGAAAAAATCCCTTACATTGTGACTGTTTTTCATATTTATGGGCATGGAAATCATTGTCAAAATGAGAAGAAAAAAAAGATCTATGCAAAGAAAAATGCAAGCAAACATGCAAACAATCCATGGAAAAGATAGAAAAAACAATGGGATACAATGTACATACCTGTGAGAGGAAATTGACTTGGTTGGTTGGACTCTTGAACCCTTGCTCCACAAATATCCTTGATGGTGATGTAAAATGGTGTTTGGATGCCTCCATAATGGTTGTTGGTCTCCTCTTACCCTTCTCCCTCCTTCTCCAACAAGAAAATGCAAGTGAAATGAAAAAAAAGCCCCTTTACCTCTTTATGCCGTGGATCCCTCAACCAAGCACTTTTTTCCTTCGTGGCGGGAAAAATCGGAAAGAATCGCGATTTTTTAGAAAAAATTGCGCAGTATTCAATTTTTAAAAAATTGCAATTTTTCCTCGCCGAAAAATCGGCTTGAGGAAAAAATCGCTATTTTGCCAATTTTTTGCAAAAAATCAGCGATATTTATTTCACTGGTTCTTGGTGCTTAAGAAGAGGAGGACATTACAAAACAGGCCAATAAGATAACAGAGGAAAACACAAGGCATATGTTTATGAATGAGATAGATAAAAGAAATATTGTTTGCTTCACCTTCACTCTATTTTCTTCTCTGGGCATGGAGACTGTTGATTACTTAAAGAAAGTCTCTGCTGATTTTTTATATTTCAGCAGAGCACTTTAACAGGAGGTTACTGGGGGTTTTAAGCAGGGTTCCTATTTCCTTCTTACAGGAAAGTCTTTTTTCTCATTTTCAGAAACACTAGAAATGGGATAATGCTGGCCTGAAAAGATTGTAACAGAAGACAAATCTGTGGTGGTTTTGGGACTTTATGGCTCATTAAAATGCTGAAAGTCTGAAGAATATAAACGGGGCCTTGCTGAGCTTTCTACCTTTGAAGATGATTGAGTTGGAAACATCAAGTGGGAGGGTAAATAAGCGCACCAGTTGTCTTAATGGAGAACAAGAGATTAACTCTCTGGCAGTGTCAGAAAGTCATCCATGTAATGAACCTCTTTAAAGCGTTCCAGGTGTCCTTCAACAAATTGAAAAATGGGGACAGTTTTGGTGACAGGTATAGTAAACTTACATTTTTCAAGTAGCTGACCACCTGTGCAACTAGATTGGATCAATTTTCAGCTAGAGAAAATAGCAGATATGAGCAAAAGAAAAGAAAAAAACAATCTGAATTTGCAAGTCAGGATTGTAATCCTGATTGTGACTTCTCAAACTGAGACCTGAAGAACTGTAAACTGGGAAATTTTCACTTAGGATGTACAAGTAAGAGACAGCTACAAGGAAATCTCCATGTCAGGCCTGTTCTAATATGCATCTCTATTAGTTTAAATTGAAGATTACCAGATTAGAAATCCTGAGGATCTGAGGATTTTGCAATGATGAAAACAAGAAAAGCTCAGATCAGCTGTTGTATTCAAACAGATTTCCTTGACAAGGGGCACCTTATTCCTCACATCCTTTAGTGTCTTATTCTTTATCTGGTCACAATGAAGAGATGGTCACACGTGAAGGGCGCACTTAAAGAAGAAGTAAGAAAGGCATGCTTAGAAAGGTTAGAAGGATGCATGCACAGGACCAGCTGACAGGGGCACATGCATCACTTGCAGTTAACAGTTAGATGAGGGCGCACTTGTCCTCCAGGTCACTAAACAGCAATCCAAAAGGGGGGCACACTTGAAGATGCACAACAGTTTAGTGGATGAGGGACCGCATGCAGAGCAGAACCATGAATAAAGACTAGTATTGAACTGGCAGAGGGTACAGTTGATAAACAGCAGTGCGAAGTCAGCCTTGGAACAGAAGTAAGTGTGCCCTAGTTAGTTGAAACCCTCATGCATGGGGGCAGTTGTAAAGAATCGGTCAAAGGCGCATCAGTGAAGGACTCATCATGGCATAGTAAATAGTCTCTTGGTAACAGGCAATAAGATTCAAGTATGCTTTGTCTTAACTCTTTGTTTCGTGGATGCTAGTGATTAAATCTACGGTAAGTGTTTAGTGGTTCCTACTTATGTCTTGATTTTATTTCAATCACTCATATACACATTCTTTCATTTTTCAATTTTGTTTTATTTTGGTTAAAGATCCTTTAAAAAATCATCTCAGCCTTTCTAAACTCAATATTCACAATTTACCCTCTCTTCTAAACTGTTTAGGACAGCCAGAAGGGAGACAATACTACGCTGTTTTTCTTTAATATTTCGATCAGATTTAGCAGATCAGATTTGCAGTGTGCGACATCAAGGACACCCCCCTTGCATTGGAAAAGCACCAGTCCAAAAAGAAGAGGCGCTGAGCTGTGACAAAGCTAGGGGGCCTTCACTTATTGGGCAGATCTGTGGGTGCAGATCCGTGTGATAACATTACTCCATTAGGAAATGTGCAAGTCCTTTTAGTCTAGACTCTAGAATGGTAATCATGTCAGATTTTGGGATTTATTACAAAAAACATTCTTTATGATGAACTCAAATTATATCTCATAAAGACAAATCATTGGGGGATATGCCCTAGTATAATGCTCTAAGATACTTTTGAAGGGGCATAGAGACTATCAAAAAATTATATGATTTTTCCATGTGAGATTAGATACCATATGAGGAACTCATAAAGCTTAGTTAATAATGCAAACAGGTTATTATAACAAAATAAAGAATAATAACCCCCACTCATATGTTTAAGCTTAAAGTCCCACATTCAATAAATTGGTCAAGGTATTGGTTCTGAAACCACTCTACCCCTTTCATAAAATTTTCTCCCTTTCCGGTATTTACAGATGGATAAGGAAATTTTAAATTAGAAGCAGTCCTTAAACTCTAAGCTTTCAACTTGGATGCTCATATTGAATCCCTCAAACATTAAATTCGGCGTTCCCCTCCTCGCTACCCATCTGCAACAAAGAGGACTCTTATAGACACCTCTTCTGGACCTACCCAGAGGCTAAGGAAATTTGCAGATGGATTTTCAAAATATACATTTCTAAAAGATTGGCATCAATTAATTGGATAGAGGTTCTAATTGGATATGACTTGGATTGTTGATTTCTATCTTGCATGGAGCTTAAATAAAACAGAAGCTCTTTGCCTTTATGGAAGGAGTATAACCAATTCTCTTGACCATCATTGCACTACTAAAATGTCTACTTCTTTTACAGAGTCTCAATTGTGTCTAGACTCTAATGATGCCTTGAAAGGCCGAGAAGGTGGTCATGTAGCTAGACCATCTACACATTGTCATAGGGAGATGGGGCAATGCTCCCTATACAATCAATAGAGTCCCTTAGGAAGGATCGTTCAATAAACATAATAGGCACAGGTGTCAAGCGTTTCATTCCTTGCATGGAAGGGCCTATTTAGCAAAACCATGACACTCTAGTGGCCACGATAGAGAAGCAGGGGTATGGCAAAGGTTGTCCATACATTTTGACTAGTACCTGAGTATACATCTAAACATTTTAATTGTTTGTATGTGGGAGTCACGACTTTATGATTCACCTTTGAATGATAGTTGTGGTAGCCATGGTGGTTCATAATCAAGATATGTATGACCAAGTCTGACATAAATGACCAAGTCATGGACGAGGACTTTATTCTGCATGCTTTATTTATTTTCACTTTGTTCATTGAAACGGCATTTACTTCAATCAGCTGGCCACAAATTATTCTTGCATCCTTTTTCTATTTAATCCTTTAATGGGTGTTCTTCAACTCGTACTCTAGAGTCTATAGTGTTCAATGTATGATGGTTGTATTATCAAGTAGCCTATCATTCGCAGCATTTTTTAATTGTAAATAACCCATATTATTTAATATCATTAGTTGTGTATCACCTGTTGAAATTGCAATGGTGCAATCTGATCATATCCGGTACCTTTCAAGATGTTATATTCAGAAAGGATTTTAATTTCTCACTAAGACCCATGAATCTTGAAAAGGCTCCAGCTACAAGGTGTTGGAATTTTGCTATAGGGAAATTATTGCAAATTCAGAATTCCACCTCAACCTTGAGGTTTACCAAATCCATTTACTGTGAACTTTCAGCCTTAGGGCTGAATCTGAAATACTAAATTACAGCAAAATATACTTTACTTTATTCAACCAAACACGTAAGGAAGTGAAAGAAAATAAATACCAAACAAGTGTAATTCAATGGAGCAAGCTTCCTGCCCTTAGAGCACACTTCCAAGCATATAAGTTTATAACAGATCTGAAAATAACTTATAACAGCAGATTTATTATAGCAGTCAATCTGTCCCTTTAGCTTCTATATGTTTGTTACACCAATTTTTTTTTTAAATCCATGTTATGTCAAATCAGTATGCATAACCAGCACTAAAAACTACTCAATCTTCAAGATAACAGAAGCTGCAAATTGGATCTGCAAGTACACAAAATTTGGAAAGCTGGAACACTTCATATATATAGATAAGATTTACTACAAGTACATACCAATAACTTAACAGAAGCTGGTCCAAGTAAAGCTCTCCAACCCCTAGCTAGGGCACCAACCAAAATAGAAAACCCTACCCACCAACTCCTAGCTAAAAATGTCTCTCAAGAGTCTCCACTAAAGCTGGTCACTCCACCAAAGGTCCACAACAAGCAAGTACTACACACTGGGAAAGTCTTCTTTGGCACCTACACTTGCACCCCACATGTGTACAAGATAGTCTCCCTCTATCTTCTCCACATCAAGCACTCCAAGTAGTACTAGGGTTTGCAAATGCCACAAAAGCCGAGTTTTATTTCACAAGAGCTACAAAATTGAGAGTTCCCTTTGCTCCTCTAGGGTTTCTCCCAAACCCTAGCTTCTTTGTCTTCTTAGAGTAAATCCATAACCCCAGTCTTCTTGAATTCTCCTCAAGAACCCTAGCACTCAATATAAAGAAAGCAAAGTACAATGAAGAAGAGTACACTGAAAGAGACAAGTTCACTCTAGCTCTCGGATCTATAACTCAAGCATGTGTTCACCATGATGAATGAACAGACTCTCTCCTCCCTTTATTTATGTGAAAGGTGAGGGAGGCAAACAATAATAAAGTGCACCATATCCATAACAAGCAACCTAACTAAACACTAGACAGGTCCACATGTAAAGCGCTCCAACTCTAAGTGACGCATGCCAAGCTCCAAGGTATGCATGTCCACCAAGTAAGGGTCCCAATGTGAGTGCTCCTAAAGAAAGGTTGAACACTCCTCCAAATTCCTTCAATGCTCCAACACTCCCTCCTAAGCCATGTGTGCCTCTGGATCCACCACACCTTCATGACCACTCCTCAACCCAAATGTCCTCGAGTCAAGTACATGCCTCTATGCAAGCAACCAAGTGTCTCCATACTATTTAGGCCTCAATGACCTCCTCTTAAGTGCCCAGTGCTCCTCCTCCAAGTGGATCATCCTCCAAGCAAGCAACCAAACTCCCCATGTGTGCACCCTGTTACCCCTCATTTTGCATGGGTGTCCACATGTGATTTTGATCACAATCTGCAGGGGGTGAACTTTGAAGCCATTTTCAGTTATTGCTAGCAGCTCCAGGCATATAACAGGCCTCGTTAGCAAATCTGGACACTCTTATAGCACTCCTGAGCACTTTGGAGGCAGTTCTGGGCTTATCTGGGTTATTTAGTAAGGTTTCTAAGCATGAATATTGGCAGATCTGTGTATGAGACAGGTATCAATATGAAAAGAAGTTGGACTAATCTCACACAGCAATGATTGTCTGATGTGTTATCTAGAGGAGTATTGAGCGATCTGGAAATTTGTAATGAAGAATCAAAGGCTGATTTACCGCATGAAATGATCATATCCCTGAGGCAGCAGTACATCAATACTACTCTGAGTTCGAGTAAGAAAACACTGTGCAGTGTGGTGATGACAGGGAATACCTCATTGATTCAACTGGAATACCAGGGGTCTTTGGCTGAAGAATATATGACAAAGCTCAAGTTTTTGGATTCGGTGTCAACCAATAAACTCAGGTGCAAAATATTGCAGGCAGACTCATGGTTCTCCATCGTGTGCACAATCATACATTTTGATTTCTCCCATCCTTTTATCTCGCTGGCGGCAGAGCCAATGTATTTGGAGCCACCTTAGCCAGGTCATGATTTGACTCAGCATGATATATATCCTTGGATCATGTTAGCTACTTTGTAGAACCCGAATGGAAGACTGGTGTTTTTATGAGGATTTGGACTTCCCTAGTCTGAAGCAATGATGGCCACTGACTTAAAATCGATAAGCGGAGATAATCCCATCATACTGATGGTTGAGTGTTTTCTATTGCAGGGTATAAACACTAAGAAAATTGCAGAAGAAATAAAGATACCGCCGCTGAGATCTCTAAGATAATGACAGCATATCACCCCATGTTGGTATCATGTAGCAACTTGTTCACAACCGGCGATTGAATCTGAGAAATTTTGACAGGAGACATACTTGTTGGGTCATCACGTGGACACCATATCTCGGATAGCGACCCATGCTTTGGTGGGGTCAGTTCATTGGACAAGTCACTTTGAAGACAAGTATGGAAGATTTCAACCTTTTGCCAAGCCTTGCTTCATATGGCGTTTTGCTTGGAGGATGATTGAATGAGCATGGGTATACATCTATGGCCCATGGGAGGCAGTACACTTTTGAAGCTCTATCGCTGCACTTTATGAAGGTTACTTTATGGACATATGTTGGGACATTCACTTTGGGATAATTGATCCTCATTTGAAGACCTTTTGATAGAGGAATATCATAAGTTATTCATACTTGTGGTAAAGCAATCCTTTGGAGGATTATTAGTCTGTTGCTATGTGGGCACATTTGATAGATTGGGCTCTTTTGTGGACATATGTGAGTGGTTTAATCCCCATATGGACATTACTTGATGGACAAATAGCCTCAAGAGAAGCCTTTGGAAGCTAACATGGGCATCTTTGGTTGCTTGAGGAACTTGGTTGGTTGAAGACCCCCACTTGAAAAGGGGCTTTAGGTTGTCTTGTGAACATTTCTTGGAACACATCTCTTGGAGGGGCCTTTGGAGGCCATGTGGCATCATCACCAACAATTTGATCCTTGTTTGATGTAGATTTTCCCCTCATTAAGGGGCCCCATGTATCTCATAATTGTACAAGTGGCATTGACCACCTTATTCTATTGTATTGGAAGGAGTTAGTTGCTTGTGGTGGGGATTTTGTATTATTTTACCCCACCCTAGGCTAAATCTAAGGAAACAATTGATATTTTATTGTAAAGGAAGTTTTAGCCTCTCCTATAAATAGAGAGACACTTCCTAATTTCATTTTCATGGTTGGACTTTGAGAGCTTTCTCTCTTTTGAAGCTTCATCGATATATCTTTCTTTTGTGCATTTATAGTGTTAAGGGTTCTTACGTCTTTCTATGTGGTGAAAGAGTTGTCAATTCTTGAAGCTTCTTCATCTTGGTTCTGTTAGTGTGCTTGTTACACCCATTTTCGCATGGGTGTGCTCTAACTCAGAAGTGAGGCCAATCTAGGTGGACCTAGGCATGAACAACCCTGTGGGAAGTAATGAGCAGTGGTCAAATTGGTACTGTGAGGTCACTCTAATCAAATCAGCAAACAGTTGTCACCAGCAGCAGTCATATCATCTGTATCAATGCAAAATCAGCATTCCTAAGAATACTCCAATCATCACACAGCATCCCTAGTTAGACCTGTAGCAGCCTTCTTACAGCAGTATAAGGCAGGTTTGTCCAAAATCTTCACGTCTGGGTTGTTTTCATCCTCAAAACAGTAGCATGGGGTTATTCTGAGGAGCAAAACAGAAGTAAAAGACTCTGTTCTCAAATCTGGGCACTTTGGAGTATTTTTGGCATTTTCAGACTTCACGTCAGGCAGTAAAGGCTTTAAAAGAAGCCTCAGCTTCAATCTCAGTATTCCTGGGAATATCCTAATAGCAATAAAACTATATTTCTGGGCATTACCAGCAGCAAGGGGTTTTAATTCCAATTCTGGATGAAATGATACCAGGAAACTCGATTCCACATCTTCAAAAGGTGAGATTGAGGAAAGTAATGCTGAACTCTTTGATTATGCAAATGTTGCAACAAGCGAGTCATTGGGGATTAATTGTGAGACTCAGTTTCAGTGTAGTTGGCAGATGGAAATAAATAGTTCCTTCATCTCAAATCTCAATGCAGACTTCAACAATTTCCAAGAAAGGGTGATTCTGATATTGAGAATGTCATTTCACAGGATTTAGCAATTCAGGTTTTTGTGGGAGACTAAACTATGAATTGATTATGGACATTGTGCTCTATAAGTCAGGAAGCAGCGGAAGATTGAATATAGTTTCTCAACCCTTTGAATGATGAGATGGGATGATTGATTGTCCTGATCCTGGCTGGAAATTGTGGAACAGATACGTGAGATCAACAGCATCAAAGAAATTGACTTTGTGTCAGACACTTCTCTAAGAAACCTTTTCAAGTTTTCCTTATTCCTGAAAATTATCAGAACTATAAATCTCTTCTTGTGCATCGATTTGGAGAATTGACAGGGCAACTTTATTTGACGTTTTATTGCTACGATTGGACCATGGTGCGATTCCCTTTGTCGTTCCACTGCATGGATCCTTGAGATTGCTCATCTATTTTGACTAGTCGTGGGTTGGCTAGCTTACATATAGCAGTTCAATGATATAACATGTGGCCATGAGATGGATCGTCAAGCTGATGAGGTCGTGCCCTCGTTCATTATTTCATGGAGCTGTCCCCTTGACTGGCTGTTTGTGCACATATATCCTGCCAGTTTGTTGTAAGTTGTAACATGGAAGTCGTGCCAACATTGGACCGAGGGTTGAGCTGGTTGTTGACTATCTCTTGGCTCATATGCCATCGATGGAACATTGGGTGGATTCTCTTATTGGTTCATGTCGGATGGCCATTACACAAGTTTATATTTGAAGGCAGCATCCCTCTATTGAAGCCTGGAAATAAAGTATTTTGACTTTCGAGAGCACTTTTAATTTTGGCACAACAGCAGAAGTAGGAGAGGTTATTTTAGTAGGATGCATTTCAGTTAGGGTATGAATAGCCTCCAACGTTTGGGTTTTGAAGGGAGATATTATTATTACCATGCCTCATAGACTTCTTGCCTCACGCCTTAGGTGGTTGCTTGGAGATGAATTAACTTACTTAAATGAGGATGTTATCACCAACCTTGTAGTTGCCTATGTATGATGGATCCAGGATGGATGGTAGAGGGGCAAGCAACTAAGGAGGTGGAACCAAGACTGCCTAGACTCCCAAATGGATGGTTGTCACACCAATCAAGGCAGTCTTCGCTTTATGTTATCTAAGTCTGAGACAACAAAGGAGGAGACCCAGATCTACTCCCGATAGGAGAGATCACACCTAGACACCAGATCAGATCAAGTAGGCTTGAGGTACGTAAGGTGTAAGGTAATTGAAGACCCTAGATCTATGGGAGATGTTACCAGGTGTCCCAGGGCTTTGGATTAGGGTTTTGGAAGTGTTAAGTCCGATCCAAAGTGGAACCAAGGTAACTTATGGGGTAGATACAAGATCCAGGGTTGAGGTACTAGCAACTGATGAAGATAACTGCTGCCTTGGGAAACGTAACCAATGCAGGGTGACTAAGGACAGAGCTAGGACTATCTAGTACCAAAGAGATAGACTCAATGAAAGATGTGAAAATGTCAAAATACCTGAGTCATCAAAGAAAAGTCAACTTTCATGGAAAAGAGGTCAAAAGTGGGCTAGCGCTAGGCTTGGAGATCAGTGCCTGTTGGGCCTTGGGAAATGGAGTCAGTATTTGCATAGCGTTAGAGTGAACCCACTTGGGATATGCCCTGATCTATGGACCCAGAAAAGTGTTTGGCCCAGAAAATTCAGTTTGCAGGGGAAACCAGCATAAGGAGGGCTAGCACTAGGGTTTGGAGAGGCAGATCTGCAGATCTAGGACAACCAGGAGACTATCAGCTCAGTGTTGGAGGAGAGATGAGATCAGAATGGCCTAATCTACAAACCCAAGTCAAAAAATTTCAGAAAATTTTAGAAAAAATCAGATCTGGAAAAGTCAAAATCTTATGAGGAAAGAGAGGATGCTAAAAGTCAATTTTTCAGATCTAGGGCTTCCTGGCAGGAACTAGCTCAACGTTGGGGGTGTTCTGGAGTGAGGGAGACCTGATCTACAAGCCCAAGTGATTATTTTCCAGAAAAAGTCAAATCTAGAAAAGGCGAAATTTCAGTAAGGGCGTTGGGGTTTGAGCAGTCAGAAAGTCAGATCTAGGGAAAACCAATCACAATCTGGATAGCGTGGAGGAGGATTTGGTGAGAGGGGTGCCCAATCTACAAAACCCAACAGTGGTTTGTCCAAAGATCGAGTTGTTCCCTGATTAAGTATTTTTTGAATTTTTATTATTTAGGAGTTTTTCAAAAAAATTGAAGAAAAACAGGTACAATGGATTGAGATATAAAAGAGAAGAGACTGACCTAAAGATCTTACCTAGAAATGCTTGTAGATGCCTTAGTGCATCAATTCTAGAAGATCTGAGTGAGTTCTAGGACCAACGTTATGCTCCAAGTGACCAATGCGCCCCCCTATCCTACACAAGCAAACGTCAACAATATCAAATTTGTTGTACCACGAAAGAAAAAGCTAGATCTACAGAAAAGTAACAAGATGTAATCATAGATCACAATGAAGCTAATGAAAACCCCCTGATACAAGATGAAGTCAATCCGAGCGAGTTGAGGTCCCCCTGCAAAAACGCTCCAACTGAAAACGCCCTCCTGTAGACAAGACCAGTGTTGCCAGAGCGTGGAAGCGAAGCGGGTGCGGGTGCGGGAAGCGGGTGCGCGGAAGCGTGTTTTTCAAAAAATGGCCGGAAGCGAAGCGTGGTCGGAAGCGTTTATATATATATATATATATTCAAAAGAAAACATGTAGAATGTCAAACTAGATGCAAAATTTATGGAACA
>LPNX011152159.1:0-114103 GCA_001517045.1 Pseudotsuga menziesii | reverse complement strand
ATCTTGGTACTCCAGATAATGTAGCAATGACCCCCTCTGGTGTATCACCCTGGTGTGAATCCTCTTCTGTGGCCTCCTGCTCATCGTCGTCCTCATCACTGTCTAAATACACCTCAATGTAGTGGGCCTTCGCCTTCCCTGCACACCTGTGTCATGGTACCCATGGTTCCTGACAGGTGAAGCATAGCTTCTTCCTTCTCAAGTCTTTCCTAGTGTCCTCATCTAATCAAATTTTCTTGGGCACATCCTGCTGGAAAGGTTTCCTGTCCTTGTCCCTAACAAGAAAATTGGTTTTCAGAGGAAATTTGTTTTTGGGCACTGAATCCTGAAGATCCCTTGCCCTGCTAATAGCATCCTGCAGAGTGAGGGGTTTGTAGGCTTTCACCCATCCTCGTAGTGGCTCTATGAGGGCCTCAGTGAATAACATAGTCAATCTGCTCTCTGACACATCTGTTACCATAACGGCTAGCCTCTGAAATTCTGAAATGAAAGCTTCTGCACTACCAGTCTGCTTGAGTTGATCCAACTCCCTGAAATGGATCTCTGGATCTTTCCTGTCAAACCTCTCTATGAGTTTCTGAGTGAACTCACCGTAAGAATGTATGGTGTTGTGACCCAATGTCACCAATCCGTGGTACCACCATTCGTGAGCTTCTCCGTCCAGGTGAAGTGTAGCCAAGTTAATGGCGTCTGTCTCTGTCATGGGGTTGAGTTGGAAATAGGTATCCAACTTTTGGACCCATGTTCTCGCTGATCCTCCGCGAGTCCCATCAAAGTTTGGGATGGTTAACCTACCCAAGGTCTTCTGCAGCTCATAGTTGTGATTGAAACCCTTGTTGAAATTCCTGGGCCTGTTCCTACTCTTCATGTTGCAGAAATCTGAGAAAGACATGGCAGCATGAAACTCATCCCCTAAGTCTCTGTACTCCTGCAAATAAGCCCCAAAAGGCTCGCTAGGTTCTCCCTGCATGACCGGGCCCCCTACTGTATCTGCCAAGAAGTGAGGCATGGTAGGCCTGATAGTAGGTCTGCTGTATATGTGCGAAGTGTTCTGGATGTTAGTGTACACCATCTTTCCACTGTTGCTTGAAGATCCCCGATCTACCGGTGAGGGAGGTGTACTATTGATACCTGTTTCCGGTTTCGCTAATAGTCTGTTGATTGCATTGAGGACTTCTTTTTGTCCATCCGATCCTCCTCTTCTCCCGTTCCTTTTCCCCTATCTGAATGTATACCTGTTTGTTCCATGTCTGAATTGGTATCCTCTAGTTGGATATCTTCAAATTCTTCTGTGTATCTACTCTTCCTCCTCCTATAGGTTACAAAAGGATCTCCTTCTGTATTCATCTACTTTTCATCTCTTAAGCCCACAGCTGGCCAAGAAAACAGCTCTGATACCACTGTAATATCCCAAATCCCGATATTTTATATTTCTAAGCAAAAAGGCTGATACAACTGGGCATGCAAACTGCCATGCAAAAATCCCTATTTTATTGGAAAAATTAGGGTTAAGGTTTGTGAGATAGAATGAACACTTACCATAGATAATCTAGCTGGACTGCTCCGGAGAAAGAATGCAAGCACTGAGAGCTGGATCGGAGATGAACTGATCTCCTCTGCTTACGGTGAACCCCCAGCAGTAAGACGCCCAGTCAGAAAATGATGGAGCCCTCAGGGAAGGAGGTGTCCGATGGAGCTGCGGATTTACGGGGCTGATAGCCTTTCCGTGCCGGAGAGAATGCCTAATACAAGAGTGATTTCTGAGTCCTCTAGGCAGAATAGCGACTTGCTTCTGAGAGACAGTTGCTCACGCCCCTGGAATCCCGAAACTGCTGATAACTGTTCCGGATGAGCACGGATGGATCTGATAATCACCGGGTACCGGAGTATGATGCTAATGATAAGAATGGTGCCTGAGTTTCGGAAGGAAACTGAGATTTGAAGGCCCCACAGCTAGTTAGGGCTTTCCGGCTGAAAACCCTCCCTTTACGGATGCACACGTGTCCCTGCAACGATCTATACCATATGCTAGATAACTGATGAATGAATGAAGAACAAGTGGTGAACCAGTATGGCTTACCCTAAATAAGACTAGGACAGATGTTTCACTGCCGAAATCCTGTTAGCTGAAGACTCCGTCTCCAACCCCAACTGCTGTACTGCTATTCCAAGAGCTCCCAAAATAATCATAATCCAAAAAGTGAAGTCTCCTCTCGCTTTATCCTCTATTTATAAAGTTCAACTGCGCAAAACCTAATCTTTGACCTAATTAGGTCATTTTATCTTCTAATTTGCCGTTGACTTGCATGCATGCGGATGGAGACTTAAATAGTGCATGCATCATTGAATAATGCTTGGATGGCATGCACGAAGGTGGCTTTTGGCCCTGGTGGCCCTTCTTGACCAAATGATGATGCTCTAGATCTTCTATGGATGGCATCAGTCCTCAGCTGATTCCCTAACTGTCAGTAACCGCTCGAACCCACAGGAATCACATAGGTTAGCGGTTTTGGGCCTCAAGGCCTAATTGGAAGAGGACATTACATAGGGGCCCCATGTATCTCATCATTGTACAAGTGGCATTGACCACCTTTTATTATTGTATTATTAGGAATTAGGTTCTTGTAGTGGAGATTTTGTATTATTTTGCCCCACCCTAGGTTAAATCTAAGGAAACAATTAATATTTTATTGTAAAAGAAGTTTTAGCCTCTCCTATAAATAGAGAGCTACTTCTTCATTTCATTTCATTGCTGGACTTTGAGAGTTCTCTCTCTTTTGGAGCTTCATCGATATATCTTTCTTTTGTGCAATTTATGGTGTTAAGGGTTCTTTCTATGTGGTCACGGAAAGTGTTGTCAATTCTTGAAGCTTCTTTTTCTTGGTTCTATTATTGTGCTTAAGGGTTAATGTTGGAATGTTCAATTCTTCTAAAAACCTCTCATGATTGACCCAAAGAATAGTTGGAAGTAAGGAGTCCTAGGCTATTGGCTTGCACATCCTCCTTTGCTGGTTTGGGTGAGTCTTTTAGACCTTGTCTTGATATGCATTCAGCTCCTTGGAAAGGGTTTCTAGGTATTTATCTTCTCCACAATTTATCCTGGGTGGCTACAAACCTTCCACCATCGGAGCTCCCTCTTGTAGACCTTGAAGTCCATTTTTTATCCTCAAATGGGTTATTTGACTAGTGTGTAACAACCCCTAACCTTAGAAGGAAATAAACCAATTCTGGAAGGACCATTCTTCTTGGCCTCACTTTCCATTTGATTCACCTTGACTCCATTGCCTTAGTTGGATATTGGCACTAATCTCCAGGTCTCTCCACCACCTATTCAAAAAACCCTAAAAACCAAAACCCTATTTTGTCAAGGCTATCTCTTCAAATTCACCTTGTGCCCTCATTGCCATATCCTAGCAATCCTACCTAGGGACACCCATCGAGTTAGTAAAGAGTCAGTCGGAAGTGCATACAGGTAGTTATCATGTGCCAGTGGGTAACGCCTCTTAGGTTATCGTGAACTAGTAGCAATCTTTGGGCCTTTAACTACAAGTGCTAGTTTGTGCAATTAAAGTGCTCAAGGGTTAATGCTAGAATGTTCAAGTCTTCTAAAAACCTCTCATGATTGATCCAATAGTTGTTGGTAACTCTCGGAAGGTGGGATTCTTAGGTTATTGGCTTGCACATTCTCCTTTGTTGGTTTGGGTGAGTATTTTAGACCTTGTCTTGATATGCATTTGGCTCCTTGGCAAGGGCTTCTAGGTATTTATCTTCTCCACAGTTAATCTTGGGTGGCTAGGGACCTTCCTCCATTGGAGCTCCCGCTCGTAGATCTTGAAGTCCATTGTTTATCCTCATTGGGTAAATGACATAGTTCTGACCCCTAACTTTAAAGGAAGTCGACCAATTCTTGAAGGGCATTCTTCTTGGCCTCACTTGCCATTTGATTCACCTTGACTCAATTTCCCTAGTTGGATATTGGCACTGATCTCCATGTCTCCCCATCACCTATTTTAAAAACCCTATAAACCAAACCCCATTTTGCTAAGGATATCTCTTCCAAATCACTTTGTGCCCTCATTGCCATAGTCTAGCAATCCTATCCTAGGGACACCCCCTTGAGTTGGAGAAGAGTCAACTAAAGTGCATAGAAGTAGTTATCGTGGTGACAATGGGTAACACCTCTCAGGATACCATGACCTAATAGCAATCTTCGGGGCTTTAACTACACCTGCTAGTTTGTGCGGTAACACACCCCATGAAAAAAATCACTAGGCCACATAGGTCTCCATCCTCCTAAGGAAATGTGACACATATGCATCAAGTAAAGGCATAACAATCCATAAGTAAGATATCTCCAATGTTCATGTCCATCATGGTACAACCGAGGGTAGTCGATACACCATGCACCCCACATCACATGAAGCAACCCCACACATGGTGTAAACCAATGTTGTCAAACTCGGACTCGACAAAGACGGTTGGCATGGGACTCGGCCGACTCAGCAACTCAGATTAGACTCGGCAAATAGAAAAAAAATTCAAAATATAGTAAATTTTGTGCACAAAAAATATTCTAATGACATTTCTAATCCATATAAGTTATGAAACCGCATTCTATGCAAAACTTTATTAGATCATCTCATAAAAAATGATAATACAACATTTGACCTTCCATATTTGTATGAAAAATAGTGACCTGAAAGATTATTCCTTGAACAAATTAGAAAATAGTACCAAGTTCAATTATATAACTCAAAACATAATTAGAAAATCAAAATAGATAGTGTCTCTGACTCTCTGTTACCTACTAAGTCATACTTAGGTGGTGGTATCAAGTGAGCCGGATGAGACGAACAAACATCATTGTTCATTCTTCAAAGTTCAGAAGTCATTCAAGCTTCTTCTGGGACCATTTTTTTTAAATTTGTAACACAAGTTCATACCCCCTTGGGGAAATTGTAAAAAATGTCCTAGCATGATCATTTTTTATAAAAGGCTCGCCTTCCCAGACTTAAGCATCAAGACAACTAGCCCAGAGTGTTTTTTCCCATGGTTATCATTGGTTGTCGAACAAACGACTAATAATTTCTAAGTTTTTCACTCACCTCCAAAGTTGGGGTAGTCGTCTTGGTGTTTCAGCTTTAGGAGGTTATTAGAGCCTTCGTGTCATTGTTTTTCAACATGCTAGGTATTCAAATTGAGTCGTATGGACATGTGCTAGGTCTCCCTAGAGTTTCGTCCATTTCCGAGAAAATTAATTTTTTTCGTTTTTTAAGCCATTTTTAATGGTTTAATTAAAAACTTCATAATGTAATAAAAGTCAGATACGGAGTCCGTTTCTGACATGGGGACACTCGTTTTCACACTCAGAGCGTCCTCTTTACCTCAGGAACCACTTTTCATATCAGTCGGGAAACCGGAACACCCCATGGAGCATTATTCAGCTAAAGATGCACCAGAATGGCATTTTAATGCTAAATTACATCAATTTGGCACCATGGTCAAAGTTTGAAAAAGTGAAAAAAATTAAGATATAATTGAATGGGGTGACATGGCATGGGTCTCCCTAAGCTTATGGTCCTCTTCAAACTTGACTTTGTATTAAAACTTAGTTTTAATACTTTGGTATTATGGAGTAGCGTGAGATGGGTGACATCACCTCCACGCTAGTGATGGTGGAGGCTAGCAAATGGAGGAAGGTGGGTGGACCCCTCCTCCCCTTTGAAGCTTCGTTGTTTTTGTTTTAAAATCTTGGTTTATATGGGAGATAGCGAGTATGATAAACATGAGGGTGACGTCAAGTATTCTTCACGTGAAGTAAGACTCGCATGAGGTGGAAAGTGGGGGCCCACCTCTTTCAGCATTTCAATTTTGATTGGTGGTAAACCTTGGTTTATTTAAAAGCTTGTTTTATATGGGAGCTAGAGAATCATGAGGAAAGGGTGACATCACCCTCTTTCACCTACTTCATGAAGACGCACATGTGGAGGATTGACGCCAATGGAGAGTTGGTGAAGTTTGGTGCTTGATGTGTTGGTAGGATAATGATGAGTTAAGTGAGAGAGATGTCAATCACCTCTACAGTTCCTCTTCAGTTCAACTTAGTTAACTCCAGGTTTATATTCAGTGTAGGTAGTCCCCCCAAGGGCTTGCTCTGGCTATAAATAAAGTCTCTGCCTCTCTCACAAACTATTTGGGTTTGGAGTAAGAGAGCGCATGCTGTTGTAATCTATTATGCTATTTTTTTTGCTTGATAATAAAAAGCTTTGGAGGCTAATAGTGTGTTGCTTTGGTGTGTGGGCCAAAATTGTTACATTTTCATGAGGTAACCGGTTTCTTTCTTGCATTCTTTGCTTACTCTGGATATAGATCTTGCCTCACCAAGATTCCTCCAAATCAGTAGGAAGAGGAATTGTAAGTAAGTTTACTTTCATTTCTATTTATTCATGTATGCTTAGAGATCAAAGATTTGCATGACAAATAAATTTATTTCCATGCTATTTTAGTCTCCTTTTATATATGTTTTCAAGATCTCACGGGTATGCAAAGTTTGTGATTAAGTTTTAGGGCATCCAGTTTGGAGGAAGTGTGGATCTAGTTTGACTCCACTCAATCTCCAACAATCTCCAATAACATAGTCCCTCGGCATCCCACTACGAAGTCTTTGAACAAATCTTTCACGGCAACAAGCTCTTTCTCCATCTATTTCTCATCTTAAAAAATCATTTTGCAATGGTTGTTGAAAGAGTTAATAATATTGGAGCAAACATTGTTGAGAGTATTTCTCTTATGTTGTGTGCAATGTTATCAAGAACAGACCGGTCATCAAACCAGCAAAGCCCAAAAATCTGAACCAGACCAGAACCGGAAATAAATAAACGGACCAAAAAACCGGTCAACCAAACACTACATAAAATATTCAAATTTTGTAAAAAAACATATATATGCATGTGCATCCATATAAATCCAAACCATTATACACAAATATGCAAATTGTCTCATGTATATAGCAAGTATGGGTGCATAATACATATAGCCAAAATAGCACCGACTGCAATTCATCTTTGAACCAAAATACATCAACAAAGAGGCTCTAAATGACCCCTAGAGTCCAAAAATAAACATAGTACTAACCAATAACTATAGTCTAATGTCTACAATCTGATCATATGGTACCACTAGTCTAGACTCTAATTGTGCATAGTAGACACCCTACAATGTTGATGAAACCTCTTAATCCAAGCATTAAAAAAAGGTAGAAAAACTTCACATGCCTAATAAGTAATTTTGCAGGAGTGAAGGGTACATTTTTACTAAGGTCATGACAATGGAGTTGAACAATTGGCACCTCCAACATCAAGATACATAGAGCAGCTGATGCGCTTGATTAAATGCTAATCCCCTACCCTCATACACGATAGAATCCAGTGGAAATGTTGCAATCCTTAAACCTTGAATACTCTTAAGTCTGTTGAATTCTGAATGGGATCTAAAATTCTACATTTTGCATATGAAGCCCGATTAGGTTGGATCCACTCTCAAACATTCTGAAACAATTAATGGTTATGTTAAAAATTAAGTAAAATGATAGAAAATGAAAGATAGGAGAATACCGCTTTTACTTTAAGAATTTAATATTGTCATTTAATGTTACTGATTATTACTAAGGTTAGTATTTTTTCTATTAGTGAAGGCCTTTTTTTGTTTTTGTTTTTGTTTTTTTTTAATTAGGGCCCAAATCCATGGCTGTACAATGCAGTATGGAACCAATCAGTTCAGTACGGAACCAGCCAGTCAGGTGAAAAAAGGTCAGTTTCGTACTGAACCGGTCGGTTCCGGTTCAGTTCAGAACAGAACCAGGCATTTCCAGTTCAGAATGGCGATTTGGACCAGCTGGGTGCCTAAACCGGTCGAACCAGGCCAATTCTGAGAACACTGGTTGTGTGAAGCTTTATTGTGAATGAATTGTTGAAGATTGGAACTATTTGTGTGCATGCAAGGAACTAAACCAAGGCCGCCATTCAAGTAAGCAACTACTTCAAATGGTTGGAGATAATATAAGTGTCGAATTCCTCTCTATATTTCTTTTGTTTGCTTTATATTTTTCTACTCTAGTTTCTTTAAATCAGTAGCAACTAGATCTAGGAACATTTAGGCAAGCAAAACTAGGGTTAATTCGGAAAATTGGCATCTTAAGAGTTATTTTCCTTGCACACCTTTTAGTTTTAATTGTCAGCCATATAAGATTTATGAAGCATGCATCTAGGCAGCCCTCTAATCCTGTGATTTTGGATAAGATTGTTCCCTCCTCATGAAAAGAAAATGACTCCATTAGCCCAAGGAAACTTTTAGGCACTAATCTTTCATTTCTCACCACCAAAAACATTAATTTTAGAATTTTTTTTAGCTTCTTTGTATTCTGGAAAGTACTTTTTTTTCGTTTTGAAAGTTTTAAAATTTCTACAATGTTTAAGTCAGAATTTATTTCCAAAAATACATATTAGTCTGGGAACCCCATTTTGAATCTCAAACTAGACTAGAATTTGATTTATGTATGCTGAAATTGATTTTAAAATTCTGTGTAAATTTTGCACTTTGTTTATTTCAAAAACTTTAATTCCAGCATTGCACTTTGTTTATTTCAAAAACTTCATTTCCAGTATTGCACTTTGTCTAGGAACTTTACACTTGAAACTAGACAAAAAAAAAGTAATTTTTAGCTTTCTGGAATATTGAATTTAGTTTTTTTATTTTTATTTTGTGCAATTTCCACCAGTTAGTTTACTATAGGAATTACAATTTTTCAAATTCAATTTGAATCTCAATCCATCATTTCTACATCTAAATTAGACTCTTTAATGTTAGATTTGCATTCTAAAAAATAGATTTAATCTCCATCTTGAGTTTTGTGCACTTTCAACAATTAGCTTAATCAGAAATTTTAATTTCCATATTGTATTCGAGTCTGAATGCCTCATTTCTAGACCTCAAATTTGACCCATTTTATCACATTTGTCTTTTGGAATTTTTTTTCCTGTTTTAAATTTCTGCATTTCCAGCAGAAATTTTAATTTTCAATTTGTATTTCAGCATTTGAATTTTCGTTTCACAGCTCAAATTTGCTCAAACACTTCATATATATAAATCTGAGTATTCCAGGCATCATTGGCATCCAATAAATCAGATTTATAACAAGTCTAGACACTTTAAAATTCCAATTACACTCACCTATACTAGACTTGCATATTGGTTTGTAAACTTAAAGCCTATCTTGACTAAATGCATAAACTAAACTACAAAACCGACTTAATTATAGTCCATAAAAACATTTATACCTTAAACCTTTGACTTAGGCTTCCCTTAGGAATAGGGACAGCCCCCTTGTGCTAAAGAAGGAGGAAGAACTGACGAGGTGATAGTGGGTAGCCTTCCTACGTTACACAAAGCTATCACCTTGGTGATTGGGACTTTACTCTTTGTGGGTGCTGGATTTTGTTGTAATGCCGCCCTAGGTAGGAGAAGACATACCATGGATTAAAATATAATTTTTACTCCTTAAAACCATAGCTGGATGAAACCCTAATTTTGGATGGAGAAAGATATAAATAGATGAAAGAGTCGTTTGCAAGAGGCATGGTTGGAATTGTGGAAATCACCCTCCAAGCTTAGTTGAAATCTACTGCAAGGAAAAAGACTAAAAGTTAAGGGGCACTTCCATGTGAGGTTCTTCTTCATTTTATCTATTTCTTTGGTTGATTAGATGGATGAAAAATACTGGTACAGATCTGTTGGAATCATCTTTGTAGAAGGGCATTTTCCTTCCATAGGACATTAGGGCTGAGGTGAAACCTTCCCTTTATCTTGCTGTAATCATTGGGTTTATTGAAAGATATTTTGTTGTTGTAATGTCTCAATTAGGGCTGTTCACTCTATTTTGAGAGCTGCCCTAACTATAGTTTGAAGATTAAGTGTGGTATGGCATGTCTCTCTTGATCTTTGGTGAGATTATACTTGAAAACTAACATATTGTTGGTAGTTCATTTTGTAAAGAAGGCTTACTACTCTTGTTTGCTTCATCTATGGTGCATATGTGGTTGTTCTTTAATGGTTCATGGTTGCACATTATTATTTGGCTGATTTTGTACTTGTTATGAGGAGAATTTGTTGGAAGATTTGTTCCTTGCTTACTTTTCTGCACAATGAGGAAGATCCATGTGGTTGGTTAGAGTCTGTTTATAACAGCCTAGCTACACCTTCCTTCATACAAGTCCGAACCCTCTTGATGATTGATCCTGACTCCATTCACCCATTGGGTAGGCACTAATTTTGGCAATCCACAATCTTTTTAATTATAAGAATATCATATAACATATTTTCTAAGGTCTCCCCCTTGTGCTAGAGGAGATTCAACCTAAAGTGAGAGGAAGAGTTGTGGTGATAGTGGACAACCTTCCTGAGTGCCCCTAGGGTTGCATTTCCTTCAAGACTTGAATATCTTTGAGTGCAAGTCTAGGAGGTAACAAATTGGAATCATTGTTGGGGAGAAAGTCCTAGTCCTCGAGATTCACTAGATTTGCTACAATGGCTTGATGAGGCCATTTCTTCTTGGTGACACCACGAAGGAATGAATCCCTAGTCCGAAAGATTTTGAAGTGAACCCATTGCTTGTAGAGGTGAGGGCATCTAGCAGACTTCAAGGCATTTGAAGCCTCACTTGGTGACTCAATTGGTATTGAGATGAGGTATGATGATTATATGTTTTTCAAATTCCATATCAAGTTGTCATATTAAATATTGAAGTAGAGAAGTATGGCAATTTTAGAAGAATCACGGATGAAAGAATGGTTCGATCCATTAGATTTCTTGGGTATCCCAAGATATCCACATCAATTCCTTGATCCAAATTGGGATAAGGCTATAAGCACATTCCAAGGTTCTCGAGACATACTAACTCAATTGCAGTACATATTACATCTTTCATTGAATTCATTTCAGGATTTAGTGTGGTACATGAGTATGTCATGATGAAAATATTTGTGTGTTCCTTGGAAGATAAAGCACTAGATTCGTTCTTTGTCCATAGGGAATATCCTCTTTTGCAAGTTTGATCGAAGTATTTCCCAAATGTTGGGTTGCTAGATATGAAGAAGAAGAAAAGGTTGAGGATCTATTTGATGCTTACCATTATTATAAAGAAAGGGAAATCCATTACTCAATACTTGCATATGAGAATAACCCCTTGGATGCTCTCTGGGCTGAAATCAAAGAGAAATATGATGCATGTCTATCCTTCATTGAGTATATTGAAGAAAAATATGATGAGCTATGCCAAGAGAAGCTTGGACATGAGTTGCATGAGGATCGCTTGGATGACTAGTTTTCCCTTTCATCACATGAGACACATGTACACAAGATTGCATGTCCAAATGAGAAGTATGATGAACAGTTTTCCATTGAAGAGTATGCATTCTATCTTGTTATGAAAGAAACGTCTTGTGAGGATGATGTATGCTCACAAGAAGAATTTACAACAGCCATTATCATGGATTCCAAGGAGGACAGGTTTGGTAAGTTATATTCATTTTCAAAATTATGAATTTGAAAATGTAATCCCTTGATGAATTGGAAAGGATAGATGTTGTACAAAAACCCTTGGGGGATGAAGAGATTGCAGGTGTTGCTACTAGTTCATGTGATAAACAACCAAGCATCCAAAAGGATGATGATGTGTGTACTCTTCTTGTGATTGGGAGACATAGATAGGGTGTAGATCATTGGTTTAGTCATGGAGATCACATCTATGACATGGATAGTGGGAGCTTGATGAAGGAAAATCTAAATCGGCACTCTCCACATCCAATCAGCATTGGGCGCCACTTCATGAAACCTGAAGAGGACATCTCGGATCCTATTTTCTACAATTTTGGACAGTCAAAGGACGTTGAGATATGTGATGCATATTCCATTGTTGATAAATTTCTAGGTTCCTCGCTAATGGCGTAGATATATTGCAGCATAAGATATGATCTTTGAAGAAATTTTTTAGCCATTAATATCTGCAGCGTGTACCCTTCATATGTGTAAAAAATCTGCAAAAGGATGTGTTTTCAGGACTGCAAGATGTTTGGGACAGCAGCCTGTTCAATCATGAATGTATTATGGCCAAGATTACAAGAATCGTTGGGTGCAGTCGGAATCGGCTGAAGAATCTGGTACGGAATCGGCACTCATCCCGAAAATAGGAATCAAGGAATCGGAACCCTAACGCTAATTTGTTTTTATAAATATATAATTTATATTTATATTTTATATTGCAGGGCCTATAGAACATTATCAATAACACCTTTGGGGTTAAGTTCATAGCAAGTGGAAAAACTAGTAGTTTTTGACAAAAGAACCAAATAAGAGACTACTAATAGGGATCGCTAGTTAACATGTGATTCCGATTCCGATTCCAACGAGATTCCGGTACGGAATCTTAGCAGGGGAGGCGATTCCTGTAACTCTGGTTATGGCATTTTGCCTTTCAGAAGAGGGCATCAAACCCTAAATCATGAGCTGATTTGTTTTTCGAGATCTGCAATTTTGTGGCATGTTTCATGTGGATGCTTGATAGAGGGCAGCGAAGAAGGGCAGCTGATTTTTTGCAAGTTTATATTGGATTCACCTTTTAAATCCTTGTTGCTTGGGACTCAGGAGTATGCCAAGTGATTTTCATGGCAACCAAGGAGGACGAATGTTGGAGCATGTAGATCAGCTTAGGGAGAGGCTTATGGTGGTCAATGAAGATAATTTGAGGCTTAATGATGTGTTGCCATCCTTTTGATGCTTTTGATGTTTACTTCCATCTTCAACAACACATTTCAGTTTTCAGCCATACAGGGACTTAGACTCCAGCTAAAAGCGTAAACCCCATTCCTGCTCAAGGTCTGATCTATCCTTAGGTCAAGATATGCTCTTGAACTCTGATATATCGATATCAAGGTCTGCTCTCAACGTTTTTATTTGATATATCTTTATGGTCAAGGTCTATTGTCAAGGGCTGATCTCTCTTTATGTACTATGTTGTTGTTCATTTCACCTACACTGTTCTATAGTCTTGCCATATCGTTCAAGAAAACCACTTTATTCCCTGCTGATAGGGACATGTGGATGTGGCTCACAAAAACACTATTATGACCTGCTTCAAGTTGATGCTGAAATGGTTTTTAAAATTATCAATATCACAACTTATCAAATTATCGGTTATGGTACATGAACTCTCTTTTTTGGCAATAACTTATAGTTCTACTCATGTGCTTCCTAAATAGTTTTGTTTCTTCATTCTATTTTTCTATTCATTATAAAAATATTTTTATTTTTGTTTGTACTTTTCGTTTTCCCACCGTATCTGGATCCTGAGTTTTAAAAATCTAGCGAATCCGTATCCGGATCTGAATCCGGATCCTGGTTACTTAGATGCAAAGCTACCCTTCCTTGATGATTACTAATGAGTTGTAATCAATTGTTGGTATAGGAATTAAACATGTTTTTTGGGGGTTCCTTCCAAGCATATACACATAAGGCTCACAAAGGATAAACTTATGACTCCATTTGCCCAAGGACATCGAAGGCACTAGTCACCTTCCCAAATTCTCACAACCAAACCTTTTGAAGGTTTCACTTTCATCTTTCGGTCATTAGGTTTTAATTTAAGAAAAAAAATCACACAAAAGAAATAAAATCCAAAATATTTCTAAATTTGTTCTAGATCTAGTTTAGAATCTAGATATTAGACAATTCTATATTATTTTTCTGTAGCCTAATTTCTTTCATTTCTCTAGTTTAACTATATTTCTTAGTTAGCTTTTTTCATAAATTTACTGTAGATTTAATTTTGTTTTTTCTGTAGATTTCAATCCATATAACAGCCCTTAAATGTGGTAAAAAATCCCATATTTCTGAAGGGTTTATTTGTTGAAAGTTGAAACACATCTAAAAATTTATGGCCATTCAACATTGAATTTTATGATGTTTTAGCTGTTTTAAGGTCATCTAAATGAAAGTAGATCATTCTGGAAATTTATTTCTGCAATTTAAGTCATTCTAGAATTTATTTTAAATATAATCTTAGATTTAACGCTTCAATCACTTTCTGGAAATTTTTTGAGTAAGAAATCTGAATTTTCATTGTCTTTTCTTCTTGATTTATGCATCAAAATACATTAGAACAGCAAATAAATAATTCTGCAATTTTTTATGTGTAACTAATCATTTCAGATTTCATTAACTTTATTTACATGGTCAGTTCACTGAATTTTTAGAATTCTGGAATTTTCTGTTAATTATGTCCTTTGTTACCTTTATGAGCAGCAAAATGATGAATCATGGTTTCAATTGCACGGTTATTTGAATGGCTAATATCTATCTTGAGCAATTACACAACATATCCTGAATGTTTATGGTTTGTTGAATGAATGTTACACAATCTTCTTATCATTTACATTCTAAAAGTTACTAAATATGTACAAGTGATTTATCAATTTCATTTTTCAGTACCTCTCTCTTATATTTACATGCTCATGGATTATATGGCAAGACATTTAACCAATTAAGTTTGTGAAGATTGTTGATGTATTTGTAACTTCGGAAGATATTCTGATGTATATTATCATTGTATGTTGTTGTACCCCCATTGGAGATGTGTTTACCCCCTTGCGGGATGTCTTAATTGTGTCTAGACCTTGAGGTGCAACCTCTGTTGTAAGTCGGGGCAATAGTCCCCAGTGTAACATCCTGTAATGTGTATTTAAAGTCTCTTTGGGAGAAGTCGGCCCTGTTAGGGAAGACAAGTGGGCCCAAGTCTTATATTTGGTCAGTCACTTAAAAGGTATAAATAGGGAGGTGCTCTCCCTCATTTATACACACCTTACACTCTCAAGTTCACATGAGAGAGAAAGAGAGACAAAAGGAGGAGAGACAGATAGCTACTGAATACTTCTTATTATTGCTTTTGATCATCTTACTATTCTAAAGAAGTTTGCGGGGTTTTCTCCTTTATGGTTTCCCCGGTGAAAATCTTTGTCTTGTGTATCTCTTATATCTTATGCATCTAGATGTACTTGTTATTCTTTCAGACAAAGATCCTAATCAATCTAATAAGATCTAGAAAAGCTAACATGGTATCAGAGCCTCTCTGAAAGAAGGCACTGTGCAGCTGCAGAAACTAGGGCTTCCTAGTTCAAGGTGTTCTCTCCACAGATCATCAAGAAAAGAGGGCTAGGCTAACTTGCCTCAGTAGGTCGCATCTTTTGGTGGAAACAGTTTCAAAATTGAAGAAGTTTCATTTTTGACCCTGTCATTGGTGCCAGGAGGAACTAGAGCATCAAGTTTTGGAGGCTTCCCACCTCAGTTTTCAGAAAGTGACCTTGCTGATCAACTCACCTCTAGGAGGCGTGTCTTTCTATCCAAACTGAATTCCCAAACTCCAAGTTTAGAAAATTAGGGTTTATCTAACAAATCCTAGGTCAGCAAGCTCCGGAACCAAGTCGGACACCTCAAATCGGTAAGATCTAATCTTTGCTATTTCCATTTGAGGTTCTCATTTGAAATGATGACTCATCATACTCAGGTTGAGGACAAGCTTGGAGGGGATGATAACTTCTGAGCATGGAAGTATAGAATCTCCCTGATCCTTGAAAAGAATGATTTGGATCAGTACATCAATGGAGAAGTTCTAGAACCAAAGGGAGATGAGGCTAAGGCTGCTCATAAGAGAAGCATGGCTAAGGCTAAGAGAATCATTGCAGATTCTATTAAGGGTCACCTCATTCCCCATGTGTCTTCATTCAAGACATCGAAAGAAGCGTATGATGCTTTAACAAAGATGTTCAAAGGAACATCAACCGAAAGATGACTTTGAGGAACCAATTGAAGAATGTGAAGATACAGAACTCCGAGACTATATAGTCTTACTTCACAAGGGTTACTCAAATCAAAGAACAACTTGAAACGGTTGAAGAAAATGTCGAAGAAGGGGAAATTGTAATGAATACCTTGAATGGTCTCCCTAGATCATAGGACTCATTCATTCAAGGAATTTGTGCAAAAAGGAAGTTGATCTCTTTCAGCAGACTTCGAGAAGAATGTGCATAAGAAGAAGCTAGACTTGTGATAAGAGAAGAAAAGATGGGAGCAATTGACGATCAATCTCTCGCAGTTCACACCAGGAAGAACTTCAAGAAGAAGGAAAAGAAGGAGAACTTTCATCACAACAAGAAGGAAAAGAAACAAAAGAAGACCAAAAGAGATACTTCAAATGTTTGATGCTATACTTGTGATAAAAAGGGACACTTTGCAAGAGATTGTCCCATCAGGAAAAGGAGACACCATGCTCATGTTGCCGAAGATGATGAACCAACAAACAAAAGATTCAGACAAGAGAAGGATGATTCAGATGAAGAGTATGCGCTAATCTCTACACTTACTGGCACTATCTCACACAAAAGCAATGATTGGCTTGTGGATAGTGGAGTTTCTAAACATATGACGGGATACAAGGAATCATTCGTTAATATGTCTGGACATGACTCACCTCACAAGGTAAAACTTGGGGATGACTGTCAATACCCCATAAAAGGGAGTGGAGAAGCTTCATATAAGCTTGACTCCGAGAAATCTTTGAAGATGAAGGATGTGTTATATGTTCCAGGACTGAAGAAGAATTTTCTCTCCATTTCTGCACTAGATGCAAAAGGGATTAGGGTTGCTTTTGTCAATGGCCAAGTTCTGATGTGGCCCAGAGGAAAGACAATAGAGGATGCAACAGTGATTGGAGAAGAAGACGGAGGCTTGTACAAGCTGAAGGGACACCCTGAACAAGCACTGCTTCATGAGTCGATTGAACCAAGTGAACTATGACACAGAAGGCTTGCACATGTGCACTACAGAGCACTTCCAATGGCAAGCAAAGCAGTCTCAGGACTACCAGAGATCCAGGCAAAGCATGAAGGCATTTGCAAAGGATGTGCGCAAGGAAAGAATGCGAAAAAGACTTTTCCCAGTGATAAGAGCATGGCTAAAGGAATACTGGGGATAGTACACTCGGATGTATGTGGACCCATGTCCTCTAGTTCATTAAGCGGGTATGTGTACTATGTTTCCTTTATAGATGATTTCTCACATAAGACTTGGATATATTTCTCAAAAGGGAAAAGTGAAGTTTTCAATAAGTTCAAGGAATATAAAGCCTTGGTCGAGAACCAAACGGACAGGAAGATCAAAACTCTACGGTCAGATAATGGCAAAGAGATCACTTCAGAAGAATTCAAGGAACTCTGCAGAGAGTCCGGGATTAAGAGGGAGAGCACTCCATACAATCCTCAACAGAATGGGGTTGCGGAACGAAAGGACCAAACCATCATGGAGGCAGCAAAAGCTATGTTGCATGACCAAGATCTTCTTATGCACCTTTGGGAAGAGGCAACAAGAACAACTGTGTATGTACAGAACCGTAGTCCTCATCGAGTACTTGACAATAAGACTCCTCAAGAGGCTTTCTCAGGAGAAAAACCAGAAGTTAGCCATCTAAGAATATTTGGTTGCCCGGTGTACATGCATATCCCAAAGGGGAAAAGTACCAAGCTCGATCCTTCTAGGAGGAAGGGTATATTCCTAGGATACAGTGATACATCAAAGGCCTACCGAATATACTTCCCACGATTCAAGAAGATCGACATCACTAGAGATGTAACCTTTGATGAAGACTCGGCATACTTCAGATCCAGGAGAACACCCATTCATGAGGTCGAGGAACCTGAAGAGACGAGAGGCCGAGATATGGAAATTGAAGAAGCAATTCCAGAGAACCATGAAGATCATGACATGACAAAACCACAAGAGCCAATAGAGACATTCCTTGAGAAGGACTCCCACAAGAGGAAACCAGCATGGGCACAGGAGCTCATACGAGAAGCTGAAAGGTATGGCGCTCCAGAGGGAATGCATAGGGAGAGAAAAAGGGAAAAGCCCTACAATAGCTATGTGGCTCTGCTATGTGACATCATTGACAGAGAACCTTCCACCTATGAAGAGGCTACAAAAAAGAAAGAATGGAAGGATGCGATGATCGAGGAATATCAGTGGATCATGAAGAATGATGTCTGGGAGATAGTTCCGAGACCGGAAAAAAAGTCTGTCGTGACTTCGAAATAGATCTACAAGATCAAGCATGTTATAGATGGCAGCATCGAGAAATATAAGGCGAGATTCGTAGCACAAGGCTTCTCACAGAAAGAAGGCATAGACTATGAAGAGACATTTGCACACGTGGCAAGGTACACTTCCATTAGGACCATACTTGCTTTGGCAATGGTTATGAAATGGAAAATACACCAGATGGATGTCAAGACAGCTTTCTTGAATGGTGTAGTCGAGGAGGAAGTGTACATGGAACGGCCACTGGGATTCGAGACACATGATAGGAAGACCCATGTGTGCAAATTGAAAAAGGCCTTGAATGGATTGAAACAAGCACCGAGGACATGGTACGGCAGGATGGGTAGCTTCTTGATGAACTTGGGCTTTACCAAAAGTAAAGCGGATTCCAACCTCTACTTCAAGGTGGAAGACAGAAGACCAGTGATACTCCTGCTTTATGTCAATGACTTGTTTCTAAGAGGCGAAGAGGAACTCATTAAAGATGCAAAGAGGAGACTTGCTACAAAGTTCGAGATGAAAGACCTAGGTATGATGCACTACTTCTTAGGCATGGAGGTGTGGCAGAGTGCAGATGGGATCTTCCTTGGTCAAGGAAAATATGCAATGGATATTCTGAAGAGATTCGAAATGATGGATTGCAAGGCTATGGCCACATCTATGGCATTTAACTTTAAGCTTCTGAGTGATGCTTCATCCGAGACGGTTGATGACACGATGTATCATCAGATGATTGGCTCATTGATGTATTTGATGAATATAAGACCAGATATGCTTTGCGGTGAACACCCTGAGCCAGTTCCTGACGGATCCAAGACATGTTCACCTGATAGCTGCAAAGCATATACTAAGATACCTAAAAGGTACAGTGGATTATGGGCTCAAATATTATACGAATTAGAAGATTAACCTACACAGTTATTTTGATTCAGATTGGGCAGGTAGCGCCACTGACAGGAAGAGCACCTCAGGTTGCTGCTTCAGTTTGGGATTTGGCATGATCTCCTGATTCAGCACGAAGCAATCATGCATGTCCCTGAGTACAGCCGTGGCATAGTATGTTGTCACTTGCTTGGCTAGTTGCGAGGTAGTGTGGCTTCAAAAGCTACTGTCTAACTTGTTTGATCTCCAATTGGATGTGACTTGTATCTTCTATGACAAATCAGAGTTGTGTGAAGTTGTCGAAAAATCATATGTTCCACGACAAGTCGAAACACATCGAGATCAAGTTCCACTATATCAGGGATATGGTGCAGAGAGGAGCAGTGAAGCTCCAATACGTGGCAACGGAGGAGCAGATAGCCGATGTGTTGACCAAGCCTCTTGCGAGAGTGAAGTTTGAGTACTTCAAAGAAAGAATTGGTGTGATCCAAATCGATATCCCTTGAAAGAGGGAGTGATGTGTTCTAGCATAGTTGGAGAGACAGGTTGTCTGAGCGTAAAATCATAGCGAAGCTCGTAGGTTGCTCAGACGTAATCAACCCTGTAGGTTGTCCTTGGATGTAATCAGTCCTGGAAACGCTCACAGGTTATACTTGGATGTAATCAGTCCTGATATGTTACAGAAGCATAATATCTCACATGGGAAATGAGATAGGTTGTCCGAGCGGGAAAAATCCTGGTGTAGCAGGATGCTCAGACGTAATCAGTCGTGTAGGTTGTCCTCGGATGTAATCAGTCCTGGCGAAGCTTGTAGGTTATCCTTGGACGTAATCAGTCCTGAGATAGGTTATCTGAATGTAAAAATGAGACCTGGCATGGTATGCAGGTTATTCAGATGTAATAAGTCTTGTGGGTTGTCCGAGTGTAAAAATGAGACCTGGCATGGTACGCAAGTTACTCGAATGTAATACACCCCGAAGGTTATCTAAACGGAAAAGATCCTGGACGCAGGTTGTTTAGATGTAATCCCTTGAGGTTGACCTAGAACGTAAAAAGTCCCGATGTAGCAGGTTGTTTGCTCGTAATCAGTCCTTGCATATATCCATATATGTGTGTTCCCATGTTGAGATGATAAGGTCACGAAGCACGAGAGGTGCAAGTCAACCATGGATGTTTTGTGTATTTTGTTTTGTTTTGTTTTGTGCAAGACAAAAGAGATGATATGGATACGAAGAGATGAAGGTAGAAGACGTAGGTTATTGCCATGGCAATGTAAAAAAGGTCCTAGACAGTTCCTATGTGATGGCTTGCTCGAGATGTGATGAAGACCTCGTAGAGAACTAGGCCTACATCCAGCATGAAAAAGGGTTGGCTTTGTAGCCTCTGATGACACATAGTATGGTACTGTTATCACATATATAGTAGTTGGGATACCATACTCTATTTTTCAGATTCAGTACATTTTTCAGCCAGCTCCCCTACTACATATGAGATGCTGAGATGAGCATTTATGATGGATCATTATTTATTTGATGGACTATAGTACTCTCCCATGCTAGGACTGAGTCTCAGGACACTCAGATTTGAGGACTGATGTAGCCATTTAGCCATGATGCAGAGCAGTTAATAGTGCCCAGATTTGCATCGGTGTTTTCTCATTGGACAGATATTGATTCAGATGGATTATTTGCATGATTATGACTTAGCTTATATTATATTGTGTTATGGTTATCATTGCTCTTATACTCATTTTTGTGACACCTGTTAGCATTTAGTATCATGATCTGGAGGTCATATAAATATGTGGACTTGGATGTATCTATAATATATATTATGTATCGGTGTCCCTACTCAAAATTTCAAGTTCTTGATCTATACTCATTGGTTTTACCCTCCTTAGGGAGAATGGAGGTAGTCATTCCCACCATACTTTGGCTTGCTAGTGTTGGTTTCATTATTCATTGTCTTCACCCATCCATTATCTTCCAGTTGTGTTTTAGCCCGACTTACTACTTGACTTGTGGCATGGAGGACTTTTCCCCGCTAGAGCCTTTGTTGGACAAGCTTCCCTGTTTATCTGTGTCTCGGCTCTGAGTTGCCTAGGTTGTGTTTGCTTACCTGAAACAAGTAGCGCTTCCATCAATACAATGTATTTGGAAATAAAATGAATATCTATGAAAAAGCCGATTCATGAAAAGTAGTGCTTTTAAACATACATGAATGCAAGGCTAGCCTAAAGAAATTGGCTCTGAAAAAATATTGCAATGAAATATCTTAAACATTCATGAAAAGTAGTGTTTTTCAACATACATGAATGCATAAAGCCTAAATGATAAAACTCTGTATAAAAATACGTGGACAAAGGCTATGGAAAATCAAAGGCCCAAAAAGCAATGGCTCCTAAAAGTTATATCTAAAGATTGTTGGCCTTAATTGTATTGAGTTGGATTGTGAGAATTTGTCAAGGTGATTAAGCACCTCTGAAGTAGTTCACCCATTTGTGAGGCACTACCATCCCCTTTGTTGTTGTTTGTCCGGCATATGGCTATAGTGAGTATCCCCTTTCCATATCCAAAGTGTCACAGTGTTGAGTTGGCAGTCATCCTTTGTCCTAGCCTTATGAATTTTAGCCTTCACCCTTCACTAGCAAATTGGTTACAACTATGAAGTGAGTAGTCTTGAAAGTCTAGTCTGAGTTATAATAAATAAAACCCTATATATGTATTTGGTTGATGTATCGCCAGTGAAGTGATTGCTACTTGTTATGATTGTTACTTAATGGATTTGTAGAGCATGTCTTAGCCTTTTAACACTTGCAGCAGATGGATGTCAGCATGAGTTATATTATTGGTATCTGATCATTTGCAGGTAATTATTTGGTCTATTTGATATTGTAGATGATCAGGCAGAGACCTGGAGAGGGTATGAGTATATACCTTAGATGGATTTGGACTTTTTGAATCCAATGAGACAGCTTGTTTTCAATTTCAGGCACTTACAAAGATGGTTAGGCTCATTTTACCCTTCTGGAGCAGCTTTGCTTCACTAGATGGCAGGTCTGAGCAAGGAGATGGTTTTGTTGGATCTCCTAGGGCGTTGTATGGGGTATAGGGGGTCCAACCACTTGATTGTACCATAGTACCCCCATCCTAGAGATCCTGGTGGGCTCAATTGGACAACGCAGGCACCCTAGGAGGCTGTTCTGGGCCTCTCACGTTTCCCGAGGCAAGTTTAAAAATAATTAAATGGCTACTGAAGAAATCGATTTGGGCTACTGAGGCAAGGAAATGGCATGGGATGAGTGCTTATAATGAGAGTGATGTCTTCCACACCTTCTCCAGCAGTTGCAGCACCTGGATAGGCCCACATCTATTTTTCGGGCATTTTATATTATTTTATGGAGCTTTTGGAGACTCACGATTTCCTCAAGGAGGCACAATTTTACAGTTTAAAAAATTATATTATTTTATTGTGCCATGGAGACACCCAGAGGGAGTTAGTTAACACTCCAGGGACCCACCATGTGCTTCATGTATTTCTTGTTGAGTGGGATCCCCTCTTTGGGTGATTTAGTCCACTTTTATGTTATATGGTTATATTGATCCATGTATTGTATGTTGAGCTCATCTCAACCATTGATTAAACATTTGTATCTTTTAATCTTAGCCACTCATTTGAAAAGTGGTTATGATTTTGGTTCTCTCATTCCTATTTAAAGGAGAGAGCTTCTCATTTGTAAGGTTTGGCTCTTGGATCTGAATAATAGAAAAACTTTTCTTGTGGATATTCTTGGATCTCCTTTGCATCTAGTGTTCTTAGATGGTGATTGGAAAGTCTTTTGCTTCCTAGCATTCGAAAAATTGTTATGAGATCTATATCTTTTTCGGGAATCTTTGTCTTGTCTACAGGAGGGCGACTTCAGCTTGGGCGTTTTTGCAAGGGGACCTCAACTCGCTTGGATTGTCTTCGTTTTTATCAGAGGGGTTTCATTAGTGTCATTGCGATCTATGATTTCTTCTTGCTATTTTTCTGTAGCATCTAGCTTTTTTCTCATGTTGCAGCAAATCTAATATGGTTCACGTTCGTTGTGCAGGAGAGAGGGCGCATTGACTCCTTGGGGCAAAACGTTGGACATAGAACTCACTCAAAGCTTCTCAAATTGATCGGGATAGCAAGGATCATCATCATCAAGGAATCTACAAGGTTTTCCAGGTAAGATCTACAAGTTAATCCCTTTCTTCCAGATCTCAATCCATTGGCCTCTGCTTTTCTTCATTTTACACTGAAAATTCTATAATATGAGAAACCAAAAATACTAAAAAAACGGACCGCTTGACCTTGAGCCAAACCATTGCTGGGTTTTGTAGATCGGGTCATCCCCTAACCATATCACCCTCAACGCTGATCTGAAAGTGGTTGGTTTTCCCTAGATCTAAAAAACTGACCTCCCAAACCCTAGCGCTATCCACCATTTTTTACTTTTTTTGTGATCTGATTTTTCCGGCAAAATACCTTCATGGGTTTGTAGATCGGGTCATCCTCTCACCAAATCACCTTCAACACTGAGCTAGAAGTTGACAGGTTGCCCTAGATCTAAGAAACTAACCTCCCAAACCCTAGCGCTAGCCATCCTGCTGCTAGTTTTTCCCGTGATCTGACTTTTCTGGCGAAATACCTTTTTGGGTTTGTAGATCGGCCTATTTCCCAGGTGGGTTTCCTCCAATGCTGGGTAGATAGTGACTCCATTGCCCTGGATCTGACAGGCACTGATCTCCAACCCTAGCGCTACCCCCTCTTTGGCCACTTCTTCCTGAAATCTGATTTTTCCCGGTGACTCGAGTGTGACAATGTTACACCATTCCATCGAGTCTATCCATCGGTACTAGATAGCCCCAATCCTATCATTTCCCTACCTGCATTAATTACATTTCCCAAGGCAGCGGATACATTCATCTATTGCTAGAACCCCAACCCCATATCTAATATTCACCTTATAGGTCACCTGTGTCCCAACCTTGGATCAAACCTCACACTTCCAAAGCCTTAATCGAAAGCCCTGGTTCATTTAGTGACACCCTCCATAGATCTAGGGTTCCCATTTGCCTTACACCTTACATACCTCAAGTCTATTTGATCTAATCTGGTGTCTAGGTCTGATCTCTCCTATCGGGAGTAAATCCAGGTCTCCCCCTTTGTTGTCTTGGGCTAGGATCACATAAAGCGATGACTGCCTCGATTGGCATGACAACCATCCATTTGGGAGTCGAGGTAATCTTGGTTCCACCTCCTTAGTTGTTTGTCCCTCTAACATCCATTATGGATCCTTCTCACATAGGCAACTACAAGGTTGGTGACAACATCCATTATCAAATAATAAGAAGATGATGGCAGTAGCTATGATGAGGACTCTATGACTCCGTGATGATGACTCCGCGATGAAGACTTGACCAGATGTGTTGATGACTATGAAGAGAGAGAATACCTTCCTAGTTAAGAGGGAGTGTTGATGTATTTGTAACTTCGGAAGATATTATGATGTATATTACCATTGTATGTTGTTGTGCCCCCATTGGGGATGTGTTTACCCCCTTGCGGGATGTCTTAATTGTTTCTAGACCTTGAGGTACAACCTCCGTTGTAAGTCGAGGCAACAGTCCCCAGTATAACATCATGTAATGTGTATTTGGAGTCTCTCTGGGAGAAGTCGATGTTAGATTTTTATCATTCAAGCTAGCATTATGATCTTAGGATCTTATCTGAGAGAATAACATGCACAGCAATAAAACACAAGAGACAATGAACACAAAGATTTTCCTCGGGGAAACCATAAAGGAGAAAACCTCGCAACTTCCTCAGAGATAGAATCAGCACCAAAAGTAAAACCCCAAAACAGTAAGATGATCTCCCGACAGCAGTAGTCTCTCTCTTGTCCCAGCAACTTCTCTCTCACTCATGCGCCCCAGTGAGTGAGTGTGTGTGTGATAAATAGAGAGGCTCACTCTCTATTTATAATCTTTCGCTCACTTAATGTCCACTTTAACATGTCGGCCTCACTTAACAATTACTTACTAGAGTCGACATCTCTAGGAGAGTCTAATAACCCTAGTGCCCCACAACTGTGGGGACTTTGCTCTCCGATCAACAAGGAGGGTTAACCTTGACACAATTGTGGGGACTATTGCCCCGACTTACAATGGAGGGTTAACCTCAATGACTTGACATGACTTGTTTACATTATTGAATCTCCCAACAGGCACATTGGGCATGACATGACTCCAATACATTACAGACACTTCCTGGAATAAACATCGGGATACAATACATAAGATATACAAGTGAATACATTCCGAAGTTATAAATACATTAACGCTCCCTCTTAACTAGGAAGGTATTCTCTCGACACAATTTATCAGCACAAGTCTTCATCTCTGTATCTTCTGGATCATCATCGAGTTCTCGTCAACTTCATCTTCAAGTCATCTTCATCTGGATCTGGATCATCACTCGATCTGAATCATCATCACTGGATCTGGATCATCACTCGATCTAGATCATCATCACTCGATCTGAATCATCACTCGATCTGGATCAACACTGTTGGATCATCACTGCTGGATCATCATCACTGGATCTAGATCATCACTCAATCTGGATCATTACGACTAGATCATCATCACTAGATCTGGATCATCACTGGTGCTATCTCTTGATTCTTCTCATCACAGGAAGTTCTACAGAGTCAGCCCTTTCTCATGCTGGTTGTAGGCCTAGCCTCCAAGTAGGTCTTCATCTTCTTCAGCACTTATATCTAACCCAGTCAGAAAGGCCCATCCAGCACTTATATCTAACCATGGGAGGGCCCGACCTGCGCCCATGTCAGAATGGCACGCCCAGCACTCACATCTGACCATGAGAGGAACACATCCACCATCATGTCAGAATGGCCTAGCCCTTACATCTGACCATGGGAGGGCCCAGCCTGCCCCCATGTCAGAATGGCTCAGTCCTTACATCTGACCTTGGGAGGGCCCAACCTGCCCCCATGTCAGAATGGCTCTGCACTTACATCTGACCATGGGAGGGCCCAGCATGCCCCCATGTCAGAATGGCTCTCAACCCCAAGTTGAGGATTCCTGGTAACTGACCAGGTGCCTCCATTCTCCCAGAGAATGGCATCAGCCCTTATATCTGATCAAGTGGGAACACATCCCTTAATCACATCAAAATGGCCCTACACTTATATCTGATCATTTGAGAATACATCCCACAGTCAAATCAAAATGGCCCTCAGCCTCAGACTGAGTATTCCTGGTAACTGACCAGGTGCCTCCATTCAGAGAATGGCATTCAACACTTATATCTGATCATGTAGGAACCAATCCTACAGTCACGTCAGAATGGCTCAGCACTCACATCTGACATGGAAGGAACCAATCCTCTCACCATGATAGAATGGCTCAGCCCTTACATCTGACCATGGAAGGAACCAATCCTCTCACCATGTCAGAATGGCTCACGGACTCATCACTTCCCCTTGGAAGGAACCTCAATCTGGAGAACACCAAGCTTCTCCCTGAAGTACTCAAACTTCACTTTGGCCAATGGCCTCATCAACACATCAGCTATATGTTCGTCCATCGCAACATACTGGAGCTTCACTGCTCCTCTCTGCACCATATCCCTGATATAGTGATATTTGATCTCGATATGCTTCGACTTGTCATGGAACACCGGGTTCTCCGACAACTTCACACAGCTCTGGTTGTCGCAATATATACAAGTAGCATCCAACTCGAGATCAAATAAATCAGACAGTAGCTTCCTCCGCCATACTGCCTCACAACTAGCTAAACAAGTTGCGACATACTATGCTTCAGCTATACTCAGTGCCACGCAAGACTGTTTCCTGCTAAACCAAGAGATCACAACTGATCCCATACTAAAGCAGCACCCTGAAGTGCTCTTCCTATCGATGGCACTGCCTGCCCAATCTGAATCAACATAACCTTCCAGGTTAATCTTCTGAATCGCCTCATACTTGAGCCCATAATCGACTGTACCCTTTGGGTACCTCAGAATATGTTTTGCAGCAATCAAGTGAACATGTCTCAGATCTGTCAGGAACTGGCTCAAGGTGTTCACAGCAAAGCAAATATCTGGTCTTGTATTCACCAAGTACATAAAGGACCCAATCATCTAACGATACATCGTAGCATCAACCGTCTCTGATGAAGCAACACTCAATAGCTTCAAGTTCGATGCCATAGGTGTGGTCATGGCCTTGCAGTCCATCATCCTGAACCTCTTCAGGATCTCTACTGCATACTTCCCTTGTCCCAAGGAGATTCTACCACACCTCCATGCTTAGAAAGTAGTGTATCATATCCAAGTCCTTCATCTCGAACTCGGCAGCAAGTCTCCTTGCAACTTTGATGAGTTCCTCTTTTCTGTTAGGAACAAGTCATCGACATATAACAGGAGCATCACTGGTCTTCCACCTTCAATCTTGAAGAAAAGGTTGGAATCTGCTTTACTCTCAGTAAAGCCTAGAGTCATCAGTAATCTGTCCATCCTGTCGTACCATGTCGAACCTCAGGATCTTCTGCAGTCACTCCCTCTGAAGCGGAGCATCATACTCCCTCTATCTTTCGTACTCTATGCACTGAAACATTCTGTACCAGAGTGACAAATAGCTTCCTCTGCTACTAATTATTTTATGTATCCATCTAGGGTCACTGGATACCAAGATCCTCTATCTTGAACCTTTTCAAAAGTTCTTCTCGCACTCATCTATGAGCCTGTCATCCTCTATAGACTTTCATCTTCAACCTTGTAGCAAAGGTTAAGATCTTCATCAAGCTCATCATGTATGTGTTATCCCATGGGTGTCTTCTGAACTCGTCCAAGGCCTTCTTTCATTTGCACACATGATTCTACTTGTCATGTGTCTCAACTCCCACGATGTTTCCATCTATTGCATGATGGAGCTACGAACTTCCCTTCACGTATCGATACTGCATCCTAGACATCATTCTTTTTTAACTGGTCTTCCCTTTCTTCTTGGTTACTTCTTCATAGCTGGAAGGTTCTACATCAGTGATGTAGCTGCATTCGTCATATTATTCTTCCTCTTGAACTGTCGTCACTTGTTCTTCGGAACAAGTCTCATCCTTCTTTGCTTGTAGGTGATTTTACGCGATCTTTCCTACAAGTCAAATGCATTAGTTGTATGGTTATAAACATTTCATAAGGCATATTCATAATGATAAATTCTTATGCATAAATATATGATCATGCAACTATTTTAGCCAATACAACATTCATCCATATCTCACGAAAACTTTCTAGATGCCTTCCATCTCTACTAGGACAACATTGAGATTGTGCACTAATCCAATATGTCAGCAAAGAGGTTTCATTCTAGATAAGTAGCAATGGAGAGTTGTATAGTACCATGAGCTACTTCCCCATTACATGCATATTAGTAGTATACTGTCATTAATGCAAACATTCTATCATGCATAATACATCAACTGAATATAAACAAATGCATAACAAAAACAATATCATGAAATGACAATTGAATACTTATCTTTATTAGTTTCGTGGGTAGACTCCTTCTTAAGCCTTCAGCTTCATCATCTTCTTCATTCATAATAGCATCGTTTCTCATCCAAATGTTAAGATGGATAAGAGGTTCTTCAAGAGTTGAGTTCTTAGTATTCCTCATCGCTTGAGGGATCTTTGGATGGTGAGAGCTTGATCTTCAGTTGCTTCCATCTTCTCTTCTCTTATTATGAGTCAAGCTTCTTCTTCTTCCCAGAGTCTGCTAAAAGTAATTACTTCCTTCTAGCACACATTCCACGCATGAATGAATCCCATGATCCTGGGAGGCCATTCAAGGTGGCTATCAACACTTCTACATTCTCCACTTCTTCTTCTACTGCTACAAGTTGTTCTTTGATTTGAGAGACCCCCGTAAAGTATGACTGTATGTTCTCTACATTCTCCACTTCTTCTTCTACTGCTACAAGTTGTTATTTGATTTGAGAGACCCCCATAAAGTATGACTGTATGGTCTTTGCATTCTGGATCTTCACATTCTTCAACTGTTTTCTCAAAGTCATATTCCGATTTATGTTCTTCCCTTCAAATAGCTTGGTCAGGGAATCAAACATCTCTTTTGGTGTCTTTAGGGAAGACACTTGTGGTACAAGGTGATCCATGATTGAATCAACAATGATCTTCTTGGCCTTGACCAAGTTCTTCATGTGTAAGGCTTCTAGTTCCCTCTAGAACTGGAACCTCTCTACTTATGTAGGTGTCCAATTCATTTTTTTCGGAGAGATCATATACTTCCATGTTTGGAAGTTGTCAGCTTCACCAAGCTTATCATCAAGCTGATGTGATAGATCACTTGGAAATGAGAACCTCAAATGAAAATAGCAAAAGATTAGATCTTACCGATTTGAGGTGTTCGTCCTGCTTCCGAAGCTCGCTGATCTAGGGTTTGTCGGAGAAACCCTAATTTTCAAAACTTGGAATCTTTAAGATCTGATTGGATAGAAAGATAGACCTCTTCAAGGTGAGTTGTCCCATGTACTCCTTTTCTGAAAACAGTGGAGGGAAGCTCCCTGAACAGGAAGCCCTAGTTTACCAATTTCTTCTGCATAAATGTTTGATACTGTTTCTACGGTATTTCCAAAATTACTGCTCCTCTGTGTCTGAAACTTCGCACTAAGGTAGCCTCGCCTGTCCCTGTTCCAACACCACAGGTTTCATCAGAATTGGTTTCACCAATTGGGACTTATGAGTGTTTTCCCAAGATGACCTGTTTCAGGACTGTTCAGCATAGCGAAGTTGTACGGACTTCCATGTGTCACTGTTTCATCTTCGGGGTCTAAAACTTCTACCACAGAAAGTACAGTCTGTGCCCTTTGTGGAACATCTTCAGAAATTTCATTTGGACATTTGTAGCCCGAGATATAGCAATTCTCCCCAGGTGTCCTGTTTAGGGATGAATCCTGGAAGAGGCTGGAACCCTAACTTGGAGGGATCATATCTCCAAGAATATAGCGAATCTGAGGCTGAACTTTGGATACAGTGTAAATCAGGATTTTATCTTCGGCCTATGAAAATTTCAACTCCTGAGCCTTCTCCAATCCCGAGATATAGCGAATGTACCAAAACTTATCAATTTTAGTATTTTAGGGTTTTTTCGGCCCGGGGTCAAACTAGGGTTTGACTTTCCCAGAGTTATACCCAACCAAAAATCTCGACCCAAGTCTCTAAACTTCGATTTTGATGAGGAGAGCAATCCTATGCCGGGCTCACTCAAAAATTCATCTTCTGTAAGAAGCCCTAATTTCCTGCATCAAAAACTGAAAATGCTCGAATCGAATTCCACTTCGACAGAAAGATGCACCCTTCAATGGAGAGTCAGCCTAGCATACTTTTGCTGACGGATTGTGGAGAGAGACCCAAAAAGTAAGAAGCCCTAGCTTCTGCAGCTGCACAATGTCTTCTTCTCAGTTTAGCTCTGATACCATGTTAGATTTTTATCATTCAAGCTAGCATTATGATCTTAGGATCTTATCTGAGAGAATAACATGCACAGCAATAAAACACAGGAGACAATGAACACAAAGATTTTCCTCGGGGAAACCATAAAGGAGAAAACCCCGCAACTTCCTTAGAGATAGAATCAGCACCAAAAGTAAAACCCCAAAACAGTAAGATGATCTCCCGACAGCAGCAGTCTCTCTCTTGTCCCAGCAACTTCTCTCTCACTCATGCGCCCCAGTGAGTGAGTGAGTGTGTGTGTGAAAAATAGAGAGGCTCACTCTCTATTTATATTCTTTCATTCACTTAATGTCCACTTTAACATGTCGGCCCCACTTAACAATTACTTACTAGAGCCGACATCTCTAGGAGACTCTAATAACCCTAGTGCCCCACAACTGTAGGGACTTTGCCCTCCGATCAACAAGGAGGGTTAACCTTGACACAATTGTGGGGACTATTGCCCCGACTTACAATGGAGGGTTAACCTCAATGACTTGACATGACTTATTTACATTATTGAATCTCCCGATAGGCACATTGGGCATGACATGACTCCAATACATTACAGACACTTCCCAGAATAAACATCAGGGTACAATACATAAGATATACAAGTGAATACATTCCGAAGTTACAAATACATTAACAGCCGGCCCTGTTAGGGAAGACAAGTGGGCCCTAGTCTTATGTTTGGTCAGACACTTAAAAGATATAATAGGGAGGCGCTCTCCCTCATTTATACACACCTCACATTCTCAAGTTTGCATGAGAGAGAAAGAGAGACAAAGGGAGGAGAGACAAATAGTAGATGAATACTTCTTATTACTGCTTTTGATCATCTTACTATTCTGAAGAAGTTTGCGGGGTTTTCTCCTTTATGGTTTCCCCGGTGAAAATCTTTGTGTCTTGTGTATCTCTTATATCTTATGCATCTAGTTGTACTTGTTATTCTTTCAGACAAAGATCCTAATCAATCTAATAAGATCTAGAAAAACTAACAAAGATAAGATTTAATTAAAGATCTAATACCATCTTTATTGAATTGATTTTAATCACTACAAGTTCATTGGACTCTTAATAAACTAGGTGACACACTTTTGCAGACTTTACTCTCTCTAAGAGGGCCTTGTTCAAATAATCACTCATAAACTAATAAGTATAACCTTTCCACCATTGGATAATGTCATTTGTGGATGATTTTGGGCAATAAGCCAACATGTTTAAATGTGAAATTTGATGCTACAACATGTTGGTACATTGCTAATTTAAATTTCATGGTTATCTTTGTTTAATATCCATGGATGATCTTTCATTTTATGCATGAGGAAATCTTTATTTCTAAGAAGTATTTTGTGTATTGATTCACTTGAAAATTTTCTAGATCAAGCACTCATTTGGGATTTTAACTTAATGTATAACACATCTTTATCTTCAAACAAGTTTGAGATCTTAAGACCTTTACCTTCAACCTTAATCTAGAAACCTTTAGGGAAGCCTCCCTTGGCCTTTAAAGTAGGCCTAAAACGTGGGAAGATCTTTGCTGAGGTGATAGTGGCAATTATCTTCCTAAGTTGCACTTGTAGCACTAGTGGAATAGGACTTTGCCACTTAGGTGTGAAATCAAACTATAACACTCTCATTAAACCTAGCAGTTTGCAGACTAAATTGTAAATTTGTTTACCCTTGTAAAGGAAAAGAAGTTCCAATAGGACTACAAACCCAACAAAATAAATTTTAAATTTGCTTACTCAAGATCCAATGGGTCTTATCCAGTCCGTTGCTTCACTTCCATGCTACATTACGTCCCATGATGCTTAATTAACTTTCAAATTTCCAATAAACCTTCCAATTTTTCCATGTTTGTTGGCAAGCCCAAACGTAATTATCAGAGGAAAGTATATTCCAAAAAAAAGTGAAAATCAAATGCCAGGAATATTTCCTTTGTTACCATCAATAGTCCACTTGAGAAACTAGGATAAAGGGTAAGGCATTATCATTATTGGATCACGAGCAGATGCTGCATACCTATACATGATGCCATAGGCCTTGTTTGGGTTACAAGAATGTTTCATCAGAAATTTTTCACTTTAGCTAAGAGCTTCTAATCTTATTTTCTTACCCTTAAGAAATTTTTATCTTGATTTCTACCCACCCAGAAAGATGGCAATGTACTAGTTCTATGGTCTACCTAGTCCCGCTGCTCTTTCTTGATTCTACAAAATTAGCATAGTTAAAACTTAATCATATTTCTTTCAAGTTCGTAAGAGTTGAAGATATTAATCATAATATTCATGCATGTGAAACACTGCAAATAGATTAGATACTACCTAAAAATGGAAGAAGGCTCAAATCTTACCACTTGAACAACAATGAAAATGACTGTGTGATCTCTTATAACAAGAAGCTGAAATTTCAACCTTGACCACCATCGATCAGGGGGTACATTTGCACGCAAATAGAACATTGCCCTGCATTCAGTACAGTGGGCAAAAGCAAAGCCCTCCTGCCACCGTGTCTCAAGTAAAATTAGCTAAGCTATTTTACATCATATTGCTAAAAATAACTATGAGTAGCCTCAAACAAAGTCTTGTCACTCATACGTTCCATTGAGAATAGAAACATCAACATCCAGTGTTCCATATATATACTCCAAATATCAGAAAAGTAAAACACAGATATTGATGATCTTATGTTAAATACTCAACTATCATAGATCCATCTTAAACCTGAATCTATTAAAGCATCAAGGGTCAGTGCAAACCTCTCTGCACTTAATAGATGCAGGGTTAAGATGGAGCTATGCTAGTGTGTATGTGTGAGGTCAACCTTTTTTATATTAGTCACTTTTTAGCATTATACACACAGAGATAGACACAAAGATCTCCTCAACCTGGACTGTAAAACACCTCATTTCTTTCAGTGCAATAAGCATTACTTATTAGACAGGAATTTTCAAGTAAATACTATAAAATGCAGAAGAATTAAACCAGGAACTTCAAGAAATAGATTAGCAGATGTAAAGAAAAGCATTGACAATGTGTAAAAGCAATCCTTTTTCTTAAACATTATAATCAAATAGATAATCACCGTCAAATAATAGATCTGTTTCTTCAAAAGTAATTGGCATCATGTAGATGTAATCTCTTTCCTTCTGAGTTTGTAATTATTAATCAAAGCAGCCATAATTGGAAAACAATAGATTTATTTCTCCAAGCCTCAAGGACAAAAGAATTGACATGCATAATCTTTGGTTATTTCCATGTTTTAATCAAAGCAATCATCACGAAAAAAGAATAGTTTTCTTTCCCCAACATTGTAAATTTAGTGACAGTACCGCCCAACTATGATTCGTATTTCGATCATTTCAGCCTCAGTCCTTGAATTACATTATCTACACAGAGATGAAAGTGTGATCCTCACCTTGGCTGCCCTCCAGTAGTCAAGACATGATCTGTGCACAAATTTCTGGGTGCCTCTGCAACGGCATGGTGCAATCAAATCTTCACCTGCAAATCTATGAAGAAGTTTACTCACAGATGGCATAGAATAAAGAGGGCATGCATGCACAGTCTGAATATAAATGCAAATAACTTTTACAGCTTTCTCTTCAATTTGCCAAGATATTGCTGCAGGACTCTGTTTTTTTTTCCAAGCTACCAAGAAGATTTGATTTTAAAAGGGGTTCCTTCACTAGCAAATAGTCCAGGATAAGAGATGAGTACAGATTACCCCCAGTTTCAAGGCAAATCCGGCATTGTGGTTGGTCTACATTTACTGATTCATTGTCTTCGTCTCTACTTCCAGTAATTTTAAGACCTGTATGTACGAGGGCTATATCACCCAATAAGAATCCAGCCTCACTTGATGAGGTGTCCCCGTCATCGCTATAAACAACAGTTTCCCGAGATAAAATGGGCTGAGTATCCCTCACATCTTCATTTTCATCTTCATTTTCGTTTCCTCTAGTCATCATAAGAGGACATCACAAAGGAGTATGATTATCTAAAGATATGCTTAAATTGGGAATGTTGATCTTTTAGAATCCATCAAAGATCAAATACATGAAGCATAGGATAAGTAGTTCAGGAAATAAAAGACCTGCAAAAGGAAAGAACAAAAAATCATGTCACAGATTAGACAGGAAAAAGATAGTATAGTCAATATGTTATTTATGTTGTGTCTCTTTGCTCTATAACCCATGCCAAACAGGGATGGCCCTGAATTAAGAAGAAAAAGTTTATTGTGATAAAGGACAGGAGGTCCAAACTAATCATAAGAATAGTTGGGAATCTTCGTCAAAAACAGACAATTAACATTTATGTTGCATTAACTACCAGACGCCTAATGGTGACATATTACATCTGCCTTGTTTAACTTTGTTAAAATAAATATTGGGAATCTTTGTCAAAAACAGACAATTAACATTTATGTTGCGTTAGCTACCAGACGCCTAATGATGACATATTACATCTGCCTTGTTTAACTTTGTTAAAATCAATATGGCTCATAAGATTGAAAGTTGATAAAAAAATATATAAACATTTCATGTTTTCTACTTTTTCCAAGTTTGCCATCACTAAAATCTCGATGGTTGAAATTTGGAAAGACAATTTTTTTTTGAAATTGAAATTTTGAATTGATAACATTGTTGTTTTAAATGCAGAAATGATTCAGCACCCTCGTATACCTCTAATGCAATTAAATTATGCAAAATTAACATCTAATATCTATGATTCCAGCAATCCTAAATGATTTCCACCAAAAAAAAATGGTTTCCCATCCCGTTATTCTGAGTTGCCGGAAAAGAGCCACTTCATCCTGTGTTTAGACTCTAGAGTCTAGAGTACTTGGTAATAAAGCAGCTGAAACTAAAACTTGATTGGTAATCTCTAACCCTTAATACCAGCTCCGACCTCACATAAAATAATACCAAAATACTATCAGATCCATTTTAAATTAAGACGTGTACTTCCAACAGAATAAATCTTTTCTACTACCAAACTTATGCATTATGCATGTTACTAATCTGAGTTCCTCCAGTCTGAAATATGGGCGTGAGCTTAACAATGTATGACAGGCAGAGATAAGAATGTATTGCAAGTACCTCTACCTAGATGAAACTGTAATGACCAATCAGCATTATCAATGTGAACATTCAATAACAAAACTGGGTTTGGCATAGAGTTTGGAAGAGTGGCTTTGGCTTTAGAATCCTTCCATGTAGTTCGGTTTAAAAATGCACATGCTATAATTTGGTCTTTTTAAGCATACATTTTTCTAATTATTATTGCTTAAAATCTAGTAAAATTTTGAGAAGAATTGCTGGAATTGTAAATATTATTGTTAAGATTGCACAATCCAGGTGTAATAGGGATATTTGAGGAGGCTAAATCCATTTTTTTCATTCAAAAATGCAATTTCAGTAATGAAAAATTGCAATTTAAACAAAAAAATTATATAATTAAATTCCAATAAAATAGTAACAAAATGTCCAAAAATGTATAACATTTAGCCTACTTCTTAAAAATGTGTTCATAGTGTTCATAGAAGCAATGTGAATCTCAAATTGAAAATCCTACTATTCCACTGTTTTAGTCAATTCGAGGAATCTGTTTCAGTCAATTCAAAGAATCCTTGCTATGCTCGACTGCCAAGCAAAGCTTCTGATGCCAAAAAAAATTGTAGCCTACTGAACTTTTTCTTAGAATGTAAAAGCCAGTCCCGCTATTGTTTCAGAAGATGAAGCACAATTAACTCAATTGGCTTAGAAATAGTTTGAAGTTTCTTAGATAATTATTATTAAGGCAACAAAGGCTTACCTCCAGGATATCTCTAGAATCACTATAATGAAAAGAATATTGTATTAATCGCTATTGTGAAATCTAAAACTAGTCTAATTTTGTCTGCTCTAATTTTCATGTGATTTGCATAGTTTTGGAACATTTGCAACTATGGTATAGTTGCAATCAGCTATAGCTATCACTATAACAATATTTTATGAACTCCAATGCCTAGTAGTTAACAATGGATGTCCCTTTAAAACCTTAAAAGAAGGTGGCCACGGGAAAATATAACAAAAACAGAAGAAAAAAAAACAAGCAACAGAGGAGAAGATATTAAAGGTAAACACAACAATCTCAACTTCCCCATCTTCATTGAAGGCTATATTCAGAATTGGAATCGGGCCTATTGTCCTCTAAGCATTTATGAAATCGTTTATATGAAACTGTTGTTGGAGTTGGCATTTCTTATTTCAAACTGCAGACATCTCTGTTGATCAGCAGGCCCACCGACTAAAAACATAGCCCATAGCCTGCACCAAATTGAAGGTTCGCCAAAATGGGGAAAGCGATTGCCAACCTAAACTCAGAAATCTTGAGAACCTCCATAAAATTTATAATGTAGTGCCGCATATTCGTGAACTATCAGTAAAGAAAAATGAGTCGTGACCTTCACTATTTTCAGTGAATTGTTACAATTACAAACAGTGCTCCGTTCTAATGCATTTGGGAATGCGAGACCCATTTGCAGAAAATCAAGGCCCCCGATTGCAATAGATCTCATGTACAGTTGAAGGTTCCAACCTTCGATAGGTATGATCAGTGCAGAAAAATTAACGACGTGATCCCTAAAATTTGCAGTGTATGAGCTCAAATTCGATCGATAAAACGTAGAATTCGATATTTTACCTGAATCTTGTAGGCGTTGACCTTTAATGTTGAAACGCAGTTCATAGAATTAAAATGGAGAAAAGGAGAGAAACGAAAAATTGGTGTCGAGGCCTGCTCGGACAACTACAACACAACCAGAGTATTAATTCCATCATACATCATCTACCATTTTATAGTTGATGTAGAATTAATACTGAAGGGTTCCAAAAGAAAGCAAAATGCTAATCGAAATACAAAACACAAGACGAGTCAACCTCAAAACTATATGTAATCCTCTCACTATCATCAGCTTACCGTCATTTTCCCACATTGATTTTTAAAAGCAATTATCCCACGCCCAATTTGGTAGAGGCGTTCAAGAAAAGTGAAGGTGAGATCTTATGTTCCATCATTTTCCCACATTGATTTTTAAAAGCAATTATCCCACGCCCAATTTGGTAGAGGCGTTCAAGGAAAGTGAAGGTGAGAACTTATGTTCCATCTTCATGGAAGGTGCAAGTGAGATTCTTATTTGATTGGGTATTCTGAATGTTAAGTTGAGATACTTATTTGGATCTGGAAAGGAAAGGTGTACTGAGATTTTTATCTGATTGGGGTTATTTGGATCAGGAAAGGAAAGGTGTCTTGAGATTTTTATTTGATTGGCGTATTTAAGATATTTATTTGGATCATTATAAGAGTGTTTAAAAAATATTTATTTATAGTGATTAGATTTATAAGATTTTTATAGTAATTATTAAGATGTTCAAATGAATCATTCAAAATGTAAATGTAAATGTTTTTATTGGTTTTAAACTAAAATATAAATATTCAAAAATAAATATTGATAAAGGAAACAAACATACGAGGTCTTAAAGAGTAATCTCCGATACTTAGCATATCTTGTATATATTAAATATGACATCTTATATATTAAAGTATGATATTTTATATATTAAGTATGATGTTTAGCTTGTGTGGTTCTAAAAAAATTATCTCATTATATGATAAGTTTGAGGTTATTATTATGTGTCTTGCAAAAGATAATAATATATCAATAAGCTTATTATTGTTAGAGTCTTTGTTTAACTCTACATGACAAATGAAAGCAAAGAAATCAGCCTTATGTGAGCCTTCCTTTATAGATTTAAATTTGTAGAAGATGTTGGAATATTTAAATAGAAAGCAAGAAGGAATAATATGTTTAAAGTATTAGAACTTTGAATAGTGTATACTCATAATTAAGGCTCTAGATGTAAGTAATGTATAATTAGTAAATAAGTAAAGGATAGATGCAATGGAAATATACCAAATGTCCTTTATGTACATACAATTTCCATCCCTACAAATTAATATGCGGCTTGAAGATGGAGGAAGAGGATCTTGTGGATTACTCAAAGGAGGGGAGGATGAACTATTGAAGTTTGTTTTCAATACTAAAGATGAGCTTCTAGTCTATTTGAATGAGATTAAGGTTTCAATTATAGGTAAGGTCTCAAAGGAAAACAAGGTTGAAAGGATGCTAATCTTTCCACTAATCTTTCAACCTATCTCAAGCCTTAGCTACCCTATATTTTACTATGGTAATTTGGCCAATAGTGAAGTTGCTAATCTAGCCTAAACTATGATAACCTCTTCACCTCTCTGAAGCCTTAGCTACCCTATAACTTCTTATGGTAATTTGGTCTATAGTGAATTTTCTCATCTAGCCTACGCTATAGGAGAAAGTGATCTAGTCATAACAGAGTTATTGATACATGTGGTAGTTCAAGCTTTGAGGTTTTAGTATGCACTAGAGCATAAGATCGTACTCTCATTGATCCATTTGACTCTACTTGAGGGTGTTACCAGTTGAAAAGGCGGTCTAAGCCACAGGTAAGCATGTGCAGAAGTAGTGACCACTATCACCTTAGTCACTTTCTTCAAACTACTTGGGAAGCCTACGCCTCCTAGGGGGGAGCCCTATTGTAACTCAAAACTGACACTAAACATCAAAAGGTATCACTTTGGATAATATTAGTCACCAGTGCCTTATAGGAGTCAAATAAATATGCAAGTGTAGAAACCTATGGCAATTAAATGAAAATATTAGTTTATGAATGAATAAGGAATGGAATGTATGCAATTCCTAAGTACTTAGTTTTCTTTATCATATATCAGTGCACTAGTTACTGGCAGTAAAGTCAGAAACATTATGTTGTATTGAAGATATTAGTTGTCACATACCCATACCCTGTTTTCATGCATAATTAAAATTTTCATCGAGAACCTTTACTGTTAATCGAAACACAGGGCATGGCCGTGAACCCCTTCTCAACATGTCCAATACTGTCACGCTCCCTTCCGTCTTCCATGAATCAATCCGACGATCTGCAAGGAAGAATCTCAAAGGAGATCGGACGGCGAAGAGAAAACGCGACGGAAATCAACGATCACAAACGGTCCCATAGTTGGAACCAAATCGACGGCTCAGAATTCACCCGCAAAAATCAACGATGAGGAAAACCCGAGTTGTGGGATAGGAAAGTTACGAAAATTGCTATCTCTCTTCCCGCATCTGAAACATATCAACGACGAAGAATCATCCCGCAAGATCGACAGCGCGGGAACTTGAATTGTGGGATTGGGAATTATGGAAATCGCGACACTGCGATCCCACATCAAAAATGACCGTTGCGGAACGAAAACTGAAGAAAGCTGTAATTCTCAAGAAAGACATCCCGCATCCCGCAAGTTGCAGAAAAGGGAATTTATGGAGGTCCAAATCTGCCAAAGGATGCCTTCTGCATCCTGCATCCCACCTGCAGAAAGGGGATGTGCAGAAGAAGGTTTTTACTCGAAAATTCGACCCATTGATCGAAGTATTTGAATAGACTTGGACATCCAGGCCAACATCAATTCGATGTTCCAACCCTGCAACTTAGTTTAACAATGCATTGAAAGAAACATACATAGATGCCTATAAATGCATTATTCAAAGGAACAATTCATCAATTCAACACAACCAACATGCTCATCACATTCCATCAAGCAATACTTCTGGAACTGTTTCCACACAATTTTCCTTTCATTAATCTTCTTCACTTACCTCCAGTGCTCCCACCATATGGATGCTCTTCCAGTCAAATTGAAGATGGCTACTCTAGCCTTCATATTTCCTGAATAGTCTTGGACTTGGAAATAGTTCCTGATCCCGAGAAGCCAAGCCTCAGCTTCTTGATCATTCTTTGTCTCACCATTGAAGGTAGGTGGCCTTGCCTTTTTAAACTCATCCCATGAGTTGTTCCTACAATGCCTCTTTCTCTTTTCCCCGTGAGACGAAAAGCTAAAATCCTCAATGGATCCTTCCGAGTCAGGAGATCTACTAGAAGACCTTCTTGTTCTTTTGGTACTACTCTTACTACCTTCTGGTTTTGTTATACGTCGCCCCGAGCTCATCCGTTGTTGGATGTCTATCAAAATTTGCAACATGGCAGCATTCAGCTGATGCTGCTCTTATTAAGCTTTAATCAGGCTTCTCATGGTGGCTGTAATATCCGATGGCGTCTCTTGAAATATCCTTCCATTAGATTCTATATCATCATTTCCCGCTTGGACGTTTTCCCCCATAGCGTCTTGCGCACGCTAGTAGGAATCCCGTGCATCATATATGTCGTAGGTTCTCATGGCTAAGCCAACAACCCACTTTTACAAATGTACTATGACTCTACAAAATGTGTCATCAACACCATTTGCTAGATACACAGTAATTCAAAATCAAAACCATTTACTTACTGTCACCTGGCCTATCTAGGCCCAATGCTGCAACCGACAACTTTGGTTAACTGATTCCCAGCCCATCCAAGTCCAATGCTGCAACTTGCAGCTCTGATACCACAATGTAACGTACCTATTCCCCATTTTTATGCAGAATTAAAATTTTCATCGAGAACCTTTATTGTTCATCAAAACACAGGGCATGGCCATGAACGCCTTTTTGGCATTTCTAATACTGTCACACTCCCTTCCATCTTCCATGAATCAATCCGATGATCTGCAAGGAAGAATCTCAGAGGAGATCGGACGATGGCGAGAAAACACGACTAAAATCAATGATCACAAATAGTCCCACAGCTGGAAGAAAATTGACAACTCAGAATTCACCTGCAAAAATCAACGGTGCGGAAAACCCGAGTTGCAGGATTGGAAAGTTACGAAAATTGCAATCTCTCTTCCTGCAATCCACATCCCGCATCTGAAACAGATCAATGTCGAATAATCATCTCGCAAGATCAACGACGCGGGAACTTGAATTACGGGATTGGGAATTATGGAAATCACTACACTGCGATCCCGCATCCCGCATCGGAAATGACCGTTGCAGAACGAAAACTGCAGAAAGTCGTAATTCTCAAAAAAGACATCCCGCATCCCACATCCTGCAAGTTGCAGAAAAGGGAATTTGTGGAGGTCCAAATCTGCCAAAGGATGCCTTCTGCATCCCGCATCCCGCCTACAGAAAGGGAATTTGTGGAAACCTGCAAGTTGCAGAAAAGGAAATTTGCGGAGGTCCAAATCTGCCAAAGGATGCCTTCTGCATCCTGCATCCCGCCTACAGAAAGGGAATTTGTGGAAGAAGGTTTCTGCTCAAAAATTTGACCTGCTAATCAAAGTATTTGAACAGACTTGGCCATCCAGGCCAACATCAATTTAGCATTCCAACCCTGTAGCTTAGTTTAACAATGCATTGAAGGAAACATACATAGATGCCTATAATTACAGTTATTCAAAGGAACAATTCATAAATTCAACACAACCAACATGTTCATCACATTCCATCAAGCAATTACAATGCCAAAATACAATTTCAGAGATTAATATAGACAAGAACACTTATCTTGAGATGAACTTGTCCTGCAACCAGCTATGTCGCTACAACGCTCCACCCAACCATAGGCCAGTGTGCTTATCAATCTCTCAGTGACACCGCCACACCCAAGCTGGGCATGATTTCCTCAAGGAATAAGGGAACACTAGAAGACTCTTACATAGCCAAGGGTGCAATAAAACTTAGCCAAGCCAACACAATTGGGTTTATCGGATTGTAAGGGAAAACACACCAACACATGGGTTTCACAGGCCACTCAGCCAAGCCATCTCACAGTGGGTTTAATAGACTGTTCACAGTCAAGCCAACCTTCACCTTAAGGACCAATCAAGCTAACATATGGGTTTATCAGACTGTACACAGTCAATCCATCTCACTGTTGGGTTTATCAGGATGTCTAGCCAAGCCAACATTCACAGTTGGGTTTATCAGACTGTCCTACCAAAGGTTACTCACAAGGTCAAACGCAACAAGACACAACCAAGCCAATAGATGGGTTTATCAGGCTTCTAAGGCAATGGGCAGGAAGAACTGCTAAGCTAGTGAGCTCATCTACATAGCTAAGAACACCTTCACAAGACCTATCTGGCCTGGCTTCCCCACTACCTACACACCCAACATAAGGAAGTGTCCCCTTCTCTACTCCACAGTCCCTCAAGATACACCTTCCCTTCCAATTCTCTTCAGGATGTGCATAATAGGTTCACCAACCACTCTTGTCTTATTTTGAGGTTCCACACTAGGTTTATCAAGCACATTCTACATCTCTCCCACTCCTAAGTCTTGCACATAGTTTAGACTCGAACCAAGGTGCACAACACAACAACCATAGGGAGACTCCACAACACAGGCTTACTCTGGGACACGAGTAACAAGGTATCATACAATATGTAGTTTAAGATAACGCTACAACACAGCAATCACCGTCTGGCCAAAAGAAAACACTCACATAACGCGAAGAATACACACAGGAAGAGCTATGTTCCTCGCAGAGCTTCCATGCAAATGGATAAATGAAGATGGTGAATGAGCTCTCCCCTCTGCTCTCAAATCATGAGAGTAAAACCAAAACGTGAACGTGTGAGTCAAAACTAGCATACAGTTCTGGTGTTTCTTGTCCATTAAAGCAAAACACGACATTCAAAACTGGGTCCTCTGCCTAATTCAAATTTCCCATACTCTTCCCCGCTTCCATGCAATAACTACCTTAACCACATTCTGGCATAAATAAATGGTTGGGAAGAAAAGATAAGAAAGAGGGTTGTTGACAGTTTTGATGGTTTCTCCCCATGACAGATGGCTTTTTCCCAAACAGGTTCAAGGTTAACATTCCCACCCCCTTATCCTTAGTAAAATCATGCCCCCATCTCATTATTCGTTGCATTGACATAGCTGGCTGTGGGATTTTCATTAATTTGCATATTTACATGATGTTTACAAATGTGCTTGACTTAGCACATAAACCATAGGCATCAACCATGATCACCTATATTCCAAACACTACTCAATGACAAGGCCTTGGCCTTAAGCTCTCTGTCATGATCCCATATATTATTTACATCATATACACTCATGCAACGGGGTCAAAACTGGGGTGTTACATTCCCCTCCCCCTTCAATAGCACTGTCCTCAGTGCTTTGCAAAATTGAACAAAAATGCTACACTGGTATCGCCCTTAGTGCTCCATAGCTTTGAACAAAAATAGATGTGCCAATCGCATGGCATCCTTCAGCTCCCATGTAGCCTCTTCAGGACCATAGTGCTCCCACTGTACCTTTAACTGTCCTATGGCTCGATTCCGGAGCATGGTGACCTTCCTGTCGAGGATGCGCATTGGCTCGATTCGGAACTCTCCCTCGGGTTCCACCTGAATCACATCCCAATTTATCACATGGTTAGGGTCATGCATATATTTCTTAAGCAAAGAAACATGAAAAACATTATGAGACCTAGTGCTAGCAGGCAATGCAAGTCTATATGCAACGGGCCCTATTCTTTCAAGCACTTCGAACGACCCACAATATATGGGTGACAACTTGGCACAACTCCTAAGCTTCAAGGAACTCTTCTTTTCCCTCACTATGAGGTAAACATGATCCCCAACACTGAACTCTCTATTCACCCTATGCTTATCAGCATAGCTTTTCAGTTTGTCCTGGGCTGCTTTCAGATTCAGCCTAATCTTTACAACCTCCTGCTTCATGTCCTTGAGAAATTCTAGACCAATCACAACTCTGTTCAGTGGATTATCCCAAGTCATTGGTGTCCTACACCTCCTGCCATACAAAGCTTCATATGGACTCATCCCCGAGGACGCTTGATGTCCATTGTTATAAGAAAAATCTACCAAGTGTAAATAATCTTCCCACTTTGTTGGTTTGTCCATCATGTACATGCAAAGCATGTCTTCTAGCACTTGGTTGACTCTCTCTGTCTACCCATCAATCTGAGGATGGTATGCAGTGATGAAGTTTAGCTTTGTACCCAAATTTGCAAACAATCCCTTCCAAAAATTGGATGCGAACTTGACATCTCTATCAGAGACTATTGCCTTTGTCAATCCATGCAATTTGAAAATCTCCTTCATGAAGATCCTTGCAATGTCATCAGTATTATGCGTAGACTTGACCAGTATAAAATGGGCTACCTTTGTCAACTTGTCCACCACAACCATGATGGAATCAAGATGTCTCCAATTCATTGGAAATCCTGTAATGAAATCCATGGAAATAACTTCCCATTTCCATTCTGGAACTGACAGAGGCTGCAACAAACATGTTGGGTGTTGATGCTCAACCTTCACCTGCTGACATTTTATACACCTGGAAATGTATTCAGCCATGTCCTTTTTCATTCCTAGCCAAAATTACTGCTTTCTAGCTATAGCAATTGTCTTTTGATATCATGTGTGACCAAAATATGGAGCTTGATGGATCTCGTCCATAACAACTCTCCTTAAATCTACGACATTTGGAATGTAAATTCTATTATTATAAGTAAGAATTCCATCTTCTTCCAAGTTATATCCCTCATACCTCTTTTCAAGGCTTTGTTGCTGGAATTTGTCCTTGACCTGCACATACAATTCATCTTCAGCAACATGATTAGCAATCTGCTACTTCAACCCCGATTGGAAAACACTAACGAATGCCACATGCATTTCCTACACCTTCCTGCTGAGCGCGTCAACTACCTTATTCTCTTTCCCTTTTATGTGCTTGATCTCAAAATCAAACTCACATAAAAAATCCATCCATCGATCTTGCCTAGCATTCAGAGTAGGCTGATCAAACAAATACTTCAGACCACAATGGTCCGTCCTTAGCTCATATATTATGCCCATCAAGTGATGCCTCCACATCTTGAGGGCATGTACTATGTCTGCAAGTTCCATATCATGAGTAGCATAGTTCTTTTCATGTTCCTTCAACTTTCTGGACTCATAACATATCACGTGGTTGTTTTGTGTAAGGACTCCTCCAAGCCCTTGACCACATGCATCAATGCACACCACAAAATCTTTCTCTGGGCTTGCAACTTTCAAAACGGGTGCACTGGTGAGAAGATTATTCAACCGTTGGAAGATTTCTTCACACCTCACTGTCCATTCAAACTTTATGCCCTTCTTTTGCAAAGAAATAATGGCATGTGCAACCTTGGAGAATCCCTCAATGAATCTCCTATAGTATCATGCAAGTCCCATAAAATATCTCACATTTGTCACATTTCTTGGAGTAGGCCAATTCATAATGGCTTCAATCTTTTTAGGGTCCACAGATATACCCTCTTATGAGATAATGTGACCCAAGTACTGAATTCTATCTCTATAGAAGTCACACTGGCTCAACTTTGCATACAACCAATGTTCTCTAAGCAATTGTAATGTCAATCTCAAATGCTCTTCATGTTCTTCCTCATTCTTAGAATAAACAAGAATGTCATCAAGGAAAACAAGAACAAACTTTTCCAAATACCTGCTGAAGACACTATTCATGAGGCACATAAATGTAGCTGGTGTATTTGTGAGACCAAATGGTACCACTACAAACTCATAATGCCCATACCTTGTTCTGAAGGCAGTCTTATGTATGTCTTCATCATTGATTCTCACATGATGGTAACCCGACCTCAAGTCAATCTTGGAAAATACCTTTTCTCCTCTCATTTGATCAAAAAGGTCATCAATCCTCAGCAAAGGATACTTGTTCTTTACTGTGACTTTGTTCAACTGCCTGTAATCAATACACAATATGAGAGTACCATTTTTATTCTTTACAAATAGAACTGGTGCTCTCGAAGGAGACACACTAGGTCTAATATACTTCTTTTCCAACAACTCTTGTAGCTGCATCTTCAGCTCTAGCATTTCTGGTGTGCTCATCCTGTAGGGTTTCTTGGAAACTAGTGCTGCTACTGGCACAAGTTCAATTATGAAGTCAATATCTCTCTTTGGAGGAAGCCCTAGAATCTCATCAAGGAAAACATCCCCGAATTCCTGCAATACCTAGAAGTCCTCCAACCTAGGAGTTTCATTCTCCACTACCTCCACAATATGAGCTGCATACAACTGGAAACCCTTCCTACAAAATTTCTTCATTTGCATTGCTGAAATCTACCTCATCGAAATTGCCTTTAGAATGCCTCTTACCACTCTCGGGTTCCCTTCTTCATCCATGCATTCAAAAGTCTTATGGTAACAGTCAAGCTTTACCCTGTGAGATTCTAACCAATCCATTCCAATGAGAACATCATAGGAAACAAGTGGTAGAACATTCAGATCTACACAAGTAACCCATCCATTCATCACCAATGGACACTTCTCTACCACTACACTAACCTTCCTCTTAGTTCCAATGGCTAGCTGAACTAACCATGATTTGCTATGCTTCACTTTCTTGAAATCACAAACCTCCACTACTCTAAGAGTAATGTAACTCTGAGTAGAACCAGGGTCAATCAAAATAGAAACAGATTGCTCAACAATATTACCTGCAACTTCAACCACAATCAACTGGTGATCTTCCTGGCGGTCCTCAGCGCTGCATAAATCCTAAGGACGACCCTCACTACTTGACCCACTATTTCTACCTCTTGAAGGTTGTAAGCTGGCCTTGCACTCTCATTCTCGAGTGGACAATTCCTCCACATGTGGGGTCCGCCACATCTCCAACATTGGAGTGGTTCTCTGATCTGCTGTGGATCTCTTCGCTTTTCTCCCACCACTCTAGCTGGCTACTTTTCAACTTGGGATGGCTGCTTCTGCTGATTTCTGAAGTTAGAAGGTTTAAAACCTTTCTTCCTTTGGTCATACTTCTCATTCTTTCTGTCCTTCCAAGTCTTATGATAGTCAAGTTTTCCTTTGCTTTTCTCATAGCAATACTTGGATTTCCTTATTGCTTCTTCTAGAGTTCTAGGATCATAAAACTCAATTCTATCTTTGTAAGACTGAGGCAATCCACTTAAAAAATGCTGGATTTTCACTTTCTTATCCTTGATGTACCTGACATATCTCAATAGTTCTAGGAACTTATTTGCGTACTCTTCCATGGTCTGCTGTCCCAATATTAGCTCATGAAATTCCTTGATCTTATCATCATAGCACCTATTAGAGAGGTATTTCTACTTGAAATACTTCTGGAACTGTTTCCACACAATTTTCCTTTCATTAATCTTCTTCACTTGCTTGCAGTGCTCCCACCACATGGATGCTCTTCCAGTCAAATTCTAGCCTTCATATTTCCCGAATAGTCTTGGACTTGGAAATAGTTCCTAATCCCGAGAAGCCAAGCCTCAGCTTCTTGACCGTTCTTTGTCTCACCATTGAAGGTAGGTGGCTTTTCCTTCTTAAACTCATCTTGTGAGTTGTTCCTATAACTCCTCTTTCTCTTTTCCCCATGAGATGAAGAGCTAGAATCCTCAACGGATCCTTCCGAGTTAGGAGATATACTAGAATACCTTATTCTTATTCTGGTACTACTCTTACTACCTTCTTGTTTTTTTGTACATCACCCCGAGCTCATCCATTGTTGGATGTCTATCAAACTTTGCAACATGACAACATTCAGCTGATGCTTCTCTTCTTGAGCTTTAATTAGGATTCTCATGGTGGCTGCAATGTCCGATGGCGTCTCTTGAAATCTCCTTCCATTAGATTCTATATCATCATTTCCGGCTCAGACGTTTTCCCCCATAGCGTCTTGCGCACGTTCATAGGAATCTCGTGCATCATATATGTCGTAGGTTCTTATGGCTAATTTCAGTTTGTAGATTTCTGTGGTAAGATAAGTTGTTGTAGGGTTTTTCCGGACAATCCGCAGTAGACATTTTTAGGTCGACATTTCGATTCTGAATCTGGAACCATCATCAGGACTCGGAATCGAAACGTCGACCTAAAAATGTCTACTGCGGATTGTCCGGAAAAACCCTACAACATCTTATGGCTAAGCCAATAACCCACTTTTCCAAATGTACTATGACTCTGCAAAATGTGCCATCAACACCATTTGCTAGATACACCGTAATTCAAAATCAAAACCATTTACTTACTGTCACCTGGTCTATCTAGGCCCAATGCTGTAACCGACAACTTTGGTTAACTGATTCCCAGCCCATCCAGGCCCAATGCTGCAACCCGCAGCTCTCATACCACAATTTCACGTACCCATACCCCATTTTCATGCGAAATTAAAATTTTCATCGAGAACATTTATTGTTCATCAAAACACAGGGCATGGCCGCGAACCCCTTCTCGACATTTCCAATATTGTCACACTCCCTTCTATCTTGCATGAATCAATACGACGATATGCAAGGAACAATCTCAGAGGATATCGGATGACAGAGAGAAAACGCGACGGAAAATTAACGATCACAGAAAGTCCCATGGGTGGAACCAAATCGACGGCTCAGAATTCACCTGCAAAAATCAATGGTGCGGAAAACCCGAGTTGCGGGATCGAAAAGTTACGAAAATTGCAATCTCTCTTCCTGCAACCTGCATCCCGCATCTGAAATAGATCAACGGTGGAGAATCATCCCGCAATATCGATGGTGTGGGAACTTTAATTGTGGGATTGGGAATTATGGAAATCATGACACCGCAATCCCACATCCCGCATCGGAAATGACAAAGTTGCGGAACGAAAACTGCGGAAAGCCGTAATTCTCAAAAAAGACATCCCGCATCCTGCAAGTTGTGGAAAAGGGAATTTGTGGAGGTCCAAATATGCCAAAGGATGCCTTCCGCATCTTGCATCCCACCTGCGGAAAGGGAATTTGCGGAAGAAGGTTTCTGCTCGAAAATTCGACCTGCTGATCGAATTCTTTAAACAAACTTGGCCATCCAGGCCAACATCAATTTGGCATTCCAAACCTGCAGCTTAGTTTAACAATGCATTGAAGGAAACAGACATAGATGCCTATAATTGCAACTATTCAAAGGAACAATTCATCAATTCAACACAACCAACATGTTCATCACATTCCATCAAGCAATTACAATGTCAAAATACAATTTCAAAGATTAATATAGACAAGAACACTTATCTTGAGGTGAAATTGTCCCGCAACCAGCTTTGTCGCTGCAACGTTCCACCCAACCATAGGCTAGTACGCTCATCAATCTCTCAGCGACACCACCACCCTCGAGCTGGACATGATTTCCTCAAGGAATAAGGGAACACTAGTAGACTCTTACATAGCCAAGGGTGCAATAAAACTCAGCCAAGCCAACACAGTTGGGTTTATCAGGCTATAAGGGAAAACACACCAATAGATGGGTTTCATAGGCCACTCAACCAAGCCATCTCACAGTGGGTTTCACAAACTGTTCATAGTCAATCCAACCTTCACCTTAAGGACTAGTCAAGCCAACAAATGGTTTTATCAGACTGTACACAGTCAAGCCATCTCACTGTTGGGTTTATCAGGCTACCTAGCCAAGCCAACATTCACAATTGGGTTTATCAGATTGTCCCACCAAAGGTTACTCACAAGGTAAAAAAAAACAAGACACAACCAAGCCAACATATGGGTTTATCATGCTTCTAAGGCAATGGGCAGGAAGAACTGCTAAGCTAGTGAGCTCATCTACAGAACTAAGAACACCTTCACAAGACCTATCTGGCATGTCTTCCCCACTGTCTACACACCCAACACAAGGAAGTGTCACCTTCTCTGCTCCATAGTCCCTCAGGCTACACCTTCCCTTCTAGTTCTCTTCAGGATGTGCATAGCAAGTTTACCAGCCACTCTTGTCTTATTGTGAGGTTTCACACTAGGTTTATCAAGCACATTATACATCTCTCCCACTCCTAAGTCATGCACATAGTTCAGACCGGAACTAGGGTGCACAACACAACAACCACAGTGATAATCCACGACATAGGTTTACTCTAGGAGATGAGTAACAGGGTCTCATACACTATGTAGTTTAAGATAATGCTGCAACATAGCAATCATCGTCTTTCCAAAAGAAAACACTAGCAGAATGTGAAGAATACACATAGGAAGAGCTTTGTTCCCTGCAGAGCTTCCACGCGAATGGAGAAATGAAGATGGTGAATGCGCTCTCCCCTCTGCTCCCAAACCGTGAGAGTAAAACCAAAACATGAATGTGTGAGTCAAAACTGGCATACGGTTCTAGTGTTTTCTTGTCCATGGTAGTAAAATACGACATTTGAAACTGGGTGCTCTGCCCAATTCGAATTTCCTATACTCTTCTCTTCTTCCATGCAATAACTACCTCAACCACATTCTGGCATAAATAAATGGTTGGGAAGAAAAGACAAGAAAGAGGGTTGTTGACATTTTTTATGGGTTCTCCCATGACACATGGATTTTCCCCAAACATGTTCAAGGTTAACATTCCCACCCCCTTATCCTTAAGAAAAACATGCCCGCATCCCATTATTCGTTGCATTGACATAGATGGTTGTGGGTTTTTCATTAATTTGCATATTTAAATGATGTTTACAAACGTGCTTGACTTAGCACATAAACCATAGGCATCAACCATGATCACCTATATTCCAAACACTAATCAATGACAGGGCCTTGGCCTTGAGCTCCTTGTCATGATCCCATATAGTATTTACATCATATACACTAATGCAACGGGGTCAAAACCGAGGTGTTACATTAGTCATGCACAACAAGAATCATGAGATAATTAGTAGTTTAGTATTCACATTAATACAACAATAACCATCATCAGTAAGTAAAATAAAAACATTTGCACACATGTAGTATGTAGATTGTATGTAAAGTTACAGGATGGAAAAACTCACCCTTAGCAGTTACCAACAAACATGAATATAGACTCACAATTGTAGATATCAATAGAGAGACTTTCCATATTTCTTATGTTCCCTTGTTTTGCAAGTAATATTATGAATGTGCAGGACAAGACTCAATAGTTTTAAGGTGTGGAGGGTTTACTGTAAGGGAATCTCTAAAGCTCGGTTAGAGGGGGATCAAGGTTACTTCAATATAAATCACAAGGAGAATGGAGGGTAGAGAGGAAATTGAGGGACAAAAATGTTGGTGTAACAGTTCGGGTGAGAGTCAGGCTAGCTGCTATAGTGGCATACTCGAGGTGAGTGAAGGCATCTCAAAGGGTGCCTTAAAGGAAGACCCAAGATATGAACGAGATCAAGGTAGAGGGACTGAGGGTGGATAAGGAGGTCCTAGGGCTTCCTTATGGAAAATCCAAGGAAAGGAAAGAACAAAGTAAAAGAAACGAGGGTATTAAATGCCTTACAACAAGTTGGATGAGTAAGTGTCAAGGGAAACGAGAGTGTTAGGGAAAGCCCAAGGCAAGGGAGTAGCCCTCTAGTAGCCTTTGAGGCAGACCTGAGGGTGGAGAAGGGAAAAAAAGGAGACCAACGAGGGTTAAAGGGAGTGGTAAAATATCATTCTAGGGGAAAAGGAAGGAGACGAACGTGTAGGGAGGATATTTTGGGACTGTTTTGGGTGTTAAAGATGAGGATAAGGGAGAGCTAAGGTGCCATATCCCTAGGGAGGCTAAGGTAAAGAATGGCTCCAAAGTGAGAAGAAAAAACCTAGGAAAATAAATACCCTATAAACCTATGGATAAACCCTAGAGAAACTCTCACAAGGAGGCGTTACTCTTCCCTTTAGGGCGACAAATGGCTGGTAATGTCCTACCCTAGAAAAATTCAGCCCTAAAGCTACCATTCAGTCATGAATATGCATCATTCACCAACAATAAAATAGAGATGTGAGAACATCATACCACCTAGTACCATGGTCACATATCGCCTATGGAATACCTTCATTTGTTTTTCACTTATGTTGCATAGTCTAAACTTTGCTTATGTTGACTTCCTAAGGTAATTGGGGGTTTTGGACCATTAATTACACCCAACGCCCACATTTTGATCATTCAGGAGCATGCGCACCCTCATTAATGATAGTTTGGTCTCTTGGGGCACTCCCACTCCTTAAAATAGGGAACCGGTTTGACCAAAGGCATCGATGCATTGTATTTGAGTGTTTTTTGGCTCTTTTGGACCATTAAATGCTGCCTAGAGCCACTCCCACTCACCTATGCACTCTAGAACGCCTAGACCACCCTTATTTATGAGCTAGCATTCTTTGCTTACATTCACATGGCCATTTGTGACCATTGAGGTGGTTTGGGAGCTCATTCGTCCACCTAGGGGGGTTTGAGGTCCAGTCTAAGCCTACCACATGTATGCCACCAATTTGTCTCAAAAGGCTAATATTTTTCTCCTATTGTATTATAATCATGTTCCAGCCATATTTACATGTTGGAAAATAATAGAAAACTCAGTTATTGACACCATATCTTTGTGTTAATATTGCTCTTTTACATTGTTTTCTTCATGTTTTGTCAAATTCTTTAGATGTCAATATTCTATTAGCTTCTAGATATTGTTGTGAATCAGACTTTCACAAAAGATATTAGAAGTCAAACCTCAATGTGCTTGTGTTTTTCCAACAAATCTAAGCATCACCACGAAAAAAAGAAGAATTTATCCAAAGAACTTCCAAAATCCAGCTTGCTTAACCATAAAAGTCCTCCTCAAGAAGGGCACATTCTCTCCAAAGAGCCCTAGTTAGGGTAGAATAGACACATAATAATAATCCCACTTATCTCATGTCTTAAAATGAAAGTGAGGAGATCTATTTATATGATCTCACACTCACTTATTACAAAAATATCCGGGCCTACATGCCTTACAATATGTCAATTTAAAATTGTAAAATGCCAAATTAAAATTAGAACAAAAATAATAATAAAATATGTGATCTGAATTTATGTAGGAACACAACAGAATACACAAATAACCATAGAAACAAATATGTAGTGGAAATAACACTTCATTTCATTAATCAAAGAACTGAAACTTGTTTACATACAGAATGGAAATAACTAGCTATAGTGTTGGTAGCTTATCTCTGAGAAGAGATGTGGCAGCTACATGCCTCTGAACTCTGTGTTACAATGAGGCTCGAAGGCCTATATATCATTGAGAAACAATGGAAACCCTACACATCCAAAAACCTAACCCTGGGAGGTGAACCACCAGAGTGTGGGCCTCGTTGGGTAACTTGGTACATCAATTTCCCAGGGTCGTAACTTTGGCATACTACCTCCGTTTGACACACATGATACATCATTAGAAATATCTCTTCAAGGACTACATACATAATTGGCAACTATTGAGTCCAGAACAGACTCATATTTACCCGACCATTCGATGCCGAAAAAACGTCGTTTAGGGCCTCAAAACAGCTCTGGAAGTTTAGGACTCGAAAACTTCCAAAAATAGTAAATTGTGCTACAATTAAGGAAACTGGAAAACTGAAAGAAAAAATGGTGGGGGTCCAAGTGGAATAGGTGGGTGGCCACCAATATCCTCCTAGATCAATATGACCTAATGTAGGCTTAAGGCAGGCTATCTGGGGTATTTGTTCCTCTGGGTGCCAAAAATAGCCTAATAAAGCGAATCACTTGGAACGAAAGGATGGAGTGAGATGGAAAGGGGGTGTTATGCCCCTACTAACCCCAAGATGCTGTAAAATCCTTCAATAAACAACTTAAATGACACATGCGTCCTAGTGAAGGAGAGAACGTCATAATGAGGAAGAATTCCCAGGAGAAGGAGTGTCGACTGTATGAAGGACCAGGAGGATGTCCTTGCGGCTATGTAAAGGAGATGAACATCTCATAGTTGAAGTAGAGACCACTAGAGCATGTAAACAATATATGGGGCCATGTGACCTAGTGGTCAACCCTTAGGGGCCCCAGTCACCAACCCTGAGGTTAAAAAACCTAGCAAAGGGAAATCAACAGTGCCATTAAGACATAGTAACCCTAAAGTAGGAACCAAAGGGTCTGCCCATGACCATCATTGATCAATAACACCCTTCTTGGCCAAAAATTTGGTTCTCTCTCCCTAGGGCACACTTGAAGGTGCGATGGGTACAAGTGTAGCGTAACACTGGCTCCAACTGTGAGACAAGTGCTCTTCCTAGGAGTGCTTGATAACCTGTGAATATTTTGGTACCTGTAGACCTACACACACATCAAACATACAAGGGATCAAAGCATCATTCAGAACACACTTTTGTTCTTCCTTGTCTAAAAATGAAATAGATGATTAATGACTAACGTACTAACAAACAAATAAACTAACTAACACAATAATAACGAATATCAAACAACATTAGAGAAGTGCCTCTTAAGTGCTTGCCCATTGACAAGTAGAGGAATCTTCTCACCATCCATGTGAATTAAACAAAATGCATTTGGATCTACAACTTCAGTAATCTGATAGGGACCCAACTAAAGACTGTCGAACTTACCATGTATACTTGGATCTTCTCTTCTTGTATCCCATAGTAGGATGAGGTCTCCAATTTGAAGTTGGCATTGGTGATTCCTCTTGAAAAACTTCTCTTTAAATTTATCTTGGTGTTCTAATAGGTGATCAAAGGTCCTCCGACAGTTCTCATCGAGCTCTATTAGGTTGTTGATTCTTTGTTGATATAAATCTAGATCATCCGTGTTTTGTTGAAGGACCTTGTAAACTGACAACCTTAAATTAATCGGCAAAGTAACATCCAAATCATACACCCATTCAAATGGACTTTTCCCAGATGATTCCTTTACGATGATCATGTCTTCCCATACTGCATACCTTAACTTACTATCCTAGCACCTCTTATTATCGCCCACGGTCTTTTTTATAATATTCATCAAGTTCTTGTTACTTGACTTACCGAGTCCATTACCTTGAGAATAATAATTTGAAGTGTGATAGTATGATACCATAATCGAATAAAAACCCAGATATTTCTCCGCTGCTGAAATCCTTTGTATTATATGTGATAATCTTAGTTGGAGTTCCGAACCGAGTGATAATTTTGCCTTCCAAGAAATATGTGAGAACATTTACTGTAGCTTACTTTGTTGGAATGGATTCAACCCACTTAGTAAATAATTTGTAGTTGTAAGGATCCATTTATGCATGTTGTTTGATTTTTTTTTAAATTCGTCGATGAAGTCAAGACCCCATTATTGAAATGGTGCTTCTACGATGATAGGTTGAAGTGGCAATGCTGCAAGTCTTTGTCTTCTTGTGAAAAGCTGGCGAGGCTGACAACTATGTACATACCTATATACATCCTGAAATATGTTGGGACAATAATATCCTGATCTCAAAATTTTGTGAGCTGTGGTAGAAGTAGCATGGTGACCACCGCATAGTCCTTGGCGGAATTCTTTCATATTTTCTTCTACTCGGGTTGGTTTTGCACATACAGAATGATGTCATCTGGATTCTTCCACCCCAATCCCTGAATTGATGTCGAGGCTAAGTCCACGTTGCAATACTTAGAAGCTTTCAAATTTAGGGATCTCTTCTTATGATATGGTAAATGATTCGAGCATGATAGATTCATCAGAATACACTATGTCTGTGTACCAATCACATCAAGCTATTTCTTCTGCGACTATCGAGATCATAGGCATTGAATATTCCTTTAAATCAAGGACTTCTTCATTTCCTTCTGCCATTGATTGAGCCAAACCCCTGCCTCTGACCAATTTAGTGGGTTGTACTTCCAAGTCATATTCATGAATCTGCACAATCCACTTAGCTCTAATATCCAAGCCATCATGTTGCTTAAGTGTCTCTTTGGTTGCAATGTGTGAAACATATGCCATAATCTTTGAATATCCAACGAAGACCCTGAATTGTTTCAGTGACATTACTAATGCGTATGCATGCTTATCCATACTGTGATACTTCATTTATGTGTTACTCATAGCTTTACTCATAAATGCAACATGATGCTCTTCATTCTTATCGTTCTTTTATAGGAGGACTTCTGCAATAGTGTCAATGGAAGTGTAAGAAAAAAATTGAAATGGTTCAGAATAGCCGGGACTTACCAGCACCGATGCCTGAGTGATAGCTTCTTTAACATATTCAAATGCTTTCTTGGCTTCTTCAGTCCACCTAAAATCTGCGTCTTTTTTTAGAAACTTATTCAAAGGTTTAGTAATCTCAGTGAAATTAGGAATGAACCTATGAATAAAATTTATTTTCCCAAAGAAAGGTCTTAAAGACTTTAAGTTTTTCGGCAACGAAATTTCTTTAATAGTTTTTTCTCTTTCTGGATCAATTTTAACACCTTCTTTAGTAACGACATGTCTAAGTAACTTACCTTCAACAATGCCTAAAATGGGTTTTTTAGGGTTTAAGGAAATTCCATATCTGCGGAAGCGTTCAAATACCAGTTGAATATGTTTGATGTGATCCTTTCTTCTTTTGGAGTAAACCATGAGATCATATTCATTTATTTCTAAGACCTTCTATAATATATCTATGAAAGCATAGTCCAAAGCTCTTTGAAACATGCCCCCAACTTTCATTAAACCAAAAGGCATGTGTAAGTACTTGTAAGTGCCCCAAGGGGTAGTAAAAGTAGTCTTTGCTCGGTTTGCTTTCTTAGTGACAACCTGATTGAAGCCTGAAAAAACCATCTTATAGGAATGACATCATCTCTAATCTTGTAATCCTTTGCAATATGAGTTCCATGTTAGGGAGTGGATAATTATCTTTCTAGGATACTGCAATGAGGTTCCTGAAATAAACACACACTCGGACATCACACGTCTTCTTTCTAGATAGAACAGGATTGGAAATCCATTTCGAATACCTAATCGAGACTATGATCTTTGCTTCTACCATATTTTCCAATTCCTTCCTAACCAGCGGGGCCAACTTAGGATTCACTTTCCTTAATTTCTGTGGATGTGGTTTCACATTTTCTTCCAACAATATAGAATGTTGAATAATTTTCTTATCATAGGTTTTTAGTTCATTATATGACCAAGAGAACACGTCTCTGAATTCTTGAACCAAATTAATGACTTCCTTTCTTTCTTGAGAATCTATAATCCTACCAACCTTAATTGGATGCAGATCTTCCTGAGAACCAATATTTACTTCTTCATACTCTGGGTTTGAAGCCGTGTCTTTCAATTTGCACTTGTAATTTCTATCGAACTTATTTTCCAATGGGACTCTTTCCATAGGAATAAGATTATACTGAGGTTCTTCAGTGGATCCCTCTTTTCTCCAATCAACCTAATTACCCGCATATTCTTCCATGTTGGCCATGAACCTACGAATCTGTTTGTCATCATTGAATACTTCCCAATTATCAAAATTGTCTGGCACGAAAGGACAAAATATTACTTGCACTTTGCATGTATGTTGTACTTCGACAATTCGATCAAATACCAAGGTGAAAAAAACAAGAGCATCTGCTATTTGGTTATGTTCCCTTGGTACCACTTGCAAAGAAATGGCTTGGAAATATCTGGTAGTGATTCTGACTGCATCCCTGTATCTTTTCAATCGCATCTTTTTGTAAGAAAAAGTTCCTTTTACTTGATATAAAACAAGGTCAGAATCACCTATAACATGTGGTAACCGAATGCCATAATATTTTGCAACATTTAGCCCAAGTAGTAGAGATTTTTATTCAACAACATTGTTTGTACCATCAAATTCCAATTTGAAATAAAAATAGTGTTGCTCATGTTTAGGAGAAATTAATATGATACATGCACCCATACCTACTTGGGACTTGGCCCCGTCGAAATAAAATATCCAAAATTTATCAATTTCCTTTCGAGGAGGAGTGTTTGTAGCCAATACTTCATAAGAACCGATATTATGTTGGTATATATACTCATTCTCATGTTCATCGGGGTTCTCTACATGATGTTTCCTCATCGTTTCTATTTGAAGAGTGATGTAACCACCTTCTGGAGTGGGAATAGTAGCATAAGATAGATCCATCCATAGGATTCCTCTTAATTATGCTCCAAACTTCCTAGATAATAACATTCCCCAAGATTCTGGAAGATTAATCACCAAAATATCCATTTTATGCGTATGCTAGGATGAACAACTATTTGTATAGGAACATCAACCACAATGCCACAAACTTTCACTTCTCTGAAATCCATAGCACAAACATTCCTATACAGTCTTGACACCTGCAATCCTAACCTTTTCATTACAACTAAAGGAATAATGTTAGTAGATTCTCTTAAGTCAAACATGCAATTATGTAAAATCCAATCACCAATGCGTAAAGAAATAAATAAAGGTTTGTGTGTATGATTCTTATTCTCGGTTGGTAGCATGTTTGACAATATGATTGACACATCCTCACTTTCTTCAGTTTGATTGATTGTTGATTTCTTCTTTGGGGTTCCTTCTTAAAGATGTAGTAACTCAAAAACCTATTTTCTAACCGAGGGGATCTTAACTAATTCTGTAAGGAGTATTGGAACCTTCATCGAACCTAAATTACCTGTAACATTGATATTTAAAGGTTCATCAGTAACCAAATCAATCAAAGAATACTTACCTAAACATATTGGGGTTAGAAACGAAACCTTTATCCCTTCCGTACTTGTTGATGGGAGCCTCCTTTGTCTTTGATAAACATTGCCAGTGATTCTATTCTCATACCATTTATTGATCAGTTCTCAGTTATGAATTTCTCTGAGGATATTGTTTACCTTTTCCACATCGATTGAATTTCTCTTTACTTCCTGCATATCTTCATTAGAAAACCCAAACGACCTCTTTTCAAATATATTACATACCTATGCATCGTCCTCATCAAATGGAGTTTTGTTTCTAGTATATTCCAAATAGAGGGCACAATTTCTCTCATCGTGGAAATTATGACATGCCCTACAATAATATGGGAATTCACTTACTGCATTAGTTGTTTCCAAAGAAGAGCGAGGTATCTGTTGCAGAGGAGCTTTGTTGAAGTTATTTAGAGGAAATCTAGGTTGACTCGGTTGCTGAACCCTTTCCAATTAGACAATTATGTTTTGCATATTGCTATTTTGTTGAGTCATATCAACCCTTAATTGCCGCATTTTTTCAATCATGATGTTCATCGAATCCAGGCCTTCATTGAAGGTAGAATATTTCTCTTTATTCTTTGGTTTTGGTTTTGTCCTAGAATATCCATGCATATCTGGTCTCCCTACAACTTTCCAACTATCATCCAGAACCCTTACCTTTTTCTTTGCAAACGAGAGATCAACCAGCCTATCCAGACTCAAGTGGAACATAAAATCTCCTGAGAATGGCTTTAAACAATATGACATAACCATCGCATATGGGGGTTTGCAATTTGTAGGAAATTCTTTAACAACTCTGTCAAACTTGTGGTCAAACTCGTCAATGGTTTCATTTTCACTTCTTTTCATAGTCATTAGTGTATTGTTTAATGGTACATGGACCTTCTTTTCTTGCCATCTATCAAAATTCAACATAAGTGGTTATGTTACCAACATATAAGGATTTGAACCATTCAGCTGCATCATGTGCTAGACAAGAAGCAAAATACTTGAATTTAACATCTAAACAAGAAGTGTTAGTAAGCATAAAACATCTTTCCATTCCATCCCAATGTTCAATAACATAAATTGCGTCAGATCCAGAAAACATAGGAAATTCCCTAATATCTTTGAATTTCAACATTTGGTTAGGGTATCCTGTAATATTTGTGAAATCAAATGCAGAGAAAGAATCCATGTCTGCTTTATTACTGGAGTTTATAAAAATTTTGTGTATATCAACTAAAGTATTGAAAGCTAATTGACCACTTACCAACCTCTCCCAAATTCGATATTTTCTTCTTAACAAAATATGACTTAGGCCCGGAAAAAGTGTATCTTTTAAAATTGTCCTTGTTGGATATCTTTTAACATTATTTACCAATGGAGACACCAGGAAAGACCTGGAAGGTTAGCTTAAGTAAGTCTTACCACAATAAAGAACAAGGAACGTACTTGAGCACTTGGTGGAGTTTCCAAATAAACCTACCAGGTTAACCAATGTGGAAGATATGAATTTTAAACACGAGGATGTACCTGAATGCTTATCAAAAAATTTGTTCTCGCACGGATATGTTACCTCAACAATTTGAGGTCCTCGATAATGACACCAAAATGTTACCGGTTGAAAAGGCGGTCCAAGCCACTGGTAATCATGTGTAGAAGTAGTGACCACTATCACCTTAGTCGCTTTCTTCAAACTACTTGGGAAGCCTAAGCCTCCTAGGGTGGAGCCCTATTATAACTCAAAACTAACACTAAACAACAAAAGGTATCACTTTGGATAATATTAGTCACTAGTTCCTTATAGGAGTCATATAAATATGCAAGTGTAGAAAATTTTGACAATTAAATGGAAATACTAGTTTTCGAATGATTAAGTAATAGAATGTATACAATTACCAAGTACTTAGTTTTCTTTATGATATATCAGTGCATCAGTTACTAGCAGTAAAGGCAGAAACATTATGTTGTTTTGAAGATGTTAGTAATGCACAACAATAGACATGAGATGACCAATAGTTTGGAATTCACATTAATACAACAATAACCATCATCAATAAGTAAAAGAAAAACATTTGCATGCATGTAGTATGGAAATTGTATGTAAAGGTACATTATGGATACAATCACCCTCAGTAGTTACCAACAAACCTGAATATAGACTCACAGTTGTAAATATCAGTGGAGAGACCTTCCAGCTTGCTTATGTTCCCCTGTTTTGCAGGTTATATGATGAACATCCATGACACGACTCAGTAGTTTTAAGGTTTGGAGGGTTGCCACTGTAAGGGCATCCCTAAAGCTCGGTTAGAGGGGGATCAAAGTTACTTCAACATTAGGCACAAGTCGAATGGAGGGTAGAGAGGAAACCGGGGGAAAGAAGGGTTGCTGTAATAGTTTGAGTGAGAGTCAGGGTAACTGCTATAGCAGTATACCCAAGGTGAGTGAAGGCAATCCAAAGGGGGCCTTAAAGGTAGACCCAAGAGCTGAACAAGAGTAAGGGAGAGGGATCGAGGGTGGATAAGGAGGTCCTAGGGTTTCCTTATGGAAGACTTGAGGAAAGGAAAGAATGAAGTGAAAGCAATGAGGGTATTAAAGGCCTTGCAACAGGCTATAGGAGTTAGTGTCAAGGGAAACAAGAGTGTTAGGGAAATCCCAAGGTAAGGGAGCATCCCTGGGGTATCCTTTGAGGCATGCCCGAGGGTGGAGAAGGGAAAAAAGGACAAATATGAGGGTTAAAGGTAGTGATAAAAGAGAATCCGAGGGGAAAAGGAAGGACACAAAGGTGTAGGGAGGAGATTTTGGCATTGTTTTGGGTGTTAGAGATGAAGATAAGGGAGACCTAAGGTTCCCTAGCCCTAGGGAATCTAAGGTAAATAATGGCTCCAAAGTGAGAAGAACAAACCTAGGTAAAAAACTACCCTAGAAACCTAGTGATAAACCATAGAGAAACTCTCATAAGGAGACGTTACTCTTCCCTTTAGGGTGACAAATGGCCGGTAATGTCCTACGCTAGACAAAATGTAGCCCTGGAGCTACCATTCATTCATGAATACGCATCATCCACTGAAAATATAACAAAGAGGTTAAAAACCAAACCTCAATGTGATTGTGTTTTGCTAGCAAATTTGAGCATCACCACGAAAAAAAAGAAGAATTTATCCAAAGAAATTCCAAAATCCAACTTGCTTAACCAAACAGAGTCCTCCTCAAGACTCCAAAGAGCCCTAGTTAGGGTAGAATAACAACATAGTGTTAATCCCACTTATCTCATGTATTGAAATCAAATTGAGGAGATATATTTATATGATCTCACACTCACTTATTACAAAAATATCCAGTCCTACATGCCTTAAAATATGTCAATTTGAAATTATAAAATGTCAACTTAAAATTAAAACAAAAATAATAATAAAATATTCCTAATGTAGGCTACTGGGGGTATTCGTTTCACTAGGTGCAAAAAATAGCCTAATTAAGTGAATCACTCTGAATGAAAGGTTGGAGTGAGTTGAAAGGGGGGTGCTATGCCCCTACTAGCCCCAAGATGCTGTAAAATTCCTCAACACCCCCCTAAAGTTCTCGATGAGGAAGAATGCCCAGGAGAAGGAGCACCAGTTGTATGAAGGACCAGGAGGGTGTCCTTGTGTCTATGCAAAGGATACGAATGTCTCATAGTTGAAGTAGAGGCCACTAGAGAATGCAAACAACATATGGGGCCATGTGACCCAGTGGCCAACCCTTAGGGTCCTCGACCACCAAACCCGAGGCTAAAAATCCCAGCAAAGGGCACTCAACAATGCCATTAAGACATATTAACCCTAAAGGAGGAACCAAAGGGCCCAGCCACGACCTCCATTGCTTAATAACACCCTTATTGGTCAAAATTTTGGATGTCTCTCCTTGGGGCACACCTGAAGGTGCGTTGGGTATAGGTGCAACGTAACATAGGGAATTTTGTGTCAATGAAGATCAAATGATTTATGCTAAGGATTGTATGAGGTAGTCTAGTGCATTCCAAATAAATTTCAAAGGTGGAGGTATACCAACCACATTCAAGTTCTAGGGAGAAGGTTTGAGTATACTAGTATCACAATCTTAGTTCACAAAGAGGTGCAAAGGTGTTAATCCCTCAAATAAAAGTTAAGGAAAGTGTTGAAGAAAATATAAGTGGATCCTTAGGGTTAGGCAATTTGAGTTTGGAAGAATATCTTTTAGGCTCTCAAGGGGGGGATAAAGAAGGGATTGAATCACTTACAACTATGGTTTCATAAAGGAGGAAGAAGTGTGTGATGGTTATAAGGTAGAAGGTGAAATTGGTGTTGGTCGAAGATGTTACAATGGGAGGATTTATGGTGTTGAGAAAGAAGTCACCAATAGGTGGATTCTTTGGAAGGGTTACCATTGGTAAATATTTTCTCAAATGGATTGATATGGTGTGGAAAGAGTTACTAGAACAATCCTACTTTGCATGTTTTAACTAAAGGATAGCTTGTGTTTGAATTTAAGTCCAAGTTGTATGTTGCAAGGATTTTGAAAGGTAAATGATCCTAGGATTTATCGTTCTTGTTCCTCAGAATATGTACCCTGTGCTTTGACACCATAATTAAGAAACAAGCTTCCAAACCTAACTGGTTTATACATCTTAGGTTTCATTTAGAGAAACAAAGTAAAATGGTAATGGAGGAAAATGTTAACGGTTTAGGGCTCTTCAATGATTTTGAAGAGAAAATTTTATCTAGATGACAAACATGGAAATATCAAATATTTTGGTGGAGATAGACCTTCATGAGGGGCTTCCAAAAGTCGTAGAAATTGAGCTAGGAAAATGGAAATATTGTTAAGTTCTAAACTATTGGTTAATTCCCTTTCACTGCATAAAACACCATGCTCAAGGGCATATGGTGAAGGATTGACCATGCTATGAGGGTAAATGGGAATGATTTAAAGTAGAAAAGCATCCCCTAGGTCAAGTAAAAATGAATGGAGGAAGTTCATCCACTAAAGTTAGTATGAAACTAGGAATGAGCAAGGAGGTAAGGTAGATGAAAAGGGAATTGAGAGGGTATTAGGGAGATTGGAGGTTTTGGTTCGCATGGCATAAGGAACAATCTAGAGGAGGAAGTAAAGAATGGAAAAAAAAGTTAGTGGGATATCCAACATTTCATTGAATGAATGAGAACTCGTAATTGTTCAAAACTTGGATGCAATTCAGGTGGAATTATATAAAGTTTTGGAAGTGTTAGTTCAAGGTATGTCATCATTTGGAAAATCTCCTCCTTCTCCCCCTAGTTGTGTTCTTGACTATAAGAATAACTTAGAAGAGGACTATTCAAATGCACATAACCCTAAAGTTAAGAAGGGGATTGCTAAAAATTAATCCTTGGAGACCTATAATATTGAAAATCACCTCTCAAATGATGAGGGACACAAAGTAGGAAAAGTCTTAAGAAATAGTTTTCAAATCCTATACCTTCAAAGGTTATAGTCAAAGAAATTTGTTCCCCTAACTCTCTATATGAATCATGTATAGAAGTAATATGATTCAAACCAAGTAAAGACATATTAAGATTTAGGAAAGGACATTGTTAATTAGAGAAATGGGGTATTATAGGAGGATCAACTTAGACACAAATAAGTCTTGTACCATAGGCATAGAATCATTTAAGATTGTAACAAAAAATAGTTTAAATTAAATTATAGAAGGTAAACAACATACCATTAACATGGGAATTAGAGCAAGGAGTGCCTTAGCAAAGGTTACCAAATGATTTCCATTTCTTTAAATGCAAGGGGGATGGGGGGCCCGCACAAAAAACTAGCCCTCAAGAGATTGATTGGTCAATATAAGAAATATATTATTATAATCCAAGAAACTATGTGTGAAGTAGGGAAAGCTTTAAGAATTTATCAGTCTTTCTAAAAAACAATAATGTGATATCCATTGATTCTAATGGGAGGTCAAGGGGGTTAATAGAGTTCTTATGTTTTTAGTGCATGGTTGTTAACATAGTTGTGGTTAATCTAAATAGATAAGACCTTTTCTATCACCAATATGTATGGTCCGTATGAGGAAATACATGATTTTTGGGATAATATTTCCTCTTAGGTTATCCTCAAAAAATAATATAATTATGGGTCAATATTTGTAACACACCCAATGTCACATTAGAATTAACATGATTTTTTTTATAAAACATATATGCATAATAGCCACATGCATAATGTTTATATACATTCTTATTACAATTGCATATTATAGTGTATAATAACTATAAGTAAATAGCGGAAGCATAAACTATTTCAAAAGACCCATGAAATCTTTTAAGAAAATGCATAACAAATAAAATAATATTAGCCAAAGCATAGAACAACCTACGAGACATTTAATCAATAATATTTATACATAACATATTCATGCACACTTACCAAAACATATGTTAACATTAACTTAGTGTGCAGTAAGAACTACACACTAAAATTCTAACTTAAGGATTAAGTAATAAACACCACAAAATTAGAGAAAAGGCATTTATAAATATTTAAATTGACATGCCTCGATTTATTTGATTACAATTTTATCAAGACAAAGATAAACAATACTTCAACATACAAAATTCTTTTAGGAATCTAAAGAGTATAATTCACATAAATAAATAGGTCAAGACATATAATTATGCACCCGTATTAATACACATATTATATTATTTTTACTAAATATGATTAGTGACCATATTAAGTTATGCCTTAGAAAATAATATTTTCAAAACTTTCTTTATAAAAAACAATCATTTATGGGAACTCTCACATTTTGTCATGAGCTACAAAAGAGTGAGCTTCAACGAAGTGAGCTCGATGGAGTGAACTGCAACAAGGTGGTTCACTTAAATGGAACAAAGACAATTATACTTTCAAACATAGACATTCCTCAAGTTATTAATTTTCCATATAATTATGTTGATGAAAAACAACACTCCAACAATTATTCCCCTCCTCAACTTTGACACAAGTATTTCAACTTCAATGAATAATTAAGACAAACCTTTCATTAAGACAAAGAAAATATGGGGTTTTCATAAAATAATTTGGAAAGCATTTTCCATATTTTCCAAAGTCATGAAAGATAAAGACATATAATTTACTAATTCAACCCATGGAATTTTACATGCAAACCCTACAATTCTCAAACTTTGTAACTTAAAAACAAAAGCCACCCATTAATTGGCCCATGGTATTCATAAAATAAACAAAATTGAACTTAAACTTGGACATAAAGTTCGAACACAAAATTAGGACATAAACATTTACTATGCAATTCTTATTGTATAATAAATAATCTTGTTTGAGTTTTTGCAATAATAAATATTTATTTCCAAATAAGCTTTCAAGTTAATGAAAAATAATAGAAATGGATGAAATTCTCATTTATTTACCCATTCATCTAATTTTCCAAATATTGCGAATACAATATTTCATTTTCAAACCCATAAATTAACAATTTCTAGAGGAAATGAATTTGACTTTGATTTAAATAAAGAATGACATGCATAAAGTTTCCAAGCATTATGGCATAATTAAACTTGCACTTATTTCATACCCATGAATTAAACCAAGTAAAACATGAATTCATACCTTGTATCCAAACTTGGGAAATTTAACAAGGAAATCATGCAAAATTTTTATCGATCATTAATTAAATAACATCTCATAAATTAAAACACAATTTCCAGGTATTAAAACTTAAATGAAAAATACTTGAAATGGGCAACCGGATTCGTGGCAGCCATGCTCCACCCAACTAAAGATAGATTTGCTCATTATTCTCTAAGCAAAAATTCACCCACGAGCCAAGACTCATGCATTCACCATAGGTTCTCACCAGTGCCAGGTTTCCCTCAGGATTTTCTCACTTGGAAAATAAGATTTACTAGTTTTTTACCAATTCCATGCCAACTGTGTAATCCTTTCCCTTAGCTTCATTCTAAATAGCACCACAATGAAAACCCATCGCTACATATGTTCTTAGAATTCCACTAAAATATTTTCTTACATCATTGTCATATCATTGGAGTAACCAAAGAAAAAACAAGAAGAATTTATCAATAAAAAAGTTAACAAAACAGGCTTGGGCTTATAGGTCCTCTCAACCAACCCAACTGCCATATACTGTGGAAAAATTGGAAATTTCCCTTTGGAATTGGACTTGCTTCTCTATCCTCCAGTTAATCCAAATGACCACAAATTCTATGCTCAATCACAATTCTCTTCAATGCTACAACATTATCATGCTACACACTACGTTTTCTCCTTCCCTTCTTCAAAATTTCTATTTTTTTTCACATTATACTTGTTGCAATTTTTTCTTAACTGCCTTCTCTTCTTGAAGCTCCTCGTACACTCTACATTCTATATCCTCCTTTCCCAAGGTTCCACCAACCTTGCATCTCCTTGTCACCTCTTTGCAACTCTTGTCTAATTTTCCATCAACTCCTTAATCCATCTCTTAATTCACTTTTTAACTTCAAAAACAGGTTTTAGGAATTAATTAAGAAAAAGTATGGGTTTAGCAAAATTATAAGGTAACCAAAATTAAATAGGGTCATACTTATATTTTAGGCTATATGCCATCCCCCCTCACTAACCTAGGTGAATACATGAGTCCTCGTTCATTCAGCGTGTTGGCTCTAGTACTGCCAGCTTAATTTTAATATTAACAAAACAAATACAACATGAGTTCTGCCTTATAGGAAATCATAGTATTTTACAAAAGTACACTAACAAAACAATGGGGTTTCAAACTAGGGGTGTTACATTCCCCTCCCCCTTAAATTATACACCATACTCGGTGTTCACATTATCCAAAATTTTCATAATAAACTTTCAAATACTTTATATGCATTTATCAATATTCAAACAAATGGGGATACTCTCCCCTCATCTTATCTTCCAGCTCCCAAGTCGATTCTTCAAGAATATAGTGGATCCATTGGACCTTTTCCTGCTCGATGGCCCTGTTTCGAAGTATCTTATTTCTTTTGTCCAATATGTGAATGGGTTGAACCTGAATTTCCCCTTCAAGTTCTACATGTATCATAGAGTGATTATGAATATGATTATGATCATACACATATTTCTTTAATAATTATACATGAAAAACATTATGTATTTTGATCATAGGTGGAAGATCAAGCTTATAATCTACATGTCGGATTATGTTTAAGACTTCAAATGGTCCATAGAATCTAGCTGCTTACTTCTTGTAGTTGCCTAACCTCAATGAAATTTTTCTTCCTTTCACTTTAAAAAACACGTTGTCTCCAATTTGGAACTCTCTGTGTAGTTTGTGTCCTTTCCTGCATAATTCTTTTTCCTGTCCCAAGCCACCTTCAAACTCTATTTTATCTTTACTATCTGTTGTTCCATTTCTTGAAGCATTTCAAGTCCCACAATCATCCTATCCACATGCTTGTCCCAACTCACTGGAATGCTGCAATTTCTACCATAAAATGCTTTGAAAGGAATAATCTTCAATGATGCCTGGTAACAATTATTATAAGAAAACTCAACAAGGTATAAAAAATCTTCCCATTTACTGGGCTTGTCAATCATGTACATTCTAAGCATGTCTTTAATAATTTGATTCATCTGTTTAGTCTGTATATGGAAGATACACTATACTAAGATTTAATTTAGTACCAAATTCCTTAAACAGGCCTTTCCAAAAGTTCGAAGTTAAATTTGGATCGCCGTCCAAAACTATTGTGTTATGTATTCCATGTAACCTAGCAATTTCTTTCATATAAACCTCTGCAATCTTAGTTGCTTTGGAAGTTGATTGAATAGGTACACAGTGGGATGACTTTGTTAGTTTATCAACCACTACCATGATGGAATCATGTTTATTTTGAGTTCTTGGAGATTTGGTAATAAAATCTATGGTTACTACATCCCACTTCCATTCTTGTTATACCTCAAAACGACACTTCTTCGTTTGAGTGATAATACTAAGTGTTTCATCACACAAAAGTACAAGTTGGATTGAAGAGCCTTGTGGCTATAGAAGGATTTGGTTTCTATTACCTAATGATTACTCCACTGTTGATACTTCTTTGTTATGATTTTAAGACATACACGTGACTATTAGTATGACAACTTGCATGTTGTCTATAGTAAACTCGTGTTTTATTTTAAAAAGTTGCACACGCGAGTCTCCTTAAGGAAACCCACATGTTACATGAAGTTTGCTCCTTTTACACTTGTGTGTCTCTTAAAAACTCGTTTAAAATATATAAAAAAACAAACTATTTATGAGGTGGTTGGGGTCGATATGGAAACCACCCCATCTTCCCTAACTGCCCTAGCCTCGTAACCTCTCATCTCAATTGACCATAAAAATATAAGAGGTGCTAGAAAAATAGAGGTACCATTCTAGAGATAGAGTTATGCTGGAGGATTTCCCTTAGAGAAGAGGAGCAAAAGGGCCCAAAACCGGGTTTCAAGAAGACCAAATCAGGTTGAGGTGAATGTAGTTGTTTCAAACTTTTATGAATAAAGAGACTTATTTCCTTCCAAATATTTGATGTGCATTTTTCAGTTATTAATGAGTTATGTTCATAATTGTGATTTACATAAAGTTTCAATCATATTATTTGATCATATCTCTAATTTGTAATATCTGAAAGTGCTTTGAGAAGGGTAATTTGACTTTGGTAGGTATTGGAGTAGTAGATCGAGGGATTGCTTTGGAAGAATTTGATGCTAGGATCAACCTTCAAAACAAGGTATTCTTTTTCTATCCATATGTTTCACTCTTTGATAATATATAAGTTTTATCTAAATTCAAATACATCTTGTTATAGTCTGTCTGCAAACCCTGTATGTTGGCGACCCCATACCTTAATCATAAGATTACTTATTCCCTAACAATAGAAATGGCGACCATACTAGGGATTTACCTTTGATTTGGGATTTTCTTGTATTTTTTTATTCTAGTTTGATAGCTTTCGGTACTGTCTTTAAATTTGCAGAAACAATATCTATCTAATTCCAACTCAAGTTTTTAGTCTGTTTGAGTTTGTATTTCCTTTTTGGAAATTTTTTGAGGCAAAACATGAGTGTAGGCTACCTGTACCTGCATGTTTTTATGAGAAAACATGACTTTCCTCTTGTACAATCACGTGTCTCACACGTGTTTTCCTGTAACTTGGATTGGAAAGCTAGGGTCTATTTTTTCCAATTTTTGAAGATTTCAAAACTCTTTTAGGAGCTTTGTTGGTTTGTTGGTCTCTGTTCAGATGAATTGAAAGTTTTTTGAGTCATGTGTGAGTGAATGTTTGTGAAAAAAACTTGGTTTCAGTATTAGTACTTGGCTTATGCTCATATTGAATGCATGTCGAGTCACTGTGTCTCAACTCTTATTGATTCTTGGCTCAAGCCTCTTTCTTGTCATTGGGTGTTTGACTTGACCCTTCTTTTCCAAGTTGAACAACTTTGTTTTAAGGACATCGCCATCTTCCCAAGTTAGTTATTGTCAAGTGTCTTGAGTTGTTTGAGGTTTGTTATTATAATATTTTGGTCATGAGTCTAATGTATACAAGATCTCACATCTGATTTGCATCTTGTTCATATTCTCTTGTTCTTATTTCATTTTGAAAAGAAAATTAAAAAAATGCAAATTGTGTGCATTCTAGTCTAGTTGCATTAGTTAGGTGCATTTGCATAGTTTTTGAAGTTTCAAAATAGAAAAAGAAAAGTATTGATTTACCAAGTCATATAGTTAGTTTCATTGATTTTGAAAAAGGAAAAGACTAAGTGAAAATGTTGTTTTGAAGCATATTACATCATATATCCTTTTACTTTCTTGTCGATTTAGAATATTCCACTAGTTTCATGACCACTTACCTTTGAGTAACTAATGACCTCTAGAAAGAATGATCATAATCTAAAATATATTAGTAAATTATATCTTAGAGACAACACATACTAGTTTAATCTAGTGTTTTGTGTTAAGGTTTATCCTACCCAAAATTATTAAACTTAGACATAACAACTATTTTTTTAGGAAATCCAACCTTGCAAACGGTGAATCGGAAATCTCCTCTCACACAAGAGTTAAGCACGAGTTCATGTGAGATTGAGTTGCAGAGATACCTCCCCAATACTTAGTTTATCATATACACGAGTTGTTGTGTGTTCGCAGATTCACTGAGTACCACCTTTGGCCCTGTGTGATGCCAATGTTGTTTGAGTTTTGTGCCTTGCTACCTTGCCCATGCACATCAGTTGGACTAAGGACTCTTCTGTTGGACCTTCTTTGTAAATTTGGTAGCCATAGTATCTTGACCATTAGGGCTCTTACACAAGTGACAGTGGAAGGATATTTCCATTGTACCTAGGACAGATGTGGGAGGAAACCCTGTGCAGCTCTTTGGAAAGGTGGTTGGTGATTCAAACGTTTTCCCCAAAGTGATTGTATTTTTTACCTTGGGTAACTTTCCTTCATCCTTCACTAGTTATTTTTGGTCCCTCGTCATCCCAAACTTCCCTTTAGAAGCTATCTTTACCTGCTTGGTTGGATACTTAGGCATTTTTTCTAGTGGTGTGCTGTTTGGACTAATTGTATTTGAGATTGGACTTATGTGTGTTTGATTGAAATCAATATCCATGGAGGATAAATATTTATGTAGGTCAAGAAGGTTGCAGAACCTTCCACCACTTATAGTGGATCCCCCACCGCCACCTCAAAGGCGGCAAGCTGACACAAGTGGTTGTTACACACATTTCTTGTCAACATCATGCAATGAGATCAAAGTATCAGTGTTTGCCTTAAATCCTCAAGTTTTGAAGATAAAAATAGACAAGGATAAACGATTTTACAATTATTTCCACCACCGCACTTTCCCTGTGGTCAAGGTGTGGTACCTATGACAATAACACTCTTTTGCTTTGACAAATAAGCAGTGCCGCCGCCATTTCCCTTTATGCAATGAGAGGTGATCCCCTAATAATGCTCTATCCCTTTATACAAAGAGTGGTGCTTGAGTATTAAAGGTAAAAAGAGAAGTTTCTAGAGGCTTCTCGAAGCTTGACTTCGTAGAGCCTCATCCCTAAGGTTCAGGACCACCTGGAGCTCGAGATCCATCATTGTAGGATTCTCCCTCCACCTCACCCATGAGATCCTCATCCTATTCTATCTTCCCATGGCTTTAAATACTAGTTCACCCTCAATGGGTAAAGGGAGGAATATTATGTTATTGCATCTAAACTTAGGACAAATTCAGCCAACACTAGTGAGCAATTGATAAGAAAGCTTGAGGCTTTGAGGCAGGATTCACTTGAAAAGGGTTCCTCAATGCTAGGGCTTAGGTTGTATGCCCTCTCTCTCCATTTTATTAATGGAAATAAAGGTTTATTTCCCGTTAACATCATTTTGTTTGAATCACTACGTTTAATGTTGAATTCCTTGGTCATTAACATAAGATCATAGACTAGCTTGTTATTCTGATCTAGTGTGTGTTTTTGTTGTGTATCTTGCAGGACATCTGTGGAGATAAAACACTCCAAAGAAAATCCTTTTATAGCTTGTGAGAGGTAAAAGCGTATTTCATTCAAGTAGTTTATGTTATCTTAGGGGAAGTTCTTTTATATTGTGACTGATTTGTTCTAGTACTGAATGTTTCAGGCCAGGGAAACAACTTCTTTCTACAGAAGGTGAGTATTTCTGGTAATAGTGATTCTTTTGAATCAACATGTATAAGTGAAATTCTAGGGGAACCTAAACTTATTATACACACTGAAATTGATATTATCTCAATAGAAGTTGGATCTCAGTAGAAGTTGAAGACCTACAAGTTGAAGAGTTTGCAAGGAATTTTAACCCACCCCTAACTGAATTAGAAGATTCGGTTCTCATGCAAATAATTCTATTTAGTCAACCTAGAATTGGTATTCCTTTAGATTTTGTTATGGAAAATATAGGGGAATGATAAGGAGACATTTACACTCCTACATCATCTGTGTTATCCGGTGGAGTGTCTCCTCCTCATGTGAGTGCATTGATGTCCAACACACATTCTGCACCTGTAATGTTCTTGAATTTCACTTCGACATCCTCTATTTCACCAAGCACTAGAGTAATTAGCTCTCCGATATCTGTGAATACCACTACTGGATCGTTTAATGTAGTTTTCACCAGTGTACTTAGTGTACCTTTTACATCCTCCCCTCCATTTCAAAACTTTCAAAATAACCCTAGTAGTTCTGCCCCTTTCATTCAAGGCTACCCTTGGTATGGAGGGAATATCCCTCCATCCTCATCATTTGTGGGCTCTTTTCCTACTTACTTGGGTGTGTCTTCCAGAATCCGAAATCCCTTTACGGAACTTAGTTTTTAAACTGTTAGACAAAATTTGACTGCAAAAGTCAGGATTCCTCATTTTCATTATTCGATGGAAGGAATATTGCTCCTATGTCTACTACACCTATTTCAGTCGAAAATAACCAAACTTAGTATAGCATTCCCTAAGGTAGAAACCCTTTGGATTTTGGGTGGAACCCGTTTCAAACTGTTGTCACTTCACAACTAGCGGCTGGGTGAAACCCCAACCAACCTCATAGGAGCTTCACTGCATGAACTTTTTTCCACCAATCTCCTCAAACTCAAACCACGGCTACACCTCATCTTCCTTTTTTGGAAACTTTAAACTTGCCAGGCCTATCGAAATTAATGAGCGATCATGTGCGTCATGATGTGACTTGGCCATCGGTTCCAATCAAGTTACCTTCAAACATTCCTAAGTTTGAGGGAAAAACTAGTGAAGATCCTGGTGACAGTGTCACTAGCTTTCATTTATGGTGTTCCTTTAATTCATTTAATGATGATTCTATGAGGCTATGAATCTTTCAAATAACCCTAATGGGCATGGAAACAAAATGGTACATTGAAATTTCATCTGCCACTTATGATAGTTTTCATCATTTAGAGACAGTCTTCCTCAACCACTTCCAAATTCCTGGTCAGTATGGTTCCAACATAGATTTTTTGTCAAATTTAAGGAAAAACAAATCCACACACATCTATGACCATATTTAGGAGGGATGAAGATAGAAGAGGTTGATCAAGGCCAATATTCCTTAGGAGTTCTTGTGATAATGGTTTTTGAAATCACTACTACCTTATATTTCAAAGTATGTTTCTACTTCAGGAGTAACCATAGAGGAAGAAGCCATATTAAGAGCCCAACAACTTGACTCGGTTTATGCTTTGTCTTGGATGCTTTATGAAATCATACCAGACACACCTAGGTCAAATACTGACTTTGCGAAAGAAAAACCTAGACCACATGTCGATGGCATAGTAGGTTTAGCTGAAGCACCTAATTTAGAATCTCTAGCCAAACAAATACATGAGTTATCTTTGAATCAATTTGCGCTAGAAGCAACTTATGCTTCCACACCCTCCCCTCAAACTGCGAATCTATATAACACACAATATAATCAGAAGGGTACTCAACAAACCAATGACAAGAAGAATAAAAGGAAGAAGGGAGAGGGTAATCAAAATAAATCTAATCCCACAAATAATGCCGAGGGGGGTAAAAAAGATAAGAAGAAGGTGAAGTTCCCTTGTAAACTCTGCTAGGAAGATCACCTAACTTATCAATTCCCCCTTAAGGAAGAAGCTCAAAATTTGTTCAAGCAACAACTTGATGTCCTCAAGATCCATTCCCGAAAGGACAAAATACAACTTCGGGCGACTCTAATACTGATGGGGGCACCCAAAGTGCTACCTCATCTTATCAATGTTACATTAACATGGTTTGATCTCACGTGTTACTGCAAACTAGAGCGAAGAACTATGAGCCCACGTCATCACAAAAGTATAAACATACTGTCGAAATGCCAACTGTTCTTTCTATTCAGAAACTGGTTGATCCAATACCTAAGATATCAAAAGGTGTCTTCAAGAGGGAATCACACAATCCTAATGCATGGACAGCTCCCAAATATTTGGTTGTGGAAGATTTAGCTCAAACTCCTTATGCCATGTTCACTTTGGAAGTGCTATAGAGTTGTCCTTTGCAACACAATGCACTTTTGGATGCTATCAATAGTTTGGATTCTATATGTTTAGTGGCTAAGTTTGACTTGTCTGATGTCAATATTTGCTTACCTTATCACGTCGCTTTCTTAGTCAAAGTAGTCCACGTGGATAAAACCATTGGACAAACAGTGATAGATGGAGGCACATCTACTTACGTGACAACTATATCACGTTGGAAATATCTAGGGTCTCTTGACTTGGTTCCCTCTAACACCTTACTTACTACTTTTGATGGAAGGTCTTTCTGTCCTCATGGTATCCTGCCTTCTTTTGATATAGAATTAGAAGGAAAATTTGTTTAATTTGAAGTAGTATATGCTCCTTTAGATTATAATCTGCTTTTGGGTAGAAGATGGACCTATGCCATGTGTGCGATCCCATTGTAATTTTTTTTGGGTTCTTATGTTCCCTCATGAAGGGAATATAGTCACCATTGATAAACTATATTATACCCAGAAAAATGATACTAATACATCAGAATCTAATGTTCCACTAGTTAATCAGACACACTCAATGAATGATATTTTAGGAGTAGGGATGTATGCTTCACTTATGGGCACTTTTGATTTAACCACTCCTATAAGCTATATTTGAACAACTAGTGTATGGAATACTGTTTGTACATCTAGAGAAGTTTCTTTTGTTTCAAATCAAACTGACTAGTGGATTCTACCCTCACAAGTTGAACCAGACGTGCCCTTATCTACAATAGAAGTGGCTTATCAAGTTATATATGATGCTTCTGTTGATTCCACCTTGAATCCTTATGTCTTATAGGATTTAGATGTGCTATATTTTTAATGGTTATATAAGATCTAAAAACATTTGGCATCATAACATTATAACCATAAGCAAAGGATCACTGAAAGAAAGACAAGCACAACAACACAAGAGAACACAAACATTTTCGTATTATATTTTTATCATTTAAGCAATATGATATTAGGATCTTATCTGAGAGAATAACATGCACAACAATTAATCACAAGAGATAATAGACACAAAGATTTTCCTTGGGGAAACCATAAAGGAGAAAACCCCACAAATTCCTCAAAGATAGAATGAGCACCAATGGTAGTAGTAAAACCCAAAGACAAAAAATGATCTCCAACAACTGTTCTCTCTCTCACTGGAGTGAGCTTCTTCTCTCTCACCTATGCGCTATAGCTGGGTGAGTGTGTGTGACAAATAGAGAGGCTCACTCTCTATTTATACTAGTTTCTGACTTGAAAATTACTTACTAGGGCCGTCTTCTTTATGAGAGTCTAATGAACCTAGTGCCCCTCAAGTGTGGGAACTTTCCCCCCCTAATCAACAAGGGGGGTTAACCTCAACTCAATTGTGGGGAATATTTCCCTGACTTACAATAGAGGGTTAACCTCATTGAATTTACATTACTTTATTATATTAATGACTCTCCCGATAGGAACATCGGGGTACAATAAAATATACATGATTCTCCCGGTAGGAACATTGGGGTACCATATAAGATATACAAGTGAATACATTCCGAAGTTTCAAATACATCAACACACCCTCCTAACTAGGAAGGTATTCTCTAGACACAATTCATTAGCACAAGTCTTCGTCACTGGATCATCATCACTAGATCATCATCAAAGCTGGATCATTATTGGATAATCATCATCACTACTTCTGCTATCTTAATCAAATGGTGCTATCTCTCAATTCTACTCATCACAGGAAGTTCTATAGAGCTAGCCCTTTTTCGTGCTGGTTGTAGGTGTAGCCTCCATGTAGGTCTTCATCTTCTTCAACACTTATATCTGACTATGGGAGGAACACATCCAACAACCATGTTAGAAAGGCCCAACACTTATATCTGACCCAGTCAGAAAGGCCCAACACTTATATATGACCATGGGAGGCCTAGCCTGTCACCATGTCAAAAAGGCCCAGCACTTATATCTGACCATGGGAGGCCCAACTTGCCACCATGTCAGAAAGGCCCAGCACTTACATCCAACGGCATGGTAGGACACACTATCTACACTCCGAGGAAAGGTCCAATAGTTACATCCACTGAAATGGTAGGACACACCATCTACCATCCGAGGAAAGGCCCAGAACTTACATCTAACCATGGGAGGAACCAATCCTACCACCATGTCAGAAGGGCCCAGAACCTACTTCTGACCATGGGAGGAACCAATCCTACCACCATGTCAGAAGGGCCCAGCACTTACATTTGACCATGGGAGGAACCAATCCTATCACCATGTTAGAAAGGCCCTGCACTTACATCTGACCATGGGAGGCCTAGCCTACCACCATGTCAGAAAGGCTATGTACTTACATCTGACCATGGGAGGAACCAATCCTACCACCATGTCAAAAGGATTTGCACTTACATCTGACCATGGGAGGAACCAATCCTACCACCATGTCAGAAAGGCACTGCACTTATATTTGACCATGGAAGGAACCAATCCTACCACCATGTTAGAAAGGCACACGGACTCATCACTTCCCCTTGGAAGGAACCTCGATTTAAAGAACATCTGAGCTTCTCTTCTGAAACACTCAAACTTCACTCTGGCTATTTCTAGCATAGAATCACATCAGGGTTGATTACGTCCAAGGATAACCTGCGAGCTTTGCCAGGACTGATTACATCTGAGGACAACTTACAAGATCGTTTATGTCTGAGCAACCTACGAGCTTTGCCAGGATTTTATGCTTAGAAAACCTGTCTAACTGGATATGCTAGAACTCTCTCTTTTGAGAGATCTTGATCTGGATCACAAACTGGAGCTTCATTGATCCTCTCTCTCAAGTAGCCAAGAAAGTGGCAACATATTTTTCCTTAGCAGTACTCAACGCCATGTAGGAGTCCTTCCTGCTAAAACAAGAGATCACAACTAATCCTATACTGAAGCAACACCCCGAAGTGCTCTTCCTATCAATGGAACTACGCAATCTGAATCCACATAACCCTCTAGGTTAATATTATGATTCGTATCATACTTGAGCCCATACTCAACTGTACCCTTCAGGTACCTCAAAATATGCTTTGTAGCAATCAGGTGAACATGTCTTAGATCTGTCAGAAATTGGCTCAATGTGTTCACAGCAAAGCAAATATTTGGTCTCGTATTCGTCATGTACATCAATGACCTAATCATTCGACGATACATCATAGCATCAACCGTCTCTGATGAAGAAACACTCAATAGCTATAGGTTCGATGCCATAGGTGTGGTCATGGCCTTGCAGTCCATCATCCTGAACCTCTTCAGGATCTCCATTGCATACTTCCCTTGTCCCGGGGAGATTCCATCCGCATTTTGCCACACCTCCATGCCTAAAAAGTAGTGCATCATATCCAAGTCCTTCATCTCGAACTCGACAGCAAGTCTCCTTCTTGCAACTTTAATGAGTTCCTCTTTTTTGTCAAGAACAAGTCATCGACATATAACAGGAGCATCACTGGTCTTCAACCTTGAAGTAAAGGTTGGAATCTGCTTTACTCTCAGTAAATCCTAGAGCCATCAGAAATATGTCCATCCTATCTTACCATGTCGAACCTCGGGATCTTCTGTAGTCACTCCCTCTAAAGCAGAGCATCATTCTCCCTCTACCTTTCATACTCTATGTATTATGTGCTGGAGTGACAAGTAGCTTCCTCTGCTACTAATATTCTATGTATCCATCTAGGGTCACTGGATACCAAGATCCTCTATCTTGAAAACATTCTTCTCGCACCCATTCGTGACCTTGTCATCCTCTATAGGCTTTCATCTTAAACCTTGTAACAAAGGTTAAGATCTTCATCAGTTTAGGTGATCTTCAAGATCCTCATGTATGTGTTATCCCATGGGTGTCTTCTGAGTTTGTACAAGGCCTTCTTTAATTTGCACACATGATTCTGCCTATCATGTGTCTTAAATTCCAGTGGATGCAAATGTCTCTTTGTAGTCTATTCCTTCTTTCCCTGAGAAGCCTCATGCTACGAATCTTGCCTTGTCTCCCCCGATGCTTCCATCCACTGCATGCTGGATCTTGTAGATCCATATGGAAGACACTACATACTTCCCTTCAAGTCTCGATACTGCATCCTAGACATCATTCTTCTTGAATTGGTACTCTTCTTCCCTTTCTTCTTGGCTACTTCTTCACAGTTGGAAGGATCTGCATCAATGATGTCGCTCAATAGTGTCACATAATTGCATTGTGTCTGAGACCTCTTTCTTTCTTTGAAAGTATCATCATATTATTCTTCATCTTGTATTATTTCTCGAAGTGTCGTCACTTTTTTTTTGGAACAAGTCTCATCCTTGTTTTCTTGTAGGCGATTGTACACGATCTTTCCTACAAGTCAAATGCATTAGTTGTATGGTTAGAAAAATTTCATAAAACATATTCATAATGGAAAATTCTTACGCATAAAGATATAATCATGCAACTATTTTAGCCAATACAACATTCATCCATATCTCGCGGAAACTTTCTAGATGCCTTCCATCTCTACCATGACATCAATGAGATTGTGCACTAATCCAATATGTCAGCAAAGAGGTTTCATTCTAGATTAGTAGCAATGGAGAGTTGTATAGCACCATAAGGTACTTACCCATCACATGCATATTAGTAGTATACTATCATTAACGCAAACATTCTATCATGCATAGTACATCAACTGAATATAAACATATGCATAACCAAACAATATCATGAAATGACAACTGAATACTTATCTCTATTTGTTTCATGGGTAGACTCCTTCTTTCAGCTTCATCCTCTTCTTCATTCATAACAACATCATTTCTTATCCAAATGCTAAGATGGATAAGATGTTCTTTAAGAATTGAGTCCTTTATATTCCTCATCGCTTGAGGGATCTTATTTGAATCGTGAGAGCTAGATCTTTAGTTGCTCCCATATTCTTTTCTCTTATTATGAGTCGAGCTTCATCTTGTATGCACTCTTCCCAAAGTCTGCTGAAGGTAATCACTTCTTTCTGGAACACATTCCTCGAATGAATGAATCCCATGATCCTGGGAGGTCATTCAAGGTGGTTATCACAATTTCTGCATTCTCTACTTCTTCATCCACTGCTTCAAGTTATTCTTTGATTTGATAAACCCTTGTAAAGTATGACTGTATGGTATCTGCATTCTGGATCTTTACACTCTTCAACTGGTTTCTCAAAGTCATCTTCTGATTTATGTTCTTCCCTTCAAATAGCTTGGTCAAGGAATCAAACATATCTTTAGGTGTGTTTAGGGAAGACACTTGTGGTATAAGGTGTTGATGTATATGTAACTTCGGAATGTATTCACTTGTATTTCTTATGTATTGTAACCTAATGTTTATTCCGGGATGTATTTGTAATGTACTTGAGTCATGTCATGCCCCAATGTTCCGATCGGGAAGATATATAATGTAAACAAGTCATGTCAAGTCATTATGGGTAACCCTCCCATTGTCTAAGGGTTAAAGTCCCCGCAGTTTCAGGGAACTAGGGTTATTAGACTCTCCTAGAGAGGTTGGCCCTAGTAGGGTTTTAGTCATGTCGGGATTAGTATAAATAGAGAGCTAGCCTCTCTATCTAGTACACAACTCATACACACTCAAGTGTAGTGCATAGTTGAGGAAGGAGAAGACACTGGGGCTAGATAGAAAGAAGGTTACTGCTGTCGGGAGATCATCTTACTGTTTTGGGGTTTTACTTTTGGTGTTGATTCTATCTTTGAGGAAGTTGCAGGGTTTTCTCCATTTATGGTTTCCCTGAGGAAAAATACTGTGTTCATTGTCTCTTGTGTTTGATTGCTTTGCTTGTTGTTCTCTCAGGTAAAGATCCTAATGTTATACTAGCTTAATGTTAAAAATCTAACATAGTATCAGAGCTAACCTGAGAAGAAGACATTGTGCAGCTGCGGGAACTAGGGATTCCTACTTTGTGGATCTCTCTCCACATTTTTTCAGCAAAAGAAGGTTGGAATAACTCTCCTCCCTAGGGCGCATCTTTTTGTCGAAGCAGAATCCAATTCTGATGTTTTTCAGTTTTGGACCCGACACTACCGCCGGAAATTAGGGATTTTCACAAAAGAGGAATTTTTCAGTGAGCCTAGGCTTGAATTTATATGCTCCCTAAAATCAAAGTTATGCATCAATTTCAAAGTAATTGGTTGGACAGAACTCCGGAAAAGCAAAACCCTAATCTTCTTCTAAACCAGCACTATAGAATTTCAGCTACAAATCTATATCCGACATCTTGAACTAGTAAGATCTAAATATTTTGTATTTCCATTTGAGGTTCTCAGTTAAGATGTCTCATCATACCAAGCTTGATGAAAAGCTTGAGGGAGCTGATAACTTCCGAGCCTGGAAGTATAGGATCTCTTTGGTCCTGGAAGAGAATGATTTGGACTCCTACATCAATGAGGTTCCAATTCCAGAGGGAGATGAGGCTAAGGCCTTACACAAGAAGAAGTTGGTTATGGGAAAGAGAATCATTGGTGATTCTATCAAGGATCATCTCATACCACATGTGTCCTCTCTAAAGACACCTAAAGCTATGTTTGATGCCCCAACCAAATCATTTGAAGGGAAGAACATAAACCGGAAGATGACTCTGAGAAACCACCTGAAGAATGTGAAGATTTAGAATGCAGAAACCATCCAATATTACTTCACAAGAGTTTCTCAAATCAAATAACAACTGGAAGCAGTATATGAAGAAGTGGAAAATGCTGAGATTGTAATGACCACCTTGAATGGTCTCCCTAGATCATGGGACTCCTTTATTCAAGGGATATGTGCCACAAAGAAGTTAGTCAAGTTCAGCAGACTATGGGAAGAATGCTCTCAAGAAGAAGCTAGGATAGCAGCCAGAGAAGAGAAGAAGGGAAGTGAAGATCAAGCTCTCATAGTACATTCCAAGAAAACCAAAAGAAGTTCTCATCACTCTAGAGGTAAGAATTTTTCTAAAACTAACTCTAGAAAAGATTTCTCTAGAGGCAGATGTTATACTTGTGATGAAGTAGGACACTTTGCAAAAGATTGTCCTAAAAGACAAAATAAGAAAAAGGGAAACAAGAAAAGACATCATGCTCATGCTGCAGAGGATGATGAACCATCCAAGAATAAAACCAGATATGAAAGTGAAGACTCTTCAAGCGATGAAGAATATGTCTTGATTTCTGCTCTCATGGGAAATATCACACATGGAAGCAATGATTGGATTATAGACAGTGGGGCTTCCAAGCACATGACAGGATTCAAAGAATCCTTTGTGAAACTTTCAGAACATGAATCACCTCACAAGGTGAAGCTTGGAGATGACTACCAATATCCAATAAAAGGTAGTGGGGAATATTCTTATAAACTAGACTCTGGAAAGTCTATGAGGATGCAAGATGTATTTTTTGTACCAGGACTCATGAAGAACCTTCTCTCCATATCTGCATTAGATGCAAAAGGCATGAGGGTTGCAGTCATAGATGGCCAAGTCATCATGTGGCCAAAGGGAAAGACTATTAATGATGCAGTAGTGATTGGGGAACAAGAAGGAGGTCTATACAAATTGAAGGGCCATCCAGAACAAGCCTTGGTCCATGACATAGTAGAGCCAAATGAACTTTGGCATAGAAGGCTTGCACATGTGCATTACAGAGCACTACCAATTGCAAGCAAACTTGTTAAAGGTCTTCCAGAAATTCAAGCAAAACATGATGGGGTCTGCAAAGGATGTGCGAAAGGAAATAATACAAAGAAGACATTTCCAAGTAGCAAAAGCAAAGCAAAAGGAATCTTGGAAATCATCCACTCCGATGTATGCAGTCCTATGTCATCAAGCTCACTAAGAGGGTATGTATACTATGTTTCTTTTATTGATGAATTTTCTAGGAAGACATGGATTTACTTCATGAAGAACAAAGATGAAGTATTCAGCAAGTTCAAGAAATTCAAAGCCTTGATCGAGAATCACACAGACAAGAAGATCAAGACCTTTCGATCAAATAATGGCGGAGAATTCACATCTAATGAATTCAAAGAGTTATGCAAAGACTCAGGGATTAAGAGGGAGTTGTCTACTCCTTATAATCCACAACAGAATGGGATTGCAGAAAGGAAGAATAGAACTATCATGGAAGCTAAAAGAGCAATGCTTCATCATCAAGATATTCCTATGCATCTTTGGGCAAAAGCTTCCATAACAACGGTGTATGTACAGAACCGTACTCCACATAGAGTACTCGATAACATGACTCCTGAAGAAGTCTTCTCCGATAAGAAACGAAAAGTTAGCCATCTCAGAATATTCAGCTGTCCTATGTACATACACATTCCAAAAGAAAAGAGAACAAAATTAGATCCTTCAGGAAAGAAGGGTATATTTGTGGGATACTCTGAAAGCTCGAAGGCTTACATAATATATTTCCCAGGATACAAGAAGATTGAAATCAGTAGGGATGTGACATTTGATGAAGGCAAAGCTTACAACAAATCCAGAAAGAAACCTGCTGAAGAATCTGAAGAAGTAGAAGCACCCATAATTCATGATACAACCATGAATGAAGAAACTCAAGAAGAAGATTGAGAGTTTGAAGAACCACAAAGACCTGTAGATCCACCTCCAGAGAAGAATCCTCATAAGAGGAAACTTGCTTGGGTACGAGAACTTATCCAAGGTGCGGAAAGATATGGTGCTCCAGAAGAGAATCACAGAGAAAGAAAAAGGACTAGATCCTACTCTGGGTGTGTATAATTACTATGTGATTTCATTGATAAAGAACCTTCCAGTTATGAAGAAGCGGAAGAATGGAAAGAATGGAAGGATGCTATGATCGAAGAATATCAATTGATCATGAAGAATGATGTTTGGGATGTTGTCCCAAGACCAGAAGGGAAGTCAGTTGTATATTCCAAATGGATCTACAAGATCAAGCATGTTGGAGATGGTAGAATAGAGAAATATAAAGTAAGATTTGTTGCTCAGGGTTTCTCACAGAAAGAAGGAATAAATTATGAAGAAACCTTTGCACCTATAGCCAGATACACTTCCATAAGATCATTACTTTCCCTCGCTGCAGTGATGAAATGGAAGATACACCAAATGGATGTCAAGACTACTTTCTTGAATGGTGTAGTGGAAGAGGAAGTGTATGTAGAACAACCATTTGGTTTTGAGACACATAATAGAGAGTCTCATATATGCAGATTGAAGAAAGCCCTGTACGGTTTGAAACAAGCACCCATGACTTGGTACAGCAGAATTGACAGCTTTCTATCTAGTTTGGGATTTACCAAGAGTAAAGCAGATTCCAACCTTTACTACAAGGTTGAAGATGGAAACCCAGTGATTCTCCTACTATATGTAGATGATCTGTTTGTGACAGGTATGGATGGGTTGATTGCTGATACGAAGAGAAAGCTTGCTGCTGAGTTCGAAATGAAGGACTTGGGTATGATGCATTATTTTCTAGGTATGGAGGTATGGTAGAGTGCAGATGAAATCTCCCTTGGACAAGGGAAGTATGCAGTAGAGATCCTGAAAAGGTTTGGGATGATGGAATGCAAGGCTATGGCCACACCTATGGCATCGAACCTGAAGCTATTGAGTTATGCTTCATCAGAGTCAGTTGATGCTATGATGTATCGTCAGATGATAGGGTCCTTGATGTACCCGACGAACACTAGACCAGATATTTCCTTTGCTGTGAACACCTTAAGCCAGTTCTTGACAGATCCGAGATATGTTCACTTGATTGTTGCAAAGCATATTCTGAGATACCTGAGAGGTATGGTTGATTATGGGCTCAAGTACGATACGAGTCTAAAGATTAACCTGGAGGTTTATGTTGATTCAGATTGGTCAGGCAGTGCCATCGATAGGAAGAGCACTTCAAGATGTTGCTTCAGTATGGGATCAGGTGTGATCTCTTGGTTTAGTAGGAAGAAATCCTATGTGGCATTGAGTACAGCTAAAGCAGAGTATGTCGCAGCTTGTTTAGCTAGTTGTGAGGCAGTATGGCTCAGGAAGCTACTGTCTGATTTATTTGATCTCCAACTGGATGATACTTGTATACACTGTGACAACCCAAGTTGTGTGAAGTTGTCAGAGAATCCAATGTTCCATGACAAGTTGAAGCATATCGAGATCAAGTATCACTATATCAGGGATATGGTGCATAGGGGAGTAGTGAAGCTCCAGTATATTGCGATGGAAAATTAGATAGCTGATGTGTTGATGAAGCCATTGGCCAGAGTGAAGTTTGAGTACTTCAGGGAGAAGCTTGGTGTTCTGTAGATCGAGGTCCCTTCCAAGGGGAAGTGATGAGTCCGGAAGCCATTCTGATGAGCAGGTCAGATGTAAGGGCTAAGCCATTCTATCATGGTGAGAGGATTGGTTCCTTCCATGTCAGATATGAGTGCTGAGCCATTTTGATATGACTGTAGGATTGGTTCCTACATGATCAGAAATAAGGGCTATTTCCATTCTTGGAATGGACCTGCCTGGTGAGTTACCAGGAATACTTGGTCTTGGACTAAGGGCCTTTCTGAGACGATTGTAAGATGTAGTCTTACATGATCAGATGTGAGTGCATGGCCATTCTGATGTGATTGATGGATGTGTTCCCACTTGATCAGATATAAGGGCTATTGCCTTTCTGACGAGTAGGTTAGATGTGAGTGTCGGCCATTCTGATGTAGGATTAGTTCCTACACAGATGTAAGGGCTACCACCTTTCTGACGAGGAGGTCATATGTGAGTGTTAGCCATTTTAATGTAGGATGAGATCCTACATAGATGTAAGGGCTACCACCTTTCTGACGAGTAGGTCAGATGTGGGTGCCGACCATTCTGATGTGACTGTAGGATGAGGTCCTACATGATCAGATGTAAGGGCTACCACCTTTCTGATGAGGAGGTCAGATGTGAGTGCCGACCATTCTGACGAGTAGGTCAGATGTAAGGGCTACTACCATTCTCTGAATGGAGGTAGTTGGTCAGTTACTAGGAACCCTCAGTATAGTATTGAGCACCTTTTTGACGAGTCAAGGTCAGATGTAAGTGTTGTGCCTTTCTGACGAGTCAAGGTCAGATGTGAGTGTTGGCCATTCTGATGAGTAGGTCAAATGTAAGGGCTACCAAAGACCTATGAGGAGGTAGCCTACACCCAGCATGAAAAAGGGTTGGCTTTGTAGAACTTCCTGTGATGAGAAGAATCATGAGATAACACATATGATGATGACCTAGTGATGATCTAGATCGAGCTATGATCCAGATCCAGTTATGATATCTCTGAGATGATCTAGATTGAGTGATGATTCAGATCCAGTAGTGATGATCCAGATCGAGCTATGATCCAGATACAGTGATGATGACCCATTGGTGATCTAGATCGAGTGATGATCCAGATCTAGTGATGGTGATCCAGATCGATTGATGATCCGGATCCAGTGATGATGATCCAAATCTAGTGATGATCCAGATTGGGTATGATCTAGTGATGATGATCCAGATCGAGTGATGATCTAGATCCAGATGAAGATGACTAGAACTTGACGATGACCCAGATGATACAGAGAAGAAGACTTGTGCTGAAAATTGTGTCGAGAGAATAACTTCCTAGTTAAGAGGGAGTGTTGATGTATATGTAACTTTGGAATGTATTCACTTATATTTCTTATGTATTGTAACCCGATGTTTATTTTGGGATGTATTTGTAATGTACTTGAGTCGTGTCATGCCCCGATGTTTCGATCGGGAAGATCTATAATGTAAACAAGTCATGTCAAGTCATTGTGGGTAACCCTCCTATTGTCTAAGGGTTAAAGTCCCCGCGGTTCCGAGGCACTAGGGTTATTAGACTCTCCTAGAGAGGTTGGCCCTAGTAGGGTTTTAGTCATGTTGGAATTAGTATAAATAGAGAGCTAGCCTCTCTATTTAGTACATAACTCATACACACTCAAGTGTAGCGCATAGTTGAGGAAGGAGAAGACACTGGGGCTAGATAAAAAGAAGGTTACTACTGTCAGGAGATCATCTTACTATTTTGGCATTTTACTTTTGGTGCTGATTCTATCTCTGAGGAAGTTCCAGGGTTTTCTCCATTTATGGTTTCCCCGAGGAAAAACACTATGTTCATTGTCTCTTGTGTTTGATTACTGTGCTTGTTGTTCTCTCAGTTAAATATCCTAATGTTATACTAGATTAATGTTAAAAATATAACATAAGGTGATATTTGATTGAATCAATAATGATATTCTTGGCCTTGACCAAGTTCTTCTTATGTAAGGCTTTAGCCTCATCTCCCTCTGGAACTGGAACCTCTCCACTTATGTAGGTGTCCAATTCATTTTCTTCAAGAACCAGTGAAAAATTATATTTCCATGCTCAAAATTTTTCAGCATCACCAAGCTTATCATCAAGCTGGTGTGATAGGTCATTTTGAAATGAGAACCTCAAATGTAAATAGCAAAAGATTAGATCTTACCGATTTGAGGTGTCCGTCCTGGTTCTAGATCTGGTTGATCTAGGGTTTGTCAGAGAAACCCTAATTTTAAAAACTTGGAATATTTTAAATTTGATTGGATATAAATATGGGCCTCTTCAAGGTGATCTGTCCAATGTATTGCTTTTCTGAAAATAGTGGAGGGAAGCTTCCGGAATAGGAAGACCTAGTTTTCCAATTTCCTCTATAGAAATTCCTGATATTGTTTCTACGGTATCTCCTAAAGTACTGCTCCTCTATGTCTGAAATTTTGTACTGAGGTTGAATCATATATCTTCTTTCCAACACCATAGGTTTGAGAAGAATTGGTTTCACCAATTCGGACTTATGAGCGTTTTCCCAAGGTGACGTATTTCAGGATTGTCCAACACAACGAACTTGTACGGACTTCCATGTGTCACTGTTTCATCTTCGAGGTTTTAAAAATTTACCAAAGAAATTAAAATATATTCCTTATCTATAAAATCTTGTGAAATTTCATTTGGACCTTCGTAGCCCGAGATATAACAATTCTCCCTAGGTGTCATGTTTAGGGATGAATCCTAGAAGAGGATGGAACCCTGATTCAGAGGAATCATATCTACCATAATATAGAGAATATGATGCTTAAATTTTTACACAAGGTACATAATGATTTTATCTTTGTCTTGGGAAAATTTCAACTCTTGATCCTTCTTCAATCTTGAGATATAGCGAATGTACCAAAACTACTAGTTTTTGTATTTTAGGGTTTTTCAGGCCCGGGGTCAAACTAGGGTTTGACTTTCCTGAAGTTTTACTCAACCAAAAAATTCGAACTTGGTCTCTAAAATTTTATTTTTATGAGGAGATAAATCCTATGTTGGGCTCACTCGAAAATTCCTCTTCTGTAAAAAGCCCTAATTTCCCGCAGCAAAAACTGCCCGTAATCAAATTCTGCTTCGACAGAAAGATGTGCCCGTCAATGGAGAGTCAACCTAGCCTCCTTTTGCTGATGATCTGTGGAGAGAGGCCCAAAAAATAAGAAGCCCTAGCTTCTACAACTGCACAGTGTCTTCTTTTCAGGTTGGCTCTGATACCATGTTAGATTTTTATCATTTAAGCAATATGATCTTAGGATCTTACCTAAGAGAATAACATGCACAAAAATCAATCACAAGAGACAATAGACACAATGATTTTCCTCAGGGAAACCATAAAGGAGAAAACCCCATAACTTTCTCAGAGATAGAATGAGCACCAATGGCAGCAGTAAAACCCAAAGACAAAAAATATGATCTCCAACAACTGTTCTCTCTCTCACTTGAGCGAGCTTCTTCTCTCTCACCTATGCACTATAATTGGGTGAGTGTGTGTGACAAATAGAGAGTGTCACTCTCTATTTATACTAGTTTATGACTTGACAATTATTTACCAGGTCCAACTTCTCTATGAGAGTCTAATAACCCTAGTTCCCCTCAACTATGGGGACTTTTCCCCCTTGATTAACAAGGGGGTTTAACCTCAACTCAATTGTGGGGACTATTGCCCCGACTTACAATGGAGGGCTAACCTCATTGAATTTACATGACCTTTATTATATTAATGACTCTCCCAATAGGAACATTGGGGTATAATGAAATATAAATGATTCTCCCAATAGGAACATCAGGGTACCATATAAGATATACAAGTGAATACATTCCAAAGTTACAAATACATTAACATTTCCTTGGGGGAACCACAAGGGAGAAAACCCTACAAAACGTCCTCAACATAGAATTCGACCAAGTACAGTGTAAAACTCCAGAAATAAGAATAGTTTCTCATATTCCACAATAAACTCTTTCTCCCTCTCCCTCTCTCTAGCGCAATACTTGAGTGTAGGATGTGTGTGAATGAGAGAGGTGCCTCACCTATTTATATTCATTAGGGGAGTGCATCAAAGAAATAACTAAGTTAGCAAGGTTCCCTAATTAGGGCCGACCTACCCTAGGAGACTCAAAATACATTTTATATATTACTTTTGTGGGTACTATTGCCACTACTTACAATGAAGGGTTTACCTCATGAATTTTACAGACCAATTACATCAAGGAAATATCCGAAGGAGAATACAACAAAAGTACAATAGAATATCTTTCAAAGTTACAATACTTTAACACTCCCTCTTTACTAGGAAGGTATTCTATATCAACACCAAACATCACCACAATTGTACAACTCACTAGTGAATCTCTATATGCCATAGGATGTTTTGGAACAACATCATTCATCTTCATCATCAATTTAAGTATGAAAAATACTAGATTATCTTCTACAACCTCGGTATTTAAATAATGAATCATATATGAGTACTTGATCATCTTTTGGATATTGTATCATCTTTTGCAATATCAGTATGTGGATACTGAATCATCTTTTGCAATATGAGTATGTGGATGCTAATCATCTTCTATGATAGCAGTTTGTGGATACTAAATCATCTTTAGCCACATCAGTATGTGAATACTAAATCACATTCTGAATACTAAACCTTCTTCTGTAACATCAATATGTGAATACTAAATCATCTTCTGCCACATTAGTATGTGAATACTGAATCATCTTCTGAAAATTCTTCTATAACATCAGTATGTGAATACTGAATCTTCTTCTGCCACATTAGTATGTGAATACTGAAACATCATTTACAACATTAGTATGTAAACATTGACACATCATCATCTGCATCATCGGTATGTAAATATTGAAACATCATCATTTGCATCATTAGTATGTAAATACGGAAACATCATCATCTGCATCATAGTATGTAAATACAAAAACATCAACATCTGCATTATCAATATGTAAATAATGAAACAACAACAACATCATTAGCATGTTAGTGATAAATAAACATCATCGATAAATGCTCTATCATCATAGAGATGCTGGAACATCATCATCATGATCGACATAAAAATGTTGAAACACCATCATCATGATTGACATAAAAATGTTGAAACACCATCATCATCATCAACACAAAGTGTTGTGATTTCAACCACATCAACATTATCAGCACAGGGTGTTGGGACCACAACCATATCAACATCATCAACACAAGATTTTGGGAATATAACCACATCATCAGCATCAACATACAAATGTTGAAGCAACATCATCATCAACATCAGTATAGAAATACTGATATTACCTCACCATAATCAATATATAAATACTAAAACTATCTTATCAACATCAGTATAGAAGTACTGAAACTACCTCATCATCATCAGTATAGAAATACTGAAACTGGCTTATCAACATCAGTATAGAAATACTGAACCTGCCTCATCAACATTAGTATGAAAATACTGAACTTGCCACATCAACACTAGTATGAAAATACTGAATCTATCATATCAGTATGGGAATACTAATACTATCTCAATAATCAACAATCACCAATCATCATTGTAACAACACTGAAACTATCTCAACAATCATCAGTTTAACAATACTGAAGCAATTATCTCAGTATAACAATACTAAAGTAAACATCTCAGCAATCATCAGTTTAACAATACTGAAGCAATTATCTCAGTATAACAATACTGAAACAACTTACAACAACATCTTGTTCGAATTACTAACCCTTTTGGGCCGATAAGCCTAGTCAGATAGATTGATCTCCTTGGAGACCAAACAAGCCTTGTCTAGATTACTAACCCTTTCGAGCCAACCAACCCTAGCCAGATATACTAACCACTTCTTTCCCTGTAACTATCTTGGAGCAGCATCACAGTGAGTTCTCTCAAAGATCCATATGAGCATTTTGTCTAACTTACTAACCCTTTCAAGCCAACAATCCTAGTTAGACAGATGGATCTTCCTGGAGACCAAACAAGCCTTATCTGGCTTACTAACTCTTTCGGGCCAAACAAGCCTAGCCAGACATACTAATCCCCCTAGGATCAACATGCCTCATCTGACTTACTAACCCTTTCTGTTATACCAAAATCCTATCACCATCATGTGATAAGACCTTTGACATACCTACTTGCCTTGAAATCCCAGCTTCTGGAGTGAAGACTAAATGATTTCTTATCAGTCTGTCATACAAATTCCCAGCATTGCGCATGTCCCTTTGTCCAGGAGTGGTACCCCTGCTCGCACCGCTTTTCATCGGTTGTCCACAAGTGGTGCCACCGCTTGTTACCCTTGGTACATAGGTGGTTATTACCAGAACTGCTCTGTCCTAGAAGGAGAAGCACGATACCCTGGGTAAAAGGGGAAAAAGAGAAGCTTCTCAAGGCTTCTAGATGATAAGCCTAGAGATATCCCTTATCCCTACTGTTGTGGGTTGGTTTAGCTCGAGATCCCTCATCCTAGGATCTTAGAGGCCACCTCACCCACTAATTTCTCAACCATCTCTATCCATTAAAGCCCTATATATATGAGCTCATAGCCATGGTTGAGGGGAGAACATTGAAGGTATTGTTATGCTGTTGGATTGATTCTTGGCCCAAGATCATTTGGAGTGAGCATAGAGAGCTAGAGTCGGAGCTTTTGGGGATGAAGAGCTGGTTTCGTGGAGATGCATGTCAACACTAAGGCTTGGTTGTAAACTTCTTCATATTTCTAATGCAAGTTATTTTTCTGTCCCATATATATTGTTGATATTTGATTTTAGATATATATTGCTAGATTCCTTAGTCACTAGCATAGATACTGACACAAAGGCTGTGTATACTGTAGAGGTAATACTTCTTCAGATTCCCTTTGAACATCGATGATCAGAATATTTCACCTCCTATGGACAGCAAGGTGTTCCACTGGTCTGAATGGTTCAGATCCAGAACAAATAGATCACAGAGGTTGATAACTCCCCCTAGATGCTGTAGATATCTGGAATACGAGGCTTTGATAGTTCACCTGTGTACCTGCAAAAGAGTTCAACATGAAAAGGATCAAAGCAACCAGAATATGATCTACTAATCTATGCTAGTGACTAAGGAATCTAGCAAGATATATATGAAATCAAACATCAACAATATATATGGGATCGAAAATAAACTTGCATTAGAAATATGAAGAAGTTTACAACCAAGCCTTAGTGTTGACATGCATCTCCATGAAACCAGCTCTTCATCCCCAAAAGCTTCAACTCTAGCTCTCTATGCTCTCTCCAAATGATCTTGGGCCAAGAATCAGTCTAATAGCATAACAATACCTTCAATGTTCTCCCCTCAACCATGGTTATGAGCTCATATATATAGGGCTTTAATGGATAGAGATGGTTGAGAAATTAGTGGGTGAGGTGGCCTCTAAGATCCTAGGATGAGGGATCTTGAGCTCAACCAACCCACAATAGTAGGGATAAGGGATATCTCGAGGCTTATCATCTAGAAGCATCGAGAATCTTCTCCTTTTCCCCTTTTACCCAGGGTACCACGCTTCTCCTTCTATGACAGAGCGGTTCTGGTAATAACCACCTATGGACCAAGGGTAACAGGTGGTGGCATCGCTTGTGGACAACCGATGAAAAGCGGTGTGAGTAGGGGTACCGCTCCTAGACAAAGGGACATGCGCGGTGTTGGGAATTTGTATGATAGACTGATAAGAAATCATTTAGTCTTCACTCCAGAAGCTGGGATTTTTGGGCAAGTAGCTATGTCAAAGGTCTTATCACATGATGGTGACAAGATTTTGGTATAACAGGATGCCCCCCAAAGCATGAGTCTTAGAGTGATACAATAAATGAGAGCTTTGAGAACAAGTCGTTGCCAGGAGATGAAAATGTTGGTTTGATCGGAGCATGCAGTTGAGTAGGCATCTGTAGTACATCAGTATGTTGACTCATAGACACAACTAACCAAACTCATAGCTGTAGACCAATACAAGGCAAATCCATGAGTGGAATAAAAAAACATGGCTACTATAATACAACGTAGATCCATGTGATAGAGGACTCAAACTTGGACATAGCTACCGGACATACAACGTAGATCTATGTCATACAGATGCAAATTTGAGCATAGACATAAGCATACAAATGTGGACCCATGCTAGATATACAAAACTCCATCGCAACCTGGGGAAAAAGCAATGAGCGCTTTTAAACAAATGCATAGGGTCTTCGTCTCGTCTTCCACAAAGTATGATTCTATCCATGTGATTACAATGATCTGAAGTCAAACATGGTAGAAACCACTTGATTACCAGCCAATGATGTGAACCGTTAACAAGTGCGAGGGAGATCACCATTAATGTCAATGATTCCCAAGGTACCCTAGTACAATCTACTGAGTGCGAATAGATGTCCTGATGTCGAACACCCAGTCGATTCTATCGATCAAAGGTCAATGATGTGAACCTATGTTGAGAGTGAGAGAATCTATCATTAAGGCATACAGATCTCAAGGTACTAAATATTGCTTATAAGACTATTTCCCAGATGATGAGCTGATGTCGACAGAAATAGTCTTGTCGAAGGAGGGCCATGATGAGTCCCACGTCGACGACACGAAACTCAGAACATAGTTCTGGAATGATGTGAATGTAGTAACCATATGACTGATTCAAATATACTGACACAAAGGTTGTGTATATTGCAGAGGTAATACTTCTTCAGATTCCCTTTCAACATTGGGTGGCATGACAAAATGAATTGGCAACATGACTAGACAAGACAGATACACAATGCGACAGTGGACAATGCATTATTTTGAAAGACTCAAAGGATTGGCATGACTCATGAAAGTGGATCGCCATGGAGATCAGTTGAATACCCAATTGACTGACATGATTGTGCAGGCAAGTGAAATGTTCAAAGGTAACGACAAAACAACTACCATTATTTGCAAAATGATTCCCCTTCCCATTTCCCCCATCATGATTGATGAGTGCCTCTTTTTGGTTTTACGAGTTCAAAGAGGGTAACAAACACTCGATGTAGTTTGTCAGAAGACAAGTCCGGTCTCATATGTTTTACGAACTTGAGAGAGGAGGGGTTCGTTCCCAAATGGGTCTCTCAATGTTTAATTTAGCGAGTCCACTGAAAGAAAACTCGGTATCGTTCATGTTTAGAGAGTTTGAATGAATACGGAAGAAAACTCCATGGGGGTCCTTTTGCGTATGATTTAGTCTCTAAGGCCCAAAAAAGTATAAAATCATACCTTAGAGAAATTTTCCAGTCATGATTGGCTGGAGTGTTCCTTTGTCATAAATAGTCCTATTTGAACCGAGAAAGAGATAACCTACCGTCGGATGGATGACTCTTCCAATACTTTAACGAGCCTGAAGAAGACCATATCGCTTAACAATCTTTTCATATTTAAGGAGCCTAAAAAGAGTTTAAAGAGGACTCCATTAGACTTTTTCATGTTTGAATCCAGAGCATGAAAAAGTAATAAACTAAGCTCAAACCATTTTTCATGTTTTAACCAGAGCACGAAAAATGAAAAGTAAGCTCAACACCATCTTACTGCTTTTAAGGACCTTGAAGATTAGTTAAAAGAATGCTCAGGGACTGGTTTCATTTTTACGCAAGCTCGAAACCAATGGGTAAACTATGCTTGAAAAATCCCATTAACATGATATACAGAGGTTGGAATCTTGCCCCCAGCATGATTTCTAGTGAATCTTACCCCTAGCATGGTTGCTAGTGGCTCGACATGCCCCCAAGATTCAAGCATAGTTTACCCATTGGTTTCGAGCTTGTGTAAAAATGAAGCTAGTCCGTGAGCATTCTTTGTTTGAGTCCTCTATCACATGGATCTATGATGTATTATAGTAGCCATGCTTTTTTATTCCACTCATGGATCTACCTTGTATTGGTCTGCAGCTATGAGTTTGGTTACTTGTGTCTATGAGTCAACATATTGATGTACTACAAATGCCTACTCGACTGCATGCTCCGATTGAGCCAACATTTTCATCTCCTGGCAATGACTTGTTCTCAAAGCTCTCATTTATTGTATCACTCTAAGACTCATGCTTTGGGGGGCATCCTGTTATACCAAAATCCTGTCACCATCATGTGATAAGACCTTTGACATACCTACTTGCCCTGAAATCCTAGCTTCTGGAGTGAAGAATAAATGATTTCTTATCAGTCTGTCATACAAATTCCCAGTACCACGCATGTCCCTTTGTCCAGGAGCGGTACCCCTGCTCACACCGCTTTTCATTGGTTGTCCACAAGCGGTGCCACCGCCTATTTCTCTTGGTCCATAGGCGGTTATTACCACAATCGCTCTGTCATAGAAGGAGAAGCGCGGTACCCTGGGTAAAAGGGGAAAAAGAGAAGCTTCTTGAGGCTTCTAGATGATAAGCCTCCAGATATCCCTTATCCCTACTATTGTGGGTTGGTTGAGCTCGAGATCCCTCATCCTAGGATCTTAGAGGCCACCTCACCCACTAATTTCTCAACCATCTCTATCCATTAAATCCCTATATATATGAGCTCATAGCCATGGTTGAGGGGAGAACATTGAAGGTATTGTTATGTTGTTGGACTGATTCTTGGCCCAAGATCATTTGGAGAGAGCATAGAGATCTAGAGTCGGAGCTTTTGGGGATGAAGAGTTGGTTTCATGGAGATGCATGTCAACACTAAGGCTTGGTTGTAAACTTCTTCATATTTCTAATGCAAGTTGATTTTCTGTCCCATATATATTGTTGATGTTTGATTTCATATATATATTGCTAGATTCCTTAGTCACTAGCATATATTAGTAGATCATATTTTGGTTGCTTTGATCTATTTCGTGTTGAACTCTTTTGCAGGTACACAGGTGAACTATCAAAGCCTCGTATTCTAGATATCTACAGCATCTAGGGGGAGTTATCAACCTCTGTGATCTATTTGTTCTGGATCTGAACCATTCAAACCAACGGAATACCTTGCTGTCTGCAGGAGGTGAAATATTCTGATCAACACTTTCGGGCCAAACAAGCCTAGCCAAACTTACCCTCCTCGAGATTGAGCTACCCACCAATGCATCCATATTTCATCTACTATCACTCTCTCTTTCGAGAGAGGTCCTTTCGGACTACACCAATATTGTCTCGAAAGTATTCAAACTTTACATGAGCCAGAGGCTTAGTTAACACATATGCCACTTGTTCCTATGTAGGAACATACTTTAGCTTTACAACTCCTTCTATAACTTACTCTTTAACATTCTCTTCTTGTACATCTGCAACTACATCGTACATTTACAACTTGCATCATTCTTCTTTTGTGCATCTGCAACTGCATCATTCTTCTCTTGTACATCCACAACTATATCGTACACACGCAACTTCATCATTTCTTCTCTTGTAGGTGATAGCATACAATCCTTCCTATAAGTCAAATACAATTGTATAATTAGAAACATTTCGTAACATATTCAAAATGACAAATTCTCATGCATAAACAAATATATAATCATGCAATTATTTTCGCTAATGCAACAATCATCTATATCTCGTATACACACGGTAACTTTCTATATGCCTTCCATCTTACCAAGACATTATTTCAGCAAGGAGGTTTCATAAGTAGTAATGGAATGTTGTATAACAACATAATCCACTTACCCATCACCTAAATATTAGTAGTAAACTACAAATATTCTATTATGCATAATACATTTCCTAAATCTAGAAACATATCTATGTACACATCTTGAACAACTAGATATATAGGAAATGACAATTAAAATACTTATATTTGTTTGTTTGGTATACTCCATCTCGATATCTTTCTTCTTGAATTACTAGAGTCTCTGCCAATGTGTTCAACTTCATCGTCTGGTTCTTAGGACCTATTCCTATCTTGCTCATGATTAGAAATACTGAGCAAGTCTTCTTACACCATAGATCACATAGGAATATGTATGTGTGTCCTACCAATGCATATATTCTTATCCAATTATAATAGTATAATATTCATCTTCATCGGTATAATTCTTCTGGATCATATTCCTTATTACTTTGAGGAATATTTATTTTCTTTCTTCTTAGCTACAATATATTCATCCTTGGTTGCATTGAGAGAAACACTTTGCTTATGCAATATGTTGGAGTGATATTTCTGTTCGTAGCACTATCAACTCAAACAAAGTCATTACATCTTTGCAATACCCTTTACATACCACACCATTTTATCTACATATTTTACTTGGATAAGTAAAATGTCCTTTGGATTTCATCATACCTCTAATCCCAAGAATCATGTCAATATTCTCGAGCTTTGAGATCTACCATAGTCACTCCCTCTGAGGTGGAGCAACATCCTCCCTCTGTATCTGTATTAGGAAATTCAAGTGATAGATAGCCTCCTTTTATACTAGTCTTCTTTGTATCCATCTATGTCACTTGTCGAGGTCAGTAGATATCAAAATCCTTCATCTCGAACTTTGTTGCAAGTTTTTCTCTTGCACCCATCTATGAGATTTTCATCCTTTAGAGGATTCTATCTTCAACCTAGTAGTAAAGGTTGAGATCTACATCACTTTAGTTGATCCTCAAGCTCCTCATGTAACTATATTTGTTATCCCATGGGTGCTTACAGAGCTTGTACCAATCCTTCTGTGCATAGGTGGTTCTTTGTAGAGAGTCTCAAATCATATAGGTTGCTCGATATGTTATTCTAATTTAATTACACCAACTTTCTGGTGTAATATCTACTACTGAATAGGTGTGTCTAGCCCCTAGAGCAGTGTCTTGTTGACTCTCTCTCTCTGATAGAAACCACGGACCTTGTTTCGTATATTTTGATACTTTGATCTTGTAGATCTACTTGGAATACTTCATAAAAATTCCCTTCATGTTTTGTGCTCATATCCAAATATCATTATGTATTATCGATTGGTACTTCTAAATCATATCATCCTTCCATTCATCACAACTGAAATATTGAGTTGTGATATGTCCTTCTATTCTTGGCGAGAATGTTATTCCTTCTTGTTCTTTTTCTGCTTGGCATGAGTTATTAGAGCTTGATTTCCATCTCTTATTCTTTTTCCATCAATCAATCGTGCATTCCTCCATATGTGATATTCCTACTAGAACAACTCTCTTGATTGAATTTGGAAGACCATTTGAAATTGTAATTTATGCTTCTGCTTCTTTGACATTGTCTTTAATGACTTCTAATTGCTCTTTTGAGATGAGATCTTCTTGTGAAGTAATCATTGAATGTTTTTTGACATTGCACCTTCACATCCTTGAGTTGAGTTCTCAAGGCCATCTTTGTATATGTTGTTCATTGCATCAAACATATCCTTGGAAGTATTCAAGGATGATACATGTGAGATCCAATGGAGACAGAAATACTCATCTTTGTTTTGACTAGGTCCTTCTTTGGATTTTCTTCGACTTCATCTGTATCTTGATCTGCAGCTTATTCTTTGACATAGTTCTTCATGGCATGCTTCTTCAAGTAAGCACTTCTATAATTCCATGCTTAGAAGTTCTCAAATCTTTCAATATTTTTCTCAAGCTTGGTACTATTTGTCACCATGATAAAAATGAGAACATCAAATGGAAATAGAGAGAATGGAACTTACCCATGAGATTGCTTCAACTTGATGCTTGCTTAAAGGATATTTTGTTAGACTACTTCTAGTGGACCTAGGGTTTGATAGAGAAACCCTAATTTTTCAACTTAGGTATCTTTCATTTCTAATTGGATATAAAGACACGCCTCCTCAAGGTGAGCTGAGCAACATACTTATTTTCCCAAAACTGTGGACATAATTGCAAAATATCTGATGCCCTAGTTTTCTCTAGCAGTAGTGTTAGGTCAAAAATTGAAAGTCCACAAAATGAGAAAATTATTACATAGAGAGATGCACCCTCCTATGGAAAATTTGATGGTCCACCTTCTTCAACTTATTGGTAGAGGGAAGTGCCCAAAACAGGAAGCCATAGTTTTTCTCTGGTTTCTTCTACAGAATTAACTATTCTTGTTTCTGTTATAGCTCCGAATTTTCTACTCCTCAAGATATAAAAATTCGTCTTGAGGTATCCTGGTCTGTATTCTTTCCAACCCCATAGGTTAGAGTAGAATTGGATTCACCAGGTGGGACTTATGCAAAGTTTCCCAAGGTGACTTATTTCAGGACTATTTAGCATAGAGAACTTGTATGGACTACCACGAGTCATTGTTTCATATTCAGGATCTAAATATTTGACCACAAAAACTACAATTTGTTCTCTATCTGCAACATCTTGATAAATTTCATTTGGACCTTCTTAGCCGGAGATATAGTGATTCTCTCTAGGTCACATGTTTAAAGATGAATTTTGGGAGAGGTTGGAACCCCGAATTCGAGGAATCATATCTCCTATATTATAAAGAACTCGAGGCTGAAATGTTTACACATCGTAGAGTAATATTTTATCCTTAACTTGTCAAAGTTTCAGCTCCTGATCCTTCTCCAATCTCAAGTTATAGCAAAAGTCCCAACATGACTAGTTTTTGTCTTCTAGGGTTTTCAAGCATGAAATCCTAATCTTCAGTAGCTGTAGGTGTAGCAGTGTTTCAGCTACACAAAGACTTCTTTCAAGGTGGATAAGATACCATGTTAGATGCTTAATGGTTATACAAGATCTAAAAAATTTGGAATCATAACATCATAACCATAAGAAAAGGATCACTGAAATAAAGACAAGTACAACAACACAAGAGAACATGAAGATTTTCCTCAGGGAAACTACAAGGGAGAAAACCCCGCAAACATTCCTCAGTATATAATTCGACCAAGTATAGTGTAAAACCCCAACAACAAGAATAGTTTCTCATCTTACACAATAGACTCTCTCTCTCTCTCTCTCTCCAAACAATATTTGAGTGTGGGATGTGTGTGAATGAGAGAGGAGCCTCACCTATTTATATTCATTAGGTGAGTTCCTCAAATAAATAACTAGGTCATCCAGATTCCCTTATTAGGGCTGACCTACCTTGGGAGACTCAAAATACATTTTATATATTACTTTTTTGGGTACTATTGCCCCGACTTACAACGAAGGGTTTACCTCATGACTTTTACATGACCAATTACATTAAGGACATATTCGAATGGAGGAATAACATATCCAAAGGAGAATACAATGAAAGTACAATATAATATCTTCCGAAGTTACAATACTTCAACAAGATAAAGACTATTTTACCTCATGGGTGTGAAATCTACATACTCTTACGGCTACTTAGATATGGTTTTATCATCAAATGAATCCATATTGGAAGCCATGATAGGACTTGAAAACAATTGTGAAGATATACATCACAAGTCTTATTTTCTTCTGAAACTAAGTAGAATAGAGAATTCATAGTTTCACGTGAGACTGTGCAAATATATTGATCTGACTGCCAATCTACTACCCAAAGAAGGAGTGTTTGTCGAGGGTAATATGTCAAACATTTATGAGACTATACCGATCAATATTTCCACCAAACCTCGTGTCATGGAAAATGTTTATATTGGAGCAAACTCTTCACATGAAGAGATTGACATTTACACAACCCTTTTTAAGGAGTTCCATGATGTGTTTTCCTGGTCATATGAGGAGATGTCATGTATAGATCCTCCCATTATTAAACAAGAAATAAAGACATATCCAAACATTAAACCTGTTTGGCAAAAACTACGTCCAGTTAATCCTCGGAAGGTAGTAGCCATCAAATCTAAAGTTCAAAAGATGTTGAAAGCTAGATTCATATACCCTATTTCATTAATAGAGTGGGTATCCAATATAGTCTTGGTAGATAAGAAACAAGGGTCTATCCATGTTTGTACCAATTTCAAATATTTAAATAAAGCGTGTCCTAAAGATAACTATCCTACATTGTTTATTGATTAAATAATCGACACATCTACATGTAGTCAAATATTTTCCTTTATGGATAGTTTTTCAAGGTATACTCAAATCCAAATTAAACCCGAAGACCTACACATAACTACTTTTATTTATCCTTGGGGTACCTTCACATATAAGAAAATTCCTTTTGGTTTGAAAAATGATGGAGCTACATTTCAACGGGCCATGGTCTTCGCCTTCCATGATATAAAACATATAGTCGAACCCTACCTAGATGCTTTCCTGATGCATTCTCGCAAGAGAAAAGATCACCCGACTCATCTACGATTGATATTTGAATGATGTAGACACTATAAGATCCATTTAAACCCCCATAAATGCATCTTTTGTGTCGAATCGGGCCAATTGTTAGGATTTATTGTGTCCAACAAAGGAATTATGGTCGATCTGTTAAAATTCGAGGAAATTGTGAACTTGCCTCCTCCTCAAACAATCAAACAACTTTAGAGTCTACAAGGTAAATCAAACTTCATTAGACATTTCATAGTCAATTACACTAACATTACTAAAGGTTTTATGCATATACTTAAATAAGACACTCCATTTTTATGGGCTGAAGCCGCACAACATTGTTTGAGGCCCTTAGGAAAGCATTACCATCAACCCCTTTATTGCGTCCCCCATATTATACTAAGGATTTAATTTTGTATCTTACTGCATCCGATTCTACAGTTGGAATAGTACTGTTTCAATAAGATGATTATCTCCAAGAGCATGTCATGTATTACCTAAGTTGATCTCTTATAGGGCCTGGAATTCACTATTCACATGTTGAGAAATGGGATTTAGCAACAGTATATGTTGTTAAGAGGATGCGTCATTATATTTTTCTATGAACAACTACTGTCATTGCAGATATAAATCCATTCCAATATGTTTTATCTCAACGTATAGTTGGAGGAAAATTCAACAAATGGATTTTCATACTCCAGGAGTTTGACCTAGTTTTTCAATCTGCTAATTCAAAAAAGTCTTTTATGTTTGTAGAACTGATTACTGAGTTTCCTAGTGACAAAAAATATATGATAGAATATGAATCATAATTTATAGATGAACATGTATTCTTAATTTCAAACTATGACACTTGGTACGAAGATATCTTGGTATATATTCAAAGTCATAAATGTCCCACAACCTCCTCGCTGGAAGAACGAAGAAAACTACGAATTAATGCAAAAAATTACCTAATTATCAATGATACACTATATAGAAAAGGGATAGACTCAATCTTGTGTCATTATATTACTCACAAAGAGGCTGAGTTAGCCCTGAATGATTCCCATAGCGGAGTGTACTATGGGGGTCATTTATCTGTGTTAGCAACGACCCAAAATATTTTACGTGCCATTTAATTTTGGCCCACCAGCTTTGAAGATTGTGTGGAAGTTGTTAAGAATTGCCATACTTGTCAGCTTTATACCAAAAAAATGCGGCACATCATGCTCCTCTTTTTCCCATCATTGCGGTAGGACCCTTCACAAAGTGGGGGGTGGACTTCATAGCATGCAACCTAGTTCTGATCAAGGGGCATAAATATATCATTATCGCTGTAGAATACTTCACTAAGTGGGTGGAGGCAATTCCTACCTTAAAGGCAGATGGTAAAACTGCAGCTTATTTCGTATTTAACCAGGTTATTGCTAGGTTCGGTATTCCAAAAGATATTTTCACTAACCATGGCAGTCATTTTCAAAATAAGATGATGACCGAATTAACTATCATGCTTGGCTTTAAAAAATATAATTAATCTTCATTTTACCTGCAAGTTAATGGATAGGTGGAAGCTGTTAATAAAATCTTGAAAACCATTCTTAAGGAGACCATCAATGTTAGTAGGTCTAATTGGAACATCATTCTTTATCCTGCACTTTGGGAATATCAAACCATAGTCAAAACTGCTACAGGTTTTTCACCTTTCCAAATTGTTCACGGGGTGGAGGCAGTCACATCGATTGAATGCGCGATACCATCATTAAAACTCACAATAAAACTATTACTAGAGACCTCCTCTTTGGAAGAACATTTTCTACATTTAGAACACTTAAATGAATAATGTAGAGATGCGCTCACAACAAACGAGGTACATAAAAAATGGGTGAAAATTCAATACAATAAATCAGTTAAACTTAGGATTTTCTCGGAGGGAGATCTTGTTTTAGTCTATGACCAAGGTAAATAACCCTTGGGGGCAGGAAAGTTTACATCGATGTGGCTCGAACCTTACATAATATCTAAAGTTATAAAGAAAGGAACATATGGATTAGTAGAGTACGATGGGAATAAGCTTCTAGGGCCTCGAAATGGGATCTACCTGAAAATGTATTATGCCTAGGCTACGTACTTTTTGTTGTATATATTTGTACCATTTTGTAATTTGTTTTATTTTAGTGTTTCTCATGTAAATCTGGTTGTGTTTCATATTCCTACTAAGAGCTTCATATGATTCTATGATTACGCAAGCCGTCATACCTACAATCTTACCTTGGTTGCTTGGGTTATCTATTCACCTATAGGACAACTAGTTTCCTTAGGAGGTGTCTGTTTAGGCCCCACCACAAAAAAATGTCTGAATACAATGTCATCATTGGGCTACTACGAGATTTTTTTTCTCATGGTATTTTATGTCTTGATGTTAGACTCGAATATCAACTAGTCGTATCTCAGCTTAATGGTGATTATCGAGTGAGGAATCCTTCTTTAATCCGTCAATTTTAAGAATTAGATTACTTGAAACTTCATTTTGTATTACATATAAACATATTTTAAGAAATCAAAATATATTAACTGACACATATGCAAATTATGTTCATGACTGACATTTATCTCATACACTAAAAAATAATTGAACATACAACACAAACACATGTAAATATAAGGCACCATATGTGTATATATATATCTAATAGGTCCATAACACATAAATCGAGTCTAGGAACAAGGATCTAGACATAAGTACATAACAAAATACAAAAAACTGGGATCATAATCCCTCATGATGCTATAAATCCTAAGGAGATTCTAGGGCCTCAACTGCCTCCACTACCACCTCTTGGTAATAGAGGGTAGATGTAGACACCTTCCGGAGAAATCTCAACCATATAAGGGGCACCCACACTACATGCTCCTGCATCTCTATCACAATCCTATCCATCTGAATGGTAGGAATGTCATAATTTAGTTGAGCCATTTTTCCCTCAAGAGTCCTAAGCATGGCATTAGCTCCGCCTGCTTCAATTGGTCGTACAAATGTCTTGGGATGCCCATTTGGCCATATTGGTCCAATATCTGCATAAAAAATTATGTCTAGACTTATATTTTTAGATATATGTATGTGTACATATTTACTTATATACACTCATAAAAATCGAAATATGTGAAAAACAAAAACATGCCAATCTCTCCCCATGCTTCACTGGGAGGAAGCATGAGTTTAGGATCACCTCAAAAGTCCAATCATGCATATGGGAACTGATCGAAAGCAGGAACCTGTCGAATCCACCATGACTGAAAATCATCATCGTACCCGCCTTGGATATCTCCAACTCTTTTCCTTACTAATACATCAACCCATCGGGTAAGTCTAGGCTCATGAGGGTGAGAGAGTGGGAGGGTCACTCAGGGACTCAAAGATAGAACTCCCTCAAAGAAAAACATATTCAAAATGATAGGATAACCAAATTTTTTCTTTTTACCCAACTTGTATTAGTTGAGTTGTTTCTTCATATTAATTACAAGTCCATAACACCAATTGAAAACTACGTTTTGCAAGCATTCCACACCCAGGTGCATGTGGTTGCGAGTAGCCAAGTGTAATGCTACCACACCAACAACTCATGTATTAATGGTCACAATGAATTTCAGTGGTAAACTTGCAATCTTCCCAATAGGAAAATGAGTGCCCAATTTTTGTGCTCCTGGCATGCAGTAGGTGTTCACATATTCTTGCACACTCAATTCATCACCACCATGACCAGAACTAGTGAAACTCATGGCTACCCCACAACATGAAAAACTAGTGATGTGATAGATATATTCAACAATGATTTCCAATATATCACCTTGAATATTAAACACACCTTGTTCGAGATCCTAATATCTCACTAATGTTTACAATAGTCTTGGTTGAACCTGCATGTTGGCTGTGCAAAACAATTTGAGCAACCCACATTGACGTAAATAATTTAGAGCCAATGGGTCATGCATGGATTCTCTATCCATGTCCGCATTCTCCCTTTCATTCTAGTCAAGTACATATCTACAAAATTTTAATTGTTTTGGGTCAACATCCAAGTTTTCTTTGTGCCCCACAGAAAATGTGTATGCAACATTTTATAATACCCGTGCCACACGCAAGTGGGATCCTATGCACTCGCATGTTTTCTGTGAACACGTGAGTGCACAAGATTCCACCTGTGTGTATGCATTTCCTCTTTTATAAACCCACCAAAACACTAAAAATTGTAGATAAAACATAAAATAAATTACATGAAATTGAAGAGGAAGGAAAGATGGTTTACCTGCAGCTTGCGGTTTTGGAAATGGTCCACTAGCTCTATCACACCGAGCAGTGTAAGATATAGGGATCTTTTCTTCAATCCAAGGTAAAAAAACAAATAACTTAGTTTTAAGCAAAAGTTAATTTTTGTGGTAAAACATTTGCAAATTTCTACCCACTTTATAAAATTTCTTTTCAAATTTTTTGCCCTCTAACTAATTTTGTTTGTCTTTTTTCCTAGATTTTGATAATTGAAATATTTTTTTAGGTTCTTTTCACACTTATGGATGAGAATTTGTATTACCAAAAAATATAGGATAGGATATCGTCACAAATTGCATCTATACTTTATCCCACTTTAAGTCGTAGGACCCACCTTTTCTCCATGGACTGCTATTTGTAACCTCCTAATATTCTCCAATGGTCGTTGTTCTTGCATGGACTAGAGCCTACCCAACATGGGATACCCTAGCTAGAACCTTTAATATCATTATGGTGCCCATGCTGCAATATTGCTAGGTCTCGGGAGCCTTCTTAGTTATATTATATGTGAAAAGATGAGTCTCATAATCTTTCTTTTTGTTAACCACCCTTCTTACCAGGCTCCCGTTATATGAAGTTACCTTTAAGCTCTGGCACGACTCCTTAAACATGACTAGATTACCAAGTTTACTTGTTCTTTAAAACTCGCTATAGAAATTGAAAGTTCATCCACATTGATATAAGTTTAACCCTTTTCTAGACCATGTGTATTATTTATGAAAAATGAATACTCTAGTTCACTATGGCTAGAAGAGTATTCCCAGGTATAGTTTGATCTCTTTTTTAGACCTAGGATACTAAATTTACGAAAAATGAACCTGTTTAAGCTTAATTTTTCTTTTTCATGCTCTGGTTTAAACTATGAAAAATATTTAGAGTGTTCTTTTTGCCATTGTCATGCTCGTTAAACATTAAGACAAAAGCATCGAGTTTATTGTTGGTTTCCCCATAATCACAAATAAATGGAACAATACGATTGATCTTTATTTCATTCACAATCATTAAACTAGAGCTTAAATCTTTCTTTCGAAGGAGCATCGGTATGGTGATTTCTTAACCCTTTCTCGGACCTTACTGACTAAATACGAAAAGTGAATACCTTAGTTCTCCTGAGCTAAGAGAGTTCTCCATTAGATTTTTTTATACTTTTTAAGACTTTGGGGACTAAATTTACGAAAAAGTTCCCCCCTAGAGTCTTCTTTGTTGTTTTCAAAATCTCAAATTGTGAAAACTTCACCGAGCACTCACTAATTCGAGCTCGTAAATTCCACAAATTTATAATTTATCAAGCATTCTTCTATCTCTTCTTCAAGGTTTCTCAACAATGAAGAAGGTCTCGAGTTTGCTTTCTTGGACTATTAAACGTTTAAAAGAAAAAAAAAGGAAGGGAATGGTCTCCATAAATTTTTAGTTGTTTGTCAACAAGTTCACTTTTTTCCTTAAATAAAGCACCAGTTCGTCTTCCAACGGTCAGATCCTAGTTTTGTATTTCCAATTTCAACTTACACTCAGAGCCACTACTCCTCCATAGATTACTTTTTCAAATATATGGGGAATTTTCTAATGTCTCCTACATTGCAGATATATATAGTTGTTTCTTTTGAGTCTAACATTTCCTGAGTCACTTATTTGTGTTGTGCTCATTGTTCAAGGATCTTTAACCTTATTGGGTCATTATGTTGTTTACCTTGATCCTTTTCTTGGTCATCTTTGAGATCGATCTATGCCATATTACCTCATATAGTATACCAGTTTACTCATGTGAGATGCTGAAGGATTCATCAATGCCTTCCTTCTCACAAATGGTTTTCCATTAGTACCAGCTAATGTTACTTCAGGAAGAAGACTTAGAATTTTGGATAGTACCTCGGGATCTAATTTCTATACTAGTGGTCTCCCTTGCGTTGGTTATTATGATTCACCCTATTTAACTGATACTCTGACCATATCCTCCATGCTTGACCTTTAACTAATTTATTCACATGGCTAGGATTCGTAGTCTTCTTTAGATTTTGACGAAGACCTTGGGTTTTCAACTTATAAAACCCAAGTTGTGCAAGATCATGCTACACTTTGTGACACAACTCTAGCTTTGAAGATATATTTTTGTGCTCACGTGACTGTGGTCCACTTTGTAAATCATTAGTGTCCTTATATCCTGTATCAAATGATGTATATGTATCTTGTAACAAAGCCAGTGTTCCATATTATTGAACATGACATCCTCTTAGTAATGATATTGTAAAATGACCTCTTATTTTCCCATTTCAGGTACTTATTTGCAACTTGGATTCTGGGTCCTCTAAGTTTACTCTTTTCCTAATGTAATGTATTTTGGCCATCCTTCCCCTCCAAACTCACACATTTGGGGGGATATGTTAAACCTCAAAGCGACACTTCTATGTTTGAGTGATGACACTGAGTGTTTCATCACACAAAAGGACAAGTTGTATTGAAGAGCCTTGTGGCTATAGAAGGATTTGCTATAGATTACCTAATGATTATTCCAGTGCTAATACTTTTGTGTTATGAGTTTAGGAAAAACACACAACTATCATTATGACAACTCACGTGTTATACATGAGTTGTCTATAGTAAACATGTGTGTTATCTTAAAATGTTGCACACACGAGTTTCCTCAAGGAAACTCATGTGCTACACACAGTTTGCTCATTATACACTCGTGTGTCTCTTAAAAAATCATTTAAAAAAAACAAACTAATTATTAGATGGTTGGGGTCGATATGGATACCAACCCACCTTCCCTAACTTCCCTAGCCTCGTAACCTCTCCTCTCAAGTGACCATAAAAATATGAGATGGTCTAGATAAATAGATGGACCATTCTAGAGATAGAGTTATGCTGGAGCATTTCCCTTAGAGAAGAGGAGCAAAAGGGCCCAAGAACCAGGTTTCAAGAAGATTAGATCAGGCTAAGGTGAATGTACTTGTTTCAAACTTTTATGAATAAAGAGACTCATTTCCTTCCAAATATTTGATGTGTATTTTTCAATTATCAATGAGTTATATTCATAATTGTGATTTTACATAAAGTTTCAATCCTATTCTTTGATCACATCTCTAATTTGTAATATCTAAAAGTGATTTGAGAAGGGAAATTTTCCTTTTGCAGGTATTGGAGCAGTAGATCGAGGGATTTCTTTGGAAGAAGTTGAGGGTAGGATCAACCTTCAAAATAAGGTATGCTTTTTCTATCTATAGAACTATGTTTCAATATTTGATAATATATAAGTTTGATATGTATTCAAATACATATTGTTATAGTTTTTTTGTAAACCTAGTATGTTGGGGACCTCATACCCCAGTCATAGGATTAATTATTCCCTAAGAACAATTCCGGTATAGGAAATGGATGGAGTAGAAAAATAGGATGCTTACGCTATCCTTTAACACTCCAACATTCCAAACATCGAGCAATATGCATAGTCACTTCCTTCTTCATACTTGGCGAGTAAAATTCCTTCTTAACTATTGTTAAGATCTTCTGATACCTTATATTTCCTACAGATGGTACATTATGCATCTCTTGCATTATTATATTCTTAATTTCACTTTTTGTTGGCACATTAATTCTACCATTGAATTGAAGAATTCCACCTTCAATCATTGAATACTTAGAAAACTTTACAGGTTTGTTGCCTAGCTGTAACACTATTGCAACCTACTAATAATGATTATCTAATCTTAGTGCCTCATGCAATTTGAATTTCAAGTCTGCTTTCCAATCATTGATGGATGAAATTTGCATTAGTTGGCTTCTTTTGCTGAGTGCTTCCTCCACTCTGTTCTCCTTTCCTTTTATGTACTTGATTTAAAAATTGAAGTCACTTAATAATTCAATCTATCTATCCTACATAGCATTTAAATGATGATGTTCAAATAGATATTTTAAACTACGATGATCGATTTTCAACTCAATTCTTCTCCCCATGAGGTAGTTCCTCAACATCTGGAGTGCATGAATTATTATTGCCAACTCCAAATCATGAGTGGCATATTTCTTCTCATGTTCTTTTAACTTTTGTGGTTCATATAAAATCACGTGATCATATTGCATAAAGACTCCTCCAAGTCCTTTTAATGATGCATCCATGAATACACCACAATCTTTGTCTAGATATGGAAGCTTTAACATTGGATCTCAAGTAAGCAATTCCTTCAACAACCTAAAACTTTTCTCACACTTCTGACTCCATATGAACTTTACACCCTTCTTCTACAACAAAGTGATTGGATTTGCAATTCTGGAGAAGGATTCTATAAATATCCTATAGTAACATGATAATCCCATGAATGATATGACCTCTGTCACATTCTTGGAAGCTTCAATAGCTCTTATCTTCATAGGGTCCACTGCTACACATTCTTTGGACATGATATGGCCTAAATATAACAATTGTTTTTGGTAGAAAGAACACTTACTAATTTTATTGTACAACTGATTCTCTCTCAAGATCCGCAAAGTGACCTTAATATGTTGTTCGTGCTCTTCTTTAGACTTGGAATAAACCAAAATATCATATAAGAATACTATAATGAATGTATCCAAAAATTCCTTGAATACCCATTCATTAAGCACATTAATGTGGTTCGGGAATTTGATAACCCAAAAGGTACAACAATGTACTCATAATGCCCATACTTGGTATAGAAAGCAATCTTATTGATGTCTTCATCCTTAATGCGCACTTGGTGATACCCAGATATTAGATTAATCTTAGAGAACACCTTTTCCCCTCTCAACTGATGAAAAAGATATCAATCCTCGACAAAGGATATTTATTCTTGATAGTGGCTTTATTCAACTTCTTGTAGTCTACACACAACCTCAACATACCATCTTTATTCTTTGCAAATAGTGTTAGTGCTCCCTAGGGTGAAATGCTAGGGTGGATGTACCCTTTCCTCAACAATTCTTCCAACTGCATCTACAATTCTTGAAGCCGTGGGGTACTCATCCTATATGATTCTTTAGACACAGGAATTTCCCTAGGTACCAAATCGATGGTGAAATCGATCTCTCTTTTGGGATGCAAACTAGGCACATCTTGGAGGATGTCTTAAGACTCGTTGAGAATGGACATTACCTCTGTGCACAACTTTGTCTCAACTAACAATACTTCAACGTGAATAACATACAGATGGATCCCTTTTTGAATGTATTTATTCAATTTAATGACTGAGATTTCCCTTACTAAAATCGCTCTAGGTATTCGTTTTATCTATACATATTTCCATCCTCATCGAGGAAAGTCATGACCTTGCTATGGCAGTCCAAAATCACATATGCGACTCAGACCCATCCATCCCCAACAAAAATGTCATAATATCCCATAGGAATGATTTCCAAATCAGATTTGGTGTGGAATCCATTCATGGTGAATTTACAGTCTTCAACCACTACTCTAAATTTCCTTTTCATCCCTATAGCTAACTACACCAACCTGTACTTAGGTAATTTTATGACCACTAGATTGCATCTTTTAACAAAGTTAGCATTAACATAATTGGATGTAGCTCTTGAATCAATTAAAATTGAAACTGGTAAATTGTTTACTTTACCTTCAATTTCTATCATTGATGATTGATGATTTGCATAGCGATTTTCCAAAGCTGCAAAGATTCACATAATATGAGCTACATCCCCCATTGTAGATGCATCCTTCAAATTATAAAATTGGGCATCCTTTTTCTTATTCTTAGGACAACTGCTGTGATAGTGGTCACCCCCACACCTCCAACATTTAACCAGTGTAGACTTCCCATGTTCTACAGGTTCATTTATCCTTGGTTCCATTTCTTGATGTGGCTGCTTGAAAGAACTGAATCATTCCTACTTACCACCAAAGGGCTTGTATCCCTTTTTCCTCTACTTCTACTTTACCTTCAAATTACTATTCCATCTCTTATGAAGGTATTTCCTATTCTTACCTTGTTCATATAGGCACTTTACCTTCCTTATGCACTCCTTCAATGTAATAGGTTCATCATAATTGATTCGGTCTTTATAAAATGTTGGCAAACCATTAAGGAAATGTTGTATTTTTTCTTTATCCTCTTGGATGAAATCCACATAGCTTAACAACTCCAAGAATATATTTTCATACTTGTCCATTGTCATGTTCCCCAATTGAAGTTCAAAGAAATCCAACATATTCTTCTCATAATACTGATGTGATAAATATTCTTGCTTGAAGTATCTCTGAAATATTTTCTTATATATTTTCGTCTATTCTAGACCTTCTACTCGCTTCAATTGTTATCACTAATGGTAGGCATTTCCTTGAAGGTTAAAAAGGGAAATCATGGCTTCTAGATTGTATGAATAGTCATGTAATCACAAATACTTTTTTTATGTCTTGAATCCATAGCTCTGCAACTTCCCCAGTATTCTCTCCATCAAATGAAGGAGGCTTAAGTTTTCTTAGTTCACCTTGTAGGAAATTTTCATCTCTTTTTCTTTTCTATTGTCTTTTAGGGCTATGCTTGTGATGAATTTCAAATTTCACATTTCCATGATAGATTCTCACTGCATGATAAGGGGAATTATCCCTCCTTGGACTTACATTCCTATCCCTTGAGTAATGATATATGTCAGGGATTGAGTCTGTTTAATGACTCTTCACCTTCTCTTATTTCCATGGAAGTTACTTACTGCACCTGAATCCTTAGCTAGATCAGGTTCTGTATCATTTCTTGATTTATTTGAGTTTTTTGCTCCATATAATGAAGAATCCTTCCATTTCCTTCTTGAATATATTTTAGATTCTTGAATACATCTACCGACTCCATCATAGGATGATGGCCATTTGATTTTGTTCTTGAATATTCTATCCTCGCTTCTTCAGCAAAGCGAGACATCGTAGGACTTTCGACCATCTTTGTAGTTTTTCTTGACTATCACTTTAGTAATCAACAACTACAAAGGCCTACATAATTTGTAATGTAGCTAAAAATATATAATCCAACATGGTTGTTAGTTCACATCTAAATTCATACACTGGTACATAATGAGAGATACGTGACAAAAAAATGACCAAACTCCTCCTATAAATGATCACTTTTGATTTGGCAATCGCTGGTGGCTAATTTTCGGTCTCTTATCATGCGATTAAAAAGGTGGTCATATATTGTTTGGTCATTTATATCTTGTCAGCTGGTCATTAATTTTTTCGCATATTTGATCATTAATACGGTCACACGTTTGGACATTAATCTTGTCATATGTTTGGTGATAAGAGACTCAAAATTAGCCACCAAAGATGTCATTTGATCATTTATATGCGAATTTTGGTCATTTGTTTGGTCGCTTATCTCCCATTTGTTGGGCACTTATCTCTCATTTTTGGGTCACTAATTTATTCATTTTATATGTAAATATTCATTGATTTCTATATATAGGGTATGGAGGAATCGAACCACCAATATCCTGCCTATAAGGAACGTGCTCTTACATTGAGCTAGTACCCTTGAAGTCTCTGCAATACTTGCAGAAGTACCAAGCTTATTCATTGTTAATTTTTCATATGCTTTACTAAGACATCAGTATATCATTTCATTTTTCATAATAAAAGCATATAAAGCAGGATCACTGAAACAAACAGTATCACAAGAACAACACATATTTATCCTGGGAAAACCCTAAAGGGAAAAACCCAGCAAAAGCTTCCTCAATATAGATGCCCCAAAAGGGAAAAAGGTAAAACCAACAAGGAGATCAAAAACCTGATTCTCCTCCTTCTCCAGCAACTCCTCTCCTCCACAAGTGCGCTATTCCAAGTGAGTGTGTGTGTCACAAATGAGGAGCACTACACCTCTATTTATATTCATCTGTTTACTTAAAGTTTACTCAATCAACATGTCGGCTTAAGTTAACTCATGTAGGCTCGAGTTACACATGTAGGCTCAAGTAACCACACTGGGGTGCTGATGACCTACCTTTACAATTAGAGGGGACTACCTCATGAATCTTATTAGTTCTTCCGATTAGGAGCATCGGGGTACAATGTAATACAAGTGGTTCTCCCAGTTGGACC
>LPNX011152154.1:529038-587884 GCA_001517045.1 Pseudotsuga menziesii | reverse complement strand
CCTCATTGATGAGACTTGGACTGTCATGCCAAATTGGGTAATTAACTAACTGATTTTGATATCTATATTATGCTTGGTCTGATAGAATTTCAATGGTGCATTACACAGGTGAGAAAAGTGAAACCAGGTGGTGCACATTGATCATGGCAGTAGATCAGAAGTTGTTGGACTTGGCTGGAAGTCTCCTTCAAGTGATTGCCAAGACCCAAGAGAATCTTGGGGAGATGCTCAGGATACAGAAAAGGCAGAGTGAAATGAACCACCAGATTTTGCAAGACTCTATCGGTTTGCAAAGGGAGGTGAAAAGCCTTCTGGGAGCAATCAGCAAAGGAAAGGAAGGTAGATTAGCAATGGGACAATTTTCCAAGTGACCCGATAAGAAACGGTCCAGGCATGAAGACTCAAAGGAAATTGAGCAGGTAAAGATGAAGCAGCCAGTGAGATGTTGGAGATGCGGAGGACATCATTTACACCGGGACTGTCCAATGAGGGAACATGATGAAGGAAATAGCCGCAACGTTCCTAGACTTCGGGATCAGTAAGAAGCTAGGAACCAGCAGGAAAAGTCCATGGAAGCCGAGAGGCTTGGTCATGAACATTCAAAGTAGATGATTGAACGTGGTATAGATCTGCAATTTTTAATTTTTGATGTGCAATTGTACATGTATTGTATATATGTAAGGGAACACCGAGGACGATGTTATTCCAAGGGGGAGGGGAATGTCACGTCCTCGGTTTTGACCCCATTTGCATGATGTATATATCGTGATTAATCGTGGTGAGGAGCTCAAGGCAAAATCCCCACCATCGATTTTGTTGTGTATGTTTCGGCAATGGGAATAATTGTCGATGGTATGTCGTGCTATCCGGCACATTTTAATTCGGCATCATGTAAACCCGCACATCAATTAAAAATAAACCACAACTAGCTACGGCAATGCAATGTTGAATGAAAAGGGCATGGTTCCAAAGGATAAGGGGTGGGGGATGTCAAACCTTGGTTATGGGGGAAAAACCCATGTTTTGTCACCTTGTTGGTTTTCCATCTTCCCTTGTCAACCTATTTAATGCTCAGCTGGTGGTTGAGGAGTTATGGCTGAGGGAATTTATTGCTGAAGTGGTGGTGGTTGTGGGAGGCTGTCAGCCTTACCCAATTTCCCACTCCACCCACGTTGCCCATTCTTCACCCTCACGCACTCTTCCCTGGTCATTTTACACTCTCACCATGATTTTGGTCTGTTGGCTTCTCACGCACAGGCTCTGGGCGATTTTAGTGTCACGCAGACATTTTCTGGGGCTCCACGAGTTGCTGAAGCACCCACGCACTGTAATTCGCGTCCTTGCTGATGTTTTGTTCATCCACGAGCAAAATCAGAGTTGTTTTCTCCTCACGCAGGGCCTCTACGGCTGTGCATCCTCACGCAGAGGGATTTCCTCCCATTTTCCATCTTCACGCTTGGTATTTTGCTGGATTTATCCACGCAGTATTTCCTTGGGCGAATTGTGAATAGGGTGGCCGTATCCTTCACTCACAGGCTAATTCGTGGGTTCTGTTCACACATTGGTTGGGAAAACTGTAAATTCGTCCCGATTGCATTTTGTTTGTTGTACTGCTGTTGGGGCTGTGTAATTCGTTTTTCCCTGTTTGAGTTGTGATAGCTAATTGGTTGCCGAAGTGCAATGGTTAGCCTTCAGGCTGTGCTGGCTTGGCTTGTCTGTTGAAAGCCTGTGAAACCCAGCTGTGTTGGTTTGCTGTTTGTGCCCCTTGGCTATGTATAAGCCTGCAATTGACCCTTATTCTGGAGGAATCATGCCCAGCTCAGGGGTGGCAGCGTTGCTGAGAGACTGATGAGCAAGCTGGCCTATGGTTGGGTGGAACATTGCAGCAACGTAGCTGGTTGCAGGTGAATTCTTCATCAAAGATAAGTATTGCTGTTACCGCATCTCTGTAATTTATTGTAAATGCTGGAATGTCTATGTTTGCTTCGGCTGTATAAATAAAGACTGCATCTGTGTATGCTTTCAAGTTTTAATTTCAGCATTTGATTTTCTGTTTAAGTTCATGGGCCATTTTCCTGGTTGTGTTGATGTGTTCGTCGCGTACTCTTCGCCGGTTGAGGGACGGGGACATGACATGGACGATTCACTGCCCCCTTGTGTGGCATGAGGCTTAGTGTTTGTGGAGGGGCCACTGCCCCCATGTGTTACCACTTGGCTAGCTTGGCTAGTCACTATGGGTGGTGGCAGCTGGCTAATGACAGTCTGCATGACTGTGCTTGGTCCACTTTCCAAGTTGTGGGTGATAGGTTGTGATGTGGACATGGGTCCACTTGCTAAGGTTAGGCCAAAAACTGGATTTGGATTCGCACTAGCCAAGGGGCTTGATGGTGTAGTATGGAGGTCTGGTTCAGACTAATATGGGTCTGAATCAGAATTAGTTGTTGTGAGGCCCTCTGATGGTGTGGGAGATCACTAAGAGTGTCTTTGATAGTTTCGATTGAGTGTTCCAAATGGTGGTGGTTCAACTCTCAGGCGCGAGGAAGATCATGGAGGATCAATTGTGTTAGATTTATGTATGAAACTTGGTGGGAATGATGTTTGGACACTGGTTTCAGTGGCTTCCTATTGGTTGTAGGTGGTCACTCGGCCACCAAGACTACCGGAATACAATTCTTGTCTTGTTCCTCATAGGTGCTTCTACTCAATCGAAGTGGTCATTTCCCGTTTCGCTTGGCAATTCCTCTTAGAGGCCAGCTACTTTGGGGTTCCTATGGTACTCGTCACAATGAGTTTTTGGGCAAAGCCCAAGTACTTCCCACAGTTGAAGCAGTCAGGGACTTATGTCCTTAAAGACTGTAGAGTTGTTTTGACTTAGCGTAAATTAGTAAATTTTAAGGCTTACTCAGCGTCGTGAACTGAGTTGGGTTAATTATTGGGTATGGTGTAGTTGTTTTCTTGTTCTTTTGGTATTTGGTTACTGCAACATGGTTTATGATTTCATCATGGTAGTTGTGTATGCAAGCATAAACAGAAATTGTAAACAAGTACAGTGATTGAACCTGAATGTTTCTTGGCCTAACTAGATGTCTACCTCATAGTGATATTCCTCTTCAACCAAGAGAAGGTGTTGGGCTCTCAACACAATGGGACTAAGCCCATTCGTAGATCCTTAGGTCACCTCCCGGATGCTAGGTTGGTCAACAGGGAGGATTCTTAGCGTCATGATAAGCCCTTCTTCTCTACTCCCTCTACCTTCCAGGTCACCTGGTTTTAGTGGTTTGCAACATTATCATGGAGTGCCTAGATCTATACGAGCTTGCCCTTCGTCGTATCCCATAATACCCCAAAGGGTGATGACTGGGTAGAGGAGGAAGGGGGTAGCAAGATGGTTGATTTTAAGTTGATTTTAGTTAGACTAGGTTCATTTTATTAATCCATAATGATTTAATTAACATTTACACATTAGTCATGAAATAAAATGCAGAAAATAAAAACAGAAACTGAAATTAAAAATCCCAAAAATGGGTCGTGCACCTGTAAAAGTCCCATTTTTACGAATTGGATTCTAATCAAACCGCGAGGAATTACCACAAACGATTGAAAACCCACTTTGGAAATGGACCCTTTTACCCCTAATGATGGTAATATTCACAAATGGATCAACTGTTTAGGCAGAAAACGAGCCTGAACATAGGTGAATTTTTAGAAATTTGATTCGGCCATTTTTACACAGTTGAGTGATTTGCACACCACAGAATGGCCAACAGTAATTAGTACTATGTCCAAATGGGATTATATTTGCCTTGAGGAGGATTATCAATAACTAGAAATGTACATAAACAAGAATCAAAGATATATTTAACATGGAATTCATGAAAAACCAGGGCAAATTTTTTTAAAACTTGAGAATAAAAAGTTTGGCCCAGGGATCTTGTGGGATTGACCTGGTATGGTCGCCAGTTCTGTAGCAAGGATTTCTCCTTGCTACAGGGGTAGGAATGAATCCCTTATGCATATAGGGCACAAGGGTAGGTTCCTGCTAATGGTAAATGAAAAAAATAAAACAGAAACAGAAATGACAGAACATAATATTAAACTAAAGCGAAGCTAATCTAAACAAGATGAAGTAAATGGCAAGAACAGTAAACTAGATCTAATGGCAGAAAGAATAAAATGAAGCTTTGGTGAACCCCCATGCAGAAAATGGGTTAGGGTTTTTCCTCCTTAAAACTTGCAAACAAACCTAAGCTCTAATGGAGAACCTGCAAAAACAATGTCAATAACAAAACCTACAAATAAAAATGAGAGTTAGAAAGAAAATAACACTAAGCAAAACAAAAATAAACCATTGGGTATACCTTCTCTTGGGTGGAAATGGGACACCATTCCCTAGCTCATGGGAGAACCACTCTTGGTTGGGGAGCAATGGATCAAATGGAAATGGAGATTGAGGGAGTGTGGGTGGCTTCAGAGACAAATGTGTCTCAAGGTCCACGAGCAGCATAACAATATGCAAGGGAGAAGTGTTTTGAGAGTGACCCCCACCCTCCTTTTATAGCTTTTCCAGGGGTTTTAGGGTTTTAAGCCCTTGGTCAGGGCTTTAGCCCCTTTTTCCCTAACTTTATCCCCCTGTTAGGGTTTTCACCCCTTTTTGAGGGCTTTAGCTCCTAGGGGGCTACTTTGGGCTCCTTTTTGCGGTTTTTAACCCTTTTTCTTCATCCTTAGGCTATTTTGGAGTTGTGGGGGTCCAATGGAGGGTCTTATGGAGTGATATGAAGGTTTTGAGATGGTGTCCTTGGGTGGTGTAGGCCATTGAGAGTTATGTGGGGAATTTTGGGTTAACAGGTACCACTTATATACCCTTATGACAGAGTGCTGTAAGGTAAGAACCGCGTCAAGAACAAAGAACATACGCAGTGGCACCACTTCTCTATAATAGAACTTGGGCAGTGTTGAATAAGGTATCGTTCATCAGCTAAAGGGAAAAGTTGGTGCTAGGTTTTTTTATGTAGAATTGACATCTAGAGCATGTTTCCACTCCAAGTTTGGGATTTAGGGAAAACATAGGTGTTAAGGATCTCATCACATGTTGGTGACAAGATTTGGGTATAACAGGGGGATGGAGCTCTAGATCTCATCAATTCCCAAGAGAGAGCGTACATTTGATCTGTTTCTTTCTACATGGATTTTAATTTCTTCAATTCCTTCAACTCTTTTTTCACCTCCTCCCATCGAAACCTTTGGAAATTTAATTTCTCTGCCCATCTCTCCCTTAATTATTTATAACCCTTCTGTACTCAAAAAGGGGAATCATTCCTTCCTGAAAACAATCACCATTATATTTCCATTTATTTTCTTCCAACTTCAATAGTGAGATCTCTGTATCTTTCTCATCATCAGAATCTCAAACAATTCCTTGAGTAATTTGCATCCCTACCTTGTCACCAGATGTTTCAGCCTTCTCACCTTGATTTGGTAGTATAGAAGCTTCCTTTTCTATCGGTGTTACAGGAGTGTCTATCTATACTCTTGCTTCAACAAAAAAATTTGGGAGTGCTGGTTCTTATGTGACAAAATTCTCTTCCATCAATATTGCAGCAATATCTATCTCTCTAGCTGCTCCAGCAAACAATTTTTGGGATGATGGTTCTTCTTGTGTAACAAAATCCTCTTTCATAAATATTGCAGAAATCTCTATCTATGAGGCTACTTCAGAAAAACAATTTGGGGATGATGGTTCTTGTGTGGCAGCATCCCTCTTCTGAATCCCATCCCCATCCACTTCAACTTGTGCTACATTCTCACCAGATAATTCTGGGGGTGTTGGTTCTTATGTAACAACATCCTCTTCCTATTGAGACTCTACCTGGATGATTTCTGTGTCTTGAGACTGTCCTGGAGTCTCATCAATATCTTCTAGATTCTAGTCAGGGATTGTATCTATTTATGGCTTAGTTACTTCCAATTGAAAGGAAACATCAACAAAAACTTTTGAGGATGTTGGTTCTTGTGTGACATCATCCTGTTTCCCAATTCCTTCAAACTATTGAGGTTGCTGTTGAGTGACTTCAATGTCACTTGAAGAATGAGATTGATCCAAGAATAATTTCATATCCCTTAATGGTTGGGATTGCATTTGTTCATATTCCCCTAATTATATATCAGGGATCATGTAAAATTCTTGTTCATTTTCATCCCTTGGTTCCACTACAAGTGCATATTTTTCCTCTTCAATTGTTTGTGCAGGTTTTTGTGCAACAAATTCCCACACTATGAAATTATATCCTGACTGGTTAAAATTTCACCACACTCTGGACACACCACTTTTTCCTGTTCTTCTTCTTCCTCAATAGGAGGTAAACCCTCCAAATGATTTGAAGCTTCTACCAATGTATCTAGTCTTTTCTTGACCTACTTTTTACATGCTTCTTTCCAATTTTCCAATTCCCTCCGAAGCATTTGAACTCTTTCTTTCATTGGGCCATTCTCATACAAAATACCTTCAATTTGTAGCTCTTCTACAATAGGTTCTTGTGGAGTAGCATTTGACCAGGGTGTCAAAATGGGAAATTCAATATTTGCTTCAATTTTTTCCCATCTTTCCCACACTGCTTCTACCGTTGTGACAGACATGGTTCTGCTTCTCTTCACCTGTCATGATGACTGACCTTCTTCTTTGGATATTATTATTTTATGTGGTATAGGGGTTTCTAATTCTACAACTAGTACAAAAGTAATATCTCCCAATCCATCATCTTCTCTTGTCTCTTCCACCTCGATTTATTCTTAAATTAAAGTTCCCATCAACTCAAGGGAGGATTCAATATTCGTAAACATATCCACATCTTCTTCCACCATTGTAGCTTCCACATCCTCAACTTCCACTGTCGCAACATCTAATGCTACTCAAGTCTCTTATTTTACTACTGAATCTTCAATAATAACTAATCCTTTTACAGGTTTTTTTGTTGTTGCAGCCTCCTCCAATCCTTCATCCTGATTATTTTGGTTCTAGTCTAAAACTGTCTCATATCCCCCCCAACTAAATTTGAGGGACTCCAGTCCTCCTCTTCTACTTCCAAACCCTCGAAATGAGCATGTTCCCTGTCTTCCTCCTCTATTTCAACACAATCCAACTATGCAAGTTACCAAATCATCCTAGGCTGGGAAGTAAACTCAGCCAGATTCGGTTCTGCTGTGCTAAGGCCCTTAAAATGAGTAGTTTTACTAGGCCATGGTTGGTAAGAGAAGCAATTGGGTGTCAATATATTCTTACAATCCTCGCCATGTAATGTAGGGTTTTAAACAAATAAAATGGCATATTAAGTAGATTCTTGTGGTGTAGATTAGATAACAAGGGAAATTCAGAGAAGTAGATAGTTTGGTACCTACCTTCATAGGTGATATATTTCTTCAAGAAGACTGGCACTTCATTCCAAGGATGGGGTAATGATTCTAGTGCTATCCCACAACTTCCTTGATGAACCTATTCATCAACTACAATAAAATCCTGCACTACAGCCGTATTGTGGGTTTTTCTTCCAAACCAGGTCCTTCCTACTTGAGGTAACCCAGTAACCTTGGCCACACTTTCTTCCATGACTTATATGTGCATCCCCCTGACCTCTGAATCAGTGTCTATTAAGTTGAAGGTGAACTGTAAAGTTTCTTGTCATGTCCCCAATTTTGGCTTAAGTAAAATAGACCAAGGTCACCTAAAAAGAATTTAGAAAACTATTAATGGTGACAAATAAGGAGAAAATAATTATTGGCTAAGGGGAAGTAATAATTACCCAGTGCATGGTTTCTGCTATTCTATAGTATTTTTATATGGTATGGGAAAAAATTAAGTAATAGAACATGGTTTTCATTGGCCCATGGTATTTATCGATGGTATTGGAGACTTTTCAAGGATAAAAGGAGACAGAGGCAAATGGAAAAGGCATGCTTGAATATTTGGGGATTTGTTCTTGAGACCGTTTAGGGGTTAGCCTAGAGTTTTCATTTGGGGTTGGAAAAATCCATCCATCCATTCTAGTCTATTTTCAGTTGTATGACGGATCCACCCTAGCTGGACAAAGGGGGAGGATCCATTCAGGGTCTTCATTGGAGCTTCATCATCTGGGTTGGCATCACCTTTCAGGTTCTTGTTGACTGTATCTTGGTAGTTGATATCATAGCCATAATTATTGTACTGTTTACTCTTTGCTAGTCATAATAAAAGTGCCAATATTATCTCGCCATTGTGATGTGTTATGGAATGTGTCTAAAGTGTTTGATGAAATGTATATGATAATATATGTTGCTGGTGAAAGTTATAAATCAATGTAAAATTGATTAGGGTTGACAAATTCATAGATTTTGTGATCATCCCAGATCGGGGATATTATAGTGGTATCAGAGCTGGTTTTCCTGCCAACCTGAGGGGAAATGCAGTGAGGAGCTATTCAATCATATTTTTCATGTGGTTTGTTTTTTTTGGGGCAAGTTATCTTCAGTTGGTAGTATAGTCATTGGTTTGGGAAACCTTCATTGCTTGGGCTAAATCTTCATGGGGAGCCAATTTATTTGTGGAAACCAAATGTCCTTGGGAAATTATTAAATTTCGTTTAGCAGTAGAACTTGCTGGTGTATGACAAATTCCTTAAGAAATCAATTTTATTTGTTGGACAATATTGTTGTAGAATCTGAGTTATATAGGATCGCCCTCATATTGCCAGCACCAAATCAAATTGAAGCAAAATCGAATCTTCTACTATGGCCGTCATTGTGACAAAGGGAGAAATCCATTTTCTTTGACAAAGCCGTGAGCTTGAGGCTGTAAACTTGGTGTCTTCTTGAGGTACCAATTCCTCATTTGTTGCGTTATTCGCTTGAGGTTTGTAGCCCTAGAAATTCTGGAGAGGATCAAGTTCCCTTTTCGGGATTGTGATTATAGATGGGATGACTCCTTTTGATTGTGACTCATGGAGCACCAGGGTAATCGCAAGGGCATGATGCATATGAGGAAGGCTGTGTTCCTTGTGTGGAGGAGCCGATAGCTGGAGGAAGGGACGCTCTTTGGAGAGGATCGTGAGCCCTAGAGGTGGCCACTAGTGTGCATAGAAACTAGAAAAGGAACCCGTGTAGCAGGGGGAGAGGACCGTAACCCTAAGGAGAAACAACAACATCCTTGAGGAGAAGGTTGAAACTGTCTCATGGGAAGGACTCTAGAGGGCAGCAAATCATTTGAGAAGAAGTTGAACCTTTGATAAGAATGATGTATCCATTGTAGAGGCCGTAGCAGCTCTCCAAGGATATTTGGCGTCATTTGGTATTATTTCAGTAGTATGAAGAGTGGGCACACTGAATTTATGGGGAATTACTTCACTTATGGAGTGACTCCCAGCCATGACCATCATCACCAAATAGTTCGTGGTTCTCTTTCATTGGGAAAGGACATCGTTGAGGCATGAGTAGGGTCAATTCCTCACTTGGAAAAATCATGAGGCTACTCTCCAAGTTATTCTCTTTTGTTTCCAATAGAAGGTCATCTACAGCAAGCTGGAATCAAAGTTATTCTTGAGACTGTGCATCCTCTCTTTATTATTGTCATTTTTGGCAGCTACAGGAATATACAAGCACTGTGTATCAGGTTTGAATATAGATGATTGGGATGAACATTTCCAGACTCAGCACATGACATATATTGAAGAAGATATACCCCGAAAAATTGAAGGAACACTTCCACGCGTCATTCCAGTATATACCAGCTGTAAAACTAGTCAAACATGATGACTTTTCATCAGTAGAAATGGGCAGTCTTCTCTATTAAAGCTACAGACTAAGGGGGTGTCTCTACAGTAGAAAGAAGAAGAGTCTGAATGTTGCTAGGGGTATCATATGTTGGGAATACAACGTGTTGGGAATATTCCCCTTCTCGTGTTGGATAGTCTATTCATCGTTGATGAACTGTAGGAGTTCCCAGGCAATCAAATCAAAGGTCACCTTACAATACAATATTTTCAAGCTTGGCTATTGTAACAGGTCTTAAAATTATTTAAAATCAGTCATCCTTTGCATTCTCTGTTGGAAATAGTTACACTTAGTGTCAATATTTTAGTGTATGGGCTGGAATGTTTGTAACATTACATCAGATTTGAAACTTAGTGAGTTATAGCCAGCTGTAAGAGCCATGTCTTATTCAGATTCAGAGTATGAGCAGTATGAGGAGGAGTATTCTTTCTATGCCACAGAGGAAAATGACCTTGATTTGTATGATGGCAATGAACCCTCTTACGGTATCTCTACCCAGTTCACATTCAAAGATGACGATGGTTACTCTTGTGACCACTTGTACAACAATGAATATGCAGACAGAGGGACCACACCACCAATGAAAGGTCCTTTGAAAGAAATAGCATGGTGGAGGGAAACATGTAGAACCTTGCCCCAACAATATCAAGCATATAGTGTTATGATGAAGTCATACTCAGAAGTTCCTTTCGAATTTTTTGTGAATGCTTTGTTTGGGTATAAGCCCAAGAATGAAGATGTAGAGTTAGTGAAGAAAGGTCTATGTCCTTCTTGCAAGAGACCTTGCAGAGAAAATCATATATGTTTGGAGGAGCGAAATAAGGAGACCACCACCAGTTCTAGGATGGCTTCATTATTGATTCAAGAGGCTCTAGCCATTCTCCAAGTCACTAGCGCACTTGTGTCCCAATTGGCTTGGAGAGATGATTCCATGGAGGCACAAAATTCCAATGGAGTCATAGAGAAGATCTAGAAGGCAACATCAACAACTAAAGGTAATCTCATGTATTTGATTTCTGATAGAATTCATTTGATTGATATTGTTCAAATATTACATGAAGCCTCCATAAGAGATAGTGAGGAAATTTGCAAGCTCAAACATGAATTGAATTCCACCCAAGATTGTATGAAGGATGCTCAAGAAGTACTTCAAGAATATAAGGTCCAAAATGAGCAACTTCTTGAAGAATTGCAAAGTTCATGGTCTCCTTCCTATGTTTCTGATTTTTGTATGGATGATAACAGAGAGACTCCTCATGGTGTGGTGAACCATGATATTCAAATTGATTTACAAATGTTTGAAGGATTGAAAGATGAGCAAGCGGAATGGAAAACACTTGCCAGGGATGAAGAAGAACATGAGTTGTCTCATGGTGCAATTCTCGCACTCGTGGAAGAGGCACATGATCCTACACACATGAAACCAGCCTTGAGGAGAGGTTTCCAATTTCTAGTCCTAGAGGATGAGTTGGCGCATTACACTTCATCCTACACTGTTACTTCTTTCAGTTTTTATCCCAGTGAAGTTTGGGTGAAAGGGTTTTTTCTGTTAGTGCCACATGAGGAGTATGAGACTCCTACCCTTCATGATGATCCTATGATATGTGCACCAATTCCTTTTGAGCAGCATTTACATCCATTTTTTTGGATCACTTCTACTCGTGGATGCACTTCCTTGAGCCACTTGGAGGCTCCTTCTTTGATTGAAGGAGGTTCTTCATCCATTACTTGGAGAAGAGAACACATGATGAGACATTTTGATACATCTTATTCTTTCTTGCAGAATTATGAGACATGGGATCCTCACCTATGTTACTGGATTAGATTTGATTGGTATCTTCATGATTGTGTGCTTTTGACACATGATGATTTTCTTGATTGGAGGGGAAAACTTCTTGAGTGCTCTTTGATGGATGATCACTTCAGCCACATTGGGAGTGGCATATCTTTGTATCATTTCACTATGTTTCATTATGATGTATCTATATTAGTGCTTATGATGTATGGGAGAATGCATAGTAGAACTTGGGATCCTGGCACCCCTTCCCATGCTGTACTATATTGTACCACTCTATGTATTGATGGAATGTGCCAGTTATGGGATCCTGGCATTCCAAACTTAGTTGAAATAATTGGGAGGATATTGTACCCCTCCTACTTTGATGTACTATTTTGGGAGACCTTATGCATGGTAGAGATGCTCAAGCATTTGGAATTGGTGTTGGCACTTGGGCAGACCCGGGTTAATGCTTTTCTCGTCGCACCAACAAAAGACCCACTGTGTTGGCCCTTTCGGCAACAACCTGCGCGCAGGTTGCAGTCTCACCCGAAACATCAATGGGGTGCCGCAGAATCAGGTTTCTGCATGCAGAGAGGGGGATTACTGTACCTTAATCTTCCTAAACAATTATTATTCCACTTCTTGTTAACTTATCATTCATTCACATATAACTTCACAGCATAATAAACAAACCAAACTTGCATAACCCACTACAGGGAATCCACAGCAAAGATTAGTATTAGCAGAGATCTTATATTATCAGATATATTCAGTTTAATGCATGAAAATGACAGAAACAGAAACAACACAACAAAACCACAACACCACATATAACGTGGTTCACCCCCAGTGTAGGGGCTACGTACACAAACTGCGTTTTATTCCTCTTTCCTCAAAACCACAGTTTATCTGCGCACTCAGCTGCAGATTCCTTCAACGCTTAACAGCCGCGCACACAGCAGCAGGCTTCTGCGCACACAGCTGCAGAGGTCGTCCATGCACACAGCTGGGACTTGCTCTTTCCTTACCAAATCCAACCTTACTTCACCTTATCTTTCTTTCATCAAAAAGCCTAACCTCTCTATTTTACATAAGCGCTTATTTATACTGCGCGGCTTTACAAAACCCTGGTCTTAAACCATGGGCACCCACAAAAACCCTAAACCCTGGATTTAAACCATGGGCTTATTACAAACAGAGAGGGTTTTGACTTACCCCGACACCCCTAATACTATTTTGACCCACCGCTCCACTTACAACTTAACCGCGGAGTTACCCCCTATGGAGTATGCGCTCCAACAATTGGGCATCCCACATTTTAATTTGTATGTATTCACACTATGTATTGATGGGGTGCGCAAGTGTTGGGACCTTGGCATCACATACTTAAGGGGCTTGTTCTTGATGACATTTCACACTAGGAGAGTGAGCAAGCAGTGGGACCCAAGCATTGTTGATGATGGGAAGCTCATTGGGAACACATTTTGGTTGGTTGGCTTGAGGAACCACACCTCGTCTCTTCTCCATGGGTTCATCTTTGTAGCAGTTCGTTATGGTTTCCTACATGCTTTTGGATGGACTTATGTTTTTCTTACAGGGTGTCATGATGAATTCCATGTGCCTCTAATGCATTGCATAGGAGAATATATATTGCACCTTGCATTTCTGAGGATCATTTGGGATCCTGGTATCATTGGTACTTAGTCTTCACATTAAGTGCATGGTTGGTGGTGGAAGATTGATGATGTGATGGTATGGTTTCTTCATTGCTTGAGGACAAGCATATTTGGGAAGGGAGGACTATCATGTCCCCAATTTTTGCCTAAGGAAAATAGACCAAGGTCACCTAAGAAGAATTTAGAAAACTATTAATGGTGACAAATAAGGAGAAAATAATTGTTGGGTAAAATTATCACTAGTTAATTTACCTTCAATTAATTGTCAACCAGGGTTCGTAAACTTCGAGCTGCTACACTATATGTGCAGGGAAAACTGGTTTCAAGTTCATGCCTAAGGTAACTTTAATCTACTCACACACAAATGTAACTTCTAAAATGAATTGTTCTACTGAACAACCAAGATCCGAGGCTGTTATACCTAATCTAAGAAAAGAAATCAATCCTCTAAGTGCTATTTACAATACTCTAAGCTGTGGAAATTCTATCCAAAAAAAACTTCACAATTCAATTCTTAATACTTTGACAAAAGAAAAAGAATTCAAATTCAACCTACCTAGCCACTCTTTCTATTGGTTTCAAGCCCTCTATTCATTCTACTGAATCTGCAAATAAAGATGAGATTGTCCCTAAATTAGGTACCCTATTTCTATATGCTCATTAGCACAAACCAGTTTGTTTCCATACATTCTACAATACTAACCACTCCAGTATAAACACACATCTATTTTCAATTCTGAACCTTGTCAAACTACTAGCATACACATACATAAAGGACATCATCAAATATAAAAAACAATGTAAACGTGCTTACAGCAATGGAAGGGAGCAAGACTATTCATATGCAATGAAAGTTGAAAGAGTTGTTTGATAAATCATATGAATGTTATAAACTCTACAACTTGTAACTCTGCAACTCTTTCTGCAAACCCATACAATGTTTAGAAACTTTGCAAACTCTTTAAGCTATGAAAGCTCCTAGCTACAAAATCTAACCCTCCAATCCCCAATACCACAGCTTGATTTAGTTCTGAATATGAAGGAAGAGAGCATTTAGATCTGGCACATTTCACTATTCTTGTTATCACCCAATCCTACATTTTACTGAATCAGATCTACTCAAATTACTCAGTCCTGTTCACTCAAATAATGTAAGCCAATCCAACGCAAGCATCAAGACATATTTCCAACCATGAATCTATGAAATTTATCAACACACTGATATACAAAGAACAGTATTGAAGAAAAATGGAATATAATTTTACTTATAGTGGTAAAGAAAAGACAAAACTATATAGACAACAAGAGCTGAAGGTGGGCCCGGCCTTCAACGTCTCTAGATCCGAAATTGAAGCTTTAAGAAATAAAATGCAGCAGTCACTTAATTAATTTGAAATCAGAGTGTTACATGATCTTCTCCTTTCTCATCCTTGTAAGGATTTATTTATACATCAATAGATGGATAAGATCCATCCCCAAAAATCAGAAATTCGTGCAAGTAGCCAGAAAACGACCAACACCAAAATCTTGCAAAACGACATCTTTTCCGGAATGGATTTCTCCACATTCATTGAGAAATTATGAAAAATTCTCATGATTATGGGTAAACAGGGCCATTTTTGAAGTGGGTTTCGAACCGTTTTGAATAACTCCCAACCGATTGCTCAGAAATTGAGCCCGAAATCAGGTTCCTGATCAAGGACGGGAATGCCACTTTGCCAGATTGCTTGAGATCCATACATTGCCAAAAATGGAGGGTAACAGCTCCTTGAATCAAGTACATCCATGAAACAACACCTAAGCAATCTTCACAAGCATCTGGAAGGTGAGGTGAATCCAAGAGAAACACCTCCATTGTGGCTCGAATTCCCCAAATCGTTGGTTCAGCTAGCATAAATCTTCCTTGGAGTGCCAAGACCACTGCACGAAAGAAACAAAGACCCATTAGTTGACCAAGTATTTGAATGGAGGATTAAAGGCCCAATTATATGCATAAAACAAGGCAAAATAATGAATAAGTAATTAAAAATCACTTACCAAAGCCTAGCAATGTTGATCTCCCAAAAAGACATAATCATGTACAAACAAAACTGATTATTATTTGATTCCATAAGACTTTAAGCTAGAAAATATTATACTGAATAGTCAAAATAGGAGACCAACATCTCCCCCAGACTGAAGGTCTTGCATGTCCCTATGCAATAAAGTTTCAGATGGACAAAATTGGAAACTCAAAGTAGATGATCAATCCTTGGATCCAACTCCAGAAACTGAGGTGGAGGTATTAAATAGAAATTGAACCTGAGGAGGAGATGGAGCAGTGTGTTGTTGTACACTAATAAAATTCTCAAACTGTTTATCCTTTTTCTTCAACTGTTTTCAAAGACTGCGATTAGACCCTATGATATCATCAACTAAAGTCTGTAAAGAGGCTCCCTTAGCCTTCAAAATGGCATTTTCCTGCTTACTATAGTGGTCCAATCTCACATTCTCTTGCAATTTCTTTGTCAGCTTAAAATTCTTCTGCCTAAAATAATCAATTCCTTGAGCTGAAGTATCAGATCTATGAGATTTAGCAGACTTTGGACCTGACTTGGAAGGTGATGCTTTAGCAGATTTTAAACTAGATTTTGAAGGTGATGCTTCCAGCAAAGGTTCATTGACAGGACTAGGCATTGAAGAATGATGATGAGATCCATGAGAATCAAAGTTATCATGGGCAGAAGAAGCAGTGGATGAGGACAATTCAACATGGACAGGCTCTTACCTTTGGATTCCTTTTTTTTCTTTAACAGTCGTGCTGCGGGTAAATCTTCGATTGGGTGAAGCAAACAAATTTTCATAACCCTTTTCTCCTCCAGACTGAGAGATGACACGCTGCCCCTTAGATACTGGAGACTTCTTAGTATGGGATGGGCCAACCTTCTTACAAATCTTGCTAGCTGGTTCCTGAGTATGACTGTTTTGATGTTCAGAAATATTTACAGAAGAGGCTTTATCAACAAGATCAGGAATACAAGGCTCACATGGTTCATTCCCTAGGGATGCTTTAAGATGAGAATTGGATAGCTCATATACAAATTTCTCCCATACCCAGTCCTTTTTCTTTAACTCAGCTAAAATAAGCATCATGGAAAACAGGAAAAAGAATGACAACAAACTAACAGAGATCAGACAGTCAATTCGAAGACAATGGAGAACTACATCAATCTTTCTCTCGTTGGCACATGATGTGGCACATGCTGCCCACGTTGCAATGAATTATGCCATATTATCACATGTTTAATTCACCTTCACCTCATGGTGAGTTATGAACCCAAATTGAAATATATCAATGGCATAAGTTTTATTAAAAATATCAAATTAACAATACGGAAATAAAATATTACCAAATGCCATAAAATAATTTATGAAGAAATGGTGGAATCTCAACTACATAAATGCCAAGGTTATATGGCAATCCATAGCTCATCGATCCTTGTATTAAAGGAAAAAGCAATTGGTAATAATAATAATTCTGAATATATAACAATTAGGACTTACCCAATCATGCAACGTTCATTACGTTCATTACCCTTACCATTGAACATGCCAATTTTTCAATTTTTATTCCGACACTCAATCTGGCACTTCAGCAGTTTAAAATACAGAGGTATTTTCAAGCAGACATGAGTGAAAAATAATTACCAGAATAGCAGTAATATTATCAGCAAGGGAAAATAACTGTCTTTCCAACTTTTGTGAGTTGAAAAGAAAATTAAAATTGCCTAAAAAAAATCAAATAACTGCCTGGAAAATTAAATAACAGCCTGAAAATTTTGTTTTATCAGTAGGCTCCTTGCACAGTTGCCATTATTCAGTGGTTGCTTCTTCAATTAAAATTGCCTGAAATTTTTATTTTATCCAGCAGGCTCCTTATTTCAGGGGTGTTTCTTCACCTGTTCACACAGAAATAGAGCTGAGTCATGAAACCAATTTTTATTAGCAGTACAAAAAAAAAGTAACTATAATTTACAAACAATCAATCTTACTCCTATATTCCACACTTCAATCATAACTACAGACTTCATTCTCGTCATTCATACATAACTTTTTCCACCAGGACACGTGCCATAAGACAAGAGGAATACTAACAGAAGCTAATGGGGTACTGGTCCACTTTGACTCAGCTTCACACAGGACAGTTTGAGTAGTGCAAAACAAAAAACAGTACTGAAATTCTCAGTTATGTTCAAGACTCAGAAAATATCAGACATAAACCCTTTTTTCACAGGAATCAAGTAACCAAATTCAGAGCAGCTGGAGATGATTATCAACTTGCTATTAACTGACTTTTACAAACAACCTCCTTAAATTTTATTTAACCACACATATGACTTCACTTTTACCTTTACATAGGTACATTGTTCATACAGACAAGTATAGATGAGGCTTTTTAAATGAGATATTAGAGTTAGAACCCACTGCTAGCAAGCCTGTTCAGTACTTTGGTGGGGTAACTGTAACATCTAAGAAGCTTCTTCCCCAAGCAGATGCCCCATTGCCAACAGGTCTGTTCATTACCCTAATGGGTTTGCCTGTTTATACCACAGGTCGGTACCCGCTGCCAGCAGACCTATTCAGTATCCTGATGGGTTAACCTCTTGCACCCGTTTTCTATCAGAGGCCCTTGTCCCAAGTTCATCTTAAAGATAAAGCTTATGATTTTCTCAAGCATATATGAGTGGGGGGAGCAGCTCTGAAAACCATCTAGGAGTGGGATGGTATCAGAATTGGAAGAGTATTCTTTGTACATGCCTGTAAAGATTTGCCCAAATGAAAAACTAACCTTTGCAACTGTATAAAGTGAAAGTCATAAAGTGGCTGCACAAAAATGTATATATATATATATATATATATATTTGATATTATAGAAGCCAATAGATAATAACCACCAGACTGCCCAGTCCTGGATACCCTTTCCAAAATGGTGCCTGATTTAAAAATAACTTAATGCCCATAGCTGTTACTAAAAACAATTCCCTCGCTCCATCTAGTGTGAAACCAAGTCAAATGGTCCTAGCAACCCATAAGTTCATAAGTCAAAACCACTTTTGAAGCTTAAATCACTGATGGAGGAAATGCCAGTTGGATAAGTACTCATATGAATAACGAGGACAAGTCTGAAAAACCTAACAACACACATGTATTAACTTGATACAGACATTCTAATTACCAGTGAAACTCAGAAATTTAATCCAAATTAACACAGTCCTTTGTAAAAAATAATCAATGGCTGAAAATAGGAATAATAACAAACCTTTTCTTTTAAAACAACCTAAGCTTCACTGAAGAGAATATCTTTAACCAATGTCCATTTATCACAAATGCAACTTGTTCATCACCAATTGGTCTTATGTTTACAGAACCATTATTAAAAATAGTCACAATTTCATACTACCCTCTGGCATTTTTCCTTGCTATGAGCTGCTGTTATAATAAATTTTCTGAAAGTATGGATTGGAGAGAAGGTATAAATTCTGGTTAAAGATCTTATCATTTTATTGAAAAGAAAAGAAAACAACGAAGTTGCATTAATTTCTAAACTAAACATGCAAATTTTTTATTTATATACATATTTTCCTATTCTACCTAAGAAGAAATAAAACAGTTCTATTCAAGTATAGGAATTCTTCCAATGTAACCAAGTGCGAAGTAAAATTAAAAATATACCTTTATCCACATATGAAAAAATTGTTGCAATGATTACCTGGATATGGAGAACCAACCAACTCACTTGCTTCTGCAACAAAATGTGTTGAAGGAGGAAATGGTGTTGTAGGCTGGTTGCTTCCTGGAACCAACTTTCAAAGTAGTCTTGGTACTCACCTTCCTTCTCATATCATATAGATCCCCTTCTTCTGATTGATTTATTTCGGAAGTACATAGAGGATTTGTTGATACCTCCTCAATTTTCAGCTGCTTTCCATCGGATGTAACACCCAAGTTGTCAATTTCCTCTGCAATTTGGCAAGGAATGTCTTTTTGTGGATCTTGGGACTTTGGTTCATTTGTTATCTCAGGAGATGTAGATAAACTCTTAACTGCTATCAAGATGTGTTCTACCTGATAAGAAGAATTGCCAACTCCAGCTGTAGCTAGGGTTTTACCCCTAGCCTGTGTGAATGAGCACCTACTAAGGAGAATAGACTCCTTAGTAGCAGTTCAATAAGTGGAAAATAAAGAATGCTAAACGGAAATAAAAACTAATCTAAAACACGTGCATGAAGCAAAAAAATGAAATATAAAGAATGGTTTTTTATTGATATTACCTCCAGTGTGGAGGTTGGTGAATCTCTTTGCGCTGATCCGAGAGGTTGTTGCGAGCTCCAGCTGCTCCTTCTCTTTCTCCGATGGTGGAAGATGGGCCAAAAGGTGCTCTCAAAGTGAAGGTATCTCAAGGGTGAGCTAGGGTTTCACGAGATATTTTGGAAGAGTAAGGGTACTATGACTGTGGGTGTGAAATAAGGGGTCTCCATCACTTATTTATAGTTTTTTAGTGGTGGAATGCTGGCCCATGGTTTTTGGAAACCATGTGGTTTAGGGCAGCTTGTTTAGGGTTTTTTCCTCTTTTCCTCATTATTTTATATTTTTCTTCCCTTTTGGGGCAATTTTTCTATTTTTAGAGGAATTTTGGATATTTTTGGAGGAAAAAGGGGTTTTATGGCCTTTTGGAGGCTTTTTGGTGGTATTTTTAGGTTTTTCAAGGAAATATGGTAGGAAAATAGACAAATGAGCCATGTAATGGGGTAGATGAGGTAGTGAACACTTTTTGGGTGTTAACAGATTGCCCCCTGATGTGCGAGGGCAGGAGCTCATCGTATGGCCGATGGACATCATAAGCCATATTTGGTTTTCCTGGGGTGTGGAGAAGAGAAGAAACAAACTGAAACCCGGAACAACGATCCCGAACCAACTGCAGGAGCATACCCATGCTCGTATCAGGATATAACATAATAATAACAATGGGGTCCAAAATATGGGGACCTGACATATACATGAACTCAAATACTGAATGAGGAAGAATCTCAATATATGGACGAGGTAGGCATAACCATGCTCGTATCAAGATACATAAAGATAACTGTGAGGCCCGAAAAGAGGGACCATAAAAAACCACTGTGTATATCATGAGGGTCCAAAAGGGACACAAATCTGGGACATACTGCTGTGCTGACCATGTTTGAGCTTAAAAACTGATGCACTGGAATGACAGCAGTGCTACTGAATGTGGTACTGAAGGAACTGATGAGCTGCTGGATCAGAGTGACAAGGGTCATACTCGTCATGGTACACTGAACTGGACCTGAACTGGGTACTCAAGGAAGCATTGAATGGGATGGCTTCCGAATGCAATTGCCAACGCAGCCCGGACATCCACGGGAACATATAACTAGGCGTTCCGAAGTGACTCACCAATGTGCTAGAGTCGGGGGAGATCCGGGGTCTTTGACAAATAATGGAAGGAAGATAAATCCTGCGCGATTCTCAACGATGCAATCAAGGTGCTGAAGTCGAGCATGTGAGAAACAACCATTCGGAGAGGCAATGATGACTCCTCCCAAAATGGTCCGTAGGCACTCACCACAGATGGTGATGGGTCCAAGGCGCAGGGGCCTCTGGGTCTATCCTCTGGAATAGAGGGGTTGTCGTCGATAGAGGGAGACCTGCAACTATCAAGGCAATGATGTTTCCTTGACAAGAGCGCGAGGTGGTAACCCGAAATGTGATAGTACTGATGGTAGGAGCGATAAACTGGGGGGAATAACTGGGCAAGTAGAGTGGGTGGACTCAAAATTCCTTTGTTCAGAGTATGATGGCGGGGGTGATCAGGAAGCATATGAAACTGACTGGTGGTAAGGGGATAAGAGCTGTATGGGATCTGGAAGGGTGACTGCACTGAGGGAGACTCAAGCTGTGGAAAAACGATAGGAGACTGCAGAATACTCTGAACAAAGGCGACCGAATTGGGGGTGCTGCCGAGAAGATCGATCATAGTGCCAAGAGGCACGGCGGGACTTCTTCATGGGTTAGGGAATGAGAAGAAGTATGTATATAAAATGGTACTGTCATGTGAATTTTACGAGCCTAGGACAGTGCATGCTCGTGGTTGCTTTCAATTTTAAGGAGTCTGAAAGCAAATAAGAAGACTCTGAATTAATGGAATGGTACTGTCGTGTGGATTTTACGAGCCCAGGACAGTGCATGCTCATGGTTGCTTTCATTTTTATGGAGTCTGAAAGCAAATAAGAAGACTCTGAATGGATGGAATGGTACTGTCGTGTGGATTTTGCGAGCCCAGGACAGTTCATGCTCATGGTTGCTTTCACTTTTAAGGAGTCTGAAAGAAAATAAGAAGACTCTGAAGTAATGGAATGGTACTTTCGTGTGGATTTTACGAGCCCAGGACAGTTCATGCTCGTGGTTGCTTTCAATTTTAAGGAGTCTGAAAGCAAATAAGAAGACTCTAAAGTAATGGAATGGTACTGTCGTGTGGATTTTACGAGCCCAGGACAGTTCATGCTCGTGGTTGCTTTCAATTTTAAGGAGTCTGAAAGCAAATAAGAAGACTCTGAAGTAATGGAATGGTATTTTCATGTGGATTTTACGATCCCAGGACAGTGCATGCTTGTGGTTGCTTTCAATTTTACGGAGTCTGAAAGAAAATAAGAAGACTCTGAATTGATGGAATGGCCAGGCAAGGAGGAAGTGTTCAATCAAGGGACATTTATGATGACCAAGAATGAGGGTGGGGGGGAACACTGGTGGGCCTCCTTGCAGGGCGAATGAATGGTGGCAAAATAACGACACAATTGTAGTATGACAGGAGTGGATGGCTCATGTAAAAAGTGTGGAACAATCTGATGGCGGCCGATGTGGCGCGCAAGTCGAAGCAGCAAGGTGTCAGGTCACAATGTTGAGATTGTACCAAGTGAGAGCAAGAAATGATCTCAAGCATCATCACGAGCTCGGAAAAATGAATCTGGCGATATCAACAGTGTGAAAAATGGAGAACGACCAAAGTGGCGCGTAAACCGAGACGACTAGCAGTGTCTGAAAAAAGGGCAAAAAATAACGTAGAAGAAATAATGCAATGAGGTGACCGTCGTGATGGCCTCGTCGTGCTGATTCCAATGGTGGAAATGGTTCAGAAAATGGACTCCGTATGGGTTCAGAATGGCCAAAACAAGAAAAGTGTCAACTGATTATAAATAGTAAGTGGGCCCAACATGACATGTGTCATTTGTACTATTGGACGTTGACCAGCGATCAGAGTGGACCAGAGCTGAGTTGACATTTCTGGACGATCCGACCGGCCGACTTCAGATCTGGGAGATACAGGTATTCCGTTAAACTCATACCTGCATCGTTATTGGGTTCGGGGAGGGTTGGTGGGTCCCAGGGTGTACTTGTACGGTCGACGTGGGGTGGACCGCGGGTTTAGGCTTGACAGCCGTGGCTAGGGACCACGGCTAGAGGCTCGACAGCCGCGGCTAGAGGCCACGGGTTTGAACCCGATAGCCGCGGTTTTGGACCGCGGGTTGAGGCTCGACAGCCGCAGTTTGGGACCGCAGGTTTAGGCCCGACAGTCGCGGTTAGGAACCGTGACTGTAGGCCTGACAGCCGCGGTCGGGTTTTTTTTTTTTTTTTGGTCTGATGAGGTTCCTTTGTATGATTGACAGGATGCCGCAGGTGTTGTGGAGAGAGCGAGAGATCCCGGATGAGATCGTGACTGTTGTTCTAGAGGATCGCCCGGTGCGATCGATGCTGGGGCTTTTCAGACTACTGAAGTTTGTTGAGGTGCCTATGATGCGGTCAGCAGCATTGCTGCTGAACCGATTGGTTGGTTTCTGGGAGCCAGACATACTAGCGTTCCGAGTGCAGGGTGAGAGGGTGGACCTCACCCTGACTGATGTGTACTTCTTGACGGGGTTGCCCTGCCTGAGGAGGGTAGCAGATACACAGCTGCGGGTGTCTGCGGACATTGATATGGATGACATGTTGGAGCGGTTTTGTGGGTGAGAGGCTTGGGTGCATAAGAATGCACTCTTGGTGAGAGACCTATAGGAGCCAGCAGTACGGGCCATGGCAGCATGTGTGGTGCGTGTGTTGGGGTCCCAGTCACCGGAGAGGGTGTTTGGGGGTCAGATGCAGCTCGTGGAGTGTGTACTGGCCGGGACTTATTATGTGTGGGGCCAGATGTTCCTGGCCTACATGCAGCGGTAGCTGACCGCAACAAAGGAATCTGGCAAGGGGTTCTGCTATGGTTTGTTTTTATGTGCATTCTTTATGGAGAGGGTACCCACACTGCGGCCGCGGGTGCCGGTCAGAGCAGGAGGCTTGAGGGAGCCTTGGATGGTGCGGTGGGGCGAGATGATGCGCTGTCGTGGTGGCGGGGATGTTGGGCGGTACTTTACGCAGGAGCTATACCTGTAGTGGCTCCAGCTACCACTGACACTGGAGGATTATCCATATAGAGATATGGACTTTACTGGAGATCTAGATGCGCCGCGGCCACCAGGACAGGCATGGGGACCAAATGGTATGTATGATTTGATTGCATTGTCAAGTTTTATGTATATGATAGTTGATTAATATATTGTTGATATATTGTTACTGACAAATGGGTGATTTGCAGATGTGGGTCCGAGGCCGCCGCCAGGGCATGTGGCACGCAGAGGGATTGTGGCTGTTCCAGCTCTGCCTGGGCGGGGGGAGGTGCGTCGCCAGGATGCGGAGGGGACGCTAGAGTCGGTACGGACACTACTCGACTGTCTGCTGGTGGGAGTGACTGACGAGGGGTGGCAGGACCTAGATCTGGACGTGGTGCAGGATTGTATGAGGGCACCCCAGGATTTTAGATCGATTGCGATCCGGGTGGCTGTCTTGGTGGACAGGGTACGGGCACAGGAGCCCAGACGGGATGAGGATTTACCGGAGGAGGAGCGAGGGGAGGATTCTGAGGCTGTGGATACCGGCAATGATGTAGGTTATGACTCTCATTAGGGAGAGCAGGGGACTCCCCCCGAGTTTTGTAGCTACGGCATGTATTATATGAGGCGTACAGTCATTTTTTTTGTATAGCTGAGTACAAGGGTACTCAGGGCATGTATAACATTGTGACATGTATTTTTTGATGTATATAGATATGCACATGGATGCACTTTTTTGTGAGATTGGCTTAGTTGTACGCACGTGGATGCGCTTTATGATGTTTGATATGTTTGTATTGCATGTGGATGCAAGTAGTCTAGGATGTTGGGCACGTGGATGCCCCTTGTGTATCCTATGTGATGCGACATGATTTATGTATGATTAGGCACGTGGATGTCCCTATGGATGCAAATGTGGTTTGATGGTTTATGTACATGTATGTAAATGTTGATGCAATGTAGTCTTTTTGGTTTTTTTTTTTTTTTTAAGTATATTTGGATGAGATGCTATGATGCATGATGGAGGTGTTACATGGTGTGATTGATATGCCAATCTAGGATGTTATTTGCCATTTGATCTGCGATGCGATTGTGAGCTCTCGGGACATGTGTGAATGTGATGGATTCAAACTGTCGGCTGAGTTGTTTTGTACGCAAGAATTTTCTACATAGGTAGGGATCACGTACCTGGTAGCAATTGTTGAGCTGGGACACAAGTAGCTAGGAGTCTAGGAACACATGAAGGTGACATATACCCAGCTGGAGGGAAGCAGTCAGGAGACTGGTCACAGCATCATACTCCGCCTGGTTATTGGTAGTGGCACCTATACATATTCCGTCAAGGTGAATCAATTTGTTGGAAGGGGAATATAAGACCCACATTTCAGAAGCCAGGTTGGGTGACCAGTGGCTTGCGCCATCAGTGAAGCCAGTGTAATGAGGTGGAATATGGTCCATCTGTGGGCATGCAACAAGAACGATGAATGTCATATTATGGTAAAGAAGGTGAAAAACAAAAAAGAGAGCAAACTGTACAATGCGGACCAATGAGGTCGCGGTTTCAGTTATGGGTAAAAATGTTTAAGATACAACCCATTATGGGGGTTGCGTAAAGGGTGGCCTTCAGAGTCGGCTAAAATGTATGCCCCCTTGCAGAGGCAAGTCTTCACAAAGTAAGGGCCTTGCCACATGGACTCAAAATTTCTTTTATCGGTTTTGTCGTGCGCTTGGTCATAGGCGAGGATGAGGTCCCCTTCGTGGAAAGTTCGAGGGTGAACATGTTTGTCATAACCGGCTTTGGAGCGATTTTTGGCAGCTTTGATGTTCTGGAGAGTGGCACAACGATCTTCATCGGCTTGTTCGAGGGATAGCAGACGTTGTTCAAGTGGGGAGGTATCGGGGAGGAGCTCAACGGCGATATGTAGAGCGGGTATCTGACACTCGATGGGGAGGACAGACTCTACACCGTGAATGAGATGAAACGGGGTAAAACCAGTGGCGGTCTTGGTGGAGGTACGGTAAGACCATAAGGAAGGGAAAAGCATATGGTGCCAATTGGACTTATGCCGGTCGACAGTGCGTTGGAGTATGGTTTTTAGGATTTTGTTAACAGCTTCTACTTGACCGTTCCCTTGAGGGTAGTAAGTAGAGGAAAATTGGCGTTCAAACTTGAGGAGGGTGGATAACTCGTGCTAAATGGAATCTTCAAACTGTGATCCATGGTATGATACCAACTGTTTAGGGACCCCGAATCGTGTGATAACATGGTTGAAAAAGAAATGGGCAGCAATGTCAGCGGTACAGTTGAAGGTGGGCATGGCCTCCGCCCATTTGGTGAAGTAATCGACAGCAACAATGATGTACTTATGGACGTTCGCAGATGGGGGTTTACACTCCATGAAGTCGATGGCCCATTTACAAAAGGGACCAACGGTGACGACTGGGTGTAATGGAGCTGGTGGTGTCTAGGCCTTGGGGGAAAAAAGCTGGCAGTTACGGCAATGCTTGACCGCAGTGATGTAGTCAGTGAAGAGTGTGGGCCAAAAGTATCCAGCATGGATGACGTTTTGGGCAGCGGCCATCCCTGAGAAATGGCTGCCGCAGGCACCGCTATGACAATCATTAAGGACATGTTCAGCTTCCTCATGAGTGAGGCAACGACGAAGAATTGTGTCAACCCCTCGCCGGTAAAGGACATCTCCTATGAGGAGGTAGCGAGAGGCTTGGTGGCGGATTCAACGACATCCATTATGAGTGACTGTGGGTCGAAACTTCTGTGTACGTAGGTATAACAAGATATCACCATACCACGGATCATCAGATGAGATAGTGAACAAGTGATTGTCGGGTAACTCATCGGAGATAGGTGGGGCCAAGAGGAAGGAAGGGAGATCAGTGATGAGCTGGGAAAGCACAAGGGCTTTAGTGCTTTTAGGTGTCCGGAACGTGAGATCATATTCCTGGAGGATGATGACCCATTTAGCCACACGACCTTGCAGGAGTCGCTGGTTCAGGAGATAGACCATAGGGTTAGAGTCGGCGACGACAGTGGTATGACTAATCAAAATGTAGTGTCTCAATTTTTGGATGAAAAAGACTACTGCTAGGGCTAGTCTCTCCTCATACGGGTAACGTAGGGGTGGGCCAGGCAAGGTTTGGCTGACGTAGTAAATGACATGCTCTTGGTGTGAGGTGTCTTCTTGAACCAAGACTCCGGACACAGCATGCTCATATGCCGAGACGTAGAGGATGAAGTCCTGAGAGAAATCCGGAGGGGAGATCAAGGGAGCTTGTGTGAGAGCTTTCTTGAGGGCTTTGAATGCCGCTTCAGCTTGCTCATCCCAGACGAAAGGTATGTGGGTATGGAGCAGGAGCAAGAAACCATGAACGGTTGTGGCGTAATCAGGAATGAAGCGTCGAAGGAAATTGGAGCGCCCTTGCAGACTTTGGAGTTGTCGGAGCGTTCGAGGAGAGGGAAGGTCTAAGATGGCTTGGACTTTCAAGGGATCAACAGTAATTCCTTTCTGGGAAACAATGAAACCCAACAATTGGCCTGCCAGAACGCAAAAGACACACTTGTGTGGGTTCAAGCGGATCTGATATTTGCGACAACGCAGAAAAACTTGTCGAAGGTCATTGAGGTGGTCTGATCGTTTCCAGGAACGAGCTGTAAGGTCATCAAGGTAGACGAGCAGGATGTGGACCAAATCATGAAAGAAATAGGTCATGGCCCACTGGAATGTGGCACCAGCATTTTTTAGGCCAAAAGGCATGACTCGATAGGAAAAGGTGCCCCATGGGGTAGTAAAGGCAGTTTTGTACTGGTCTTCCTTTCAGATTTGGATTTGATTGTATCCAGAAAAACCGTCCATGAACGAGAGGACTTCATGCCCCACACATGCATCGATGAGCTGGTTAATAAATGGCGTGGGGAAATTGTCTTTGGGACAAGCGCGGTTTAAATCTCGGAAGTCGGTGCATACTCTAATGGTGCCTTGTTTTTTGTTAACAGGAACTGGGTTGGAGACCCAGGTGATATAGGCAATAGGATAAATGAATCCTGCCGTGCGAAGTTTCTCAATCTCTGCTTTGATAGCTGGTAGCTTTGAGGGATGAATGGGACGTTGTTTCTAATGGACGGGGGGTACATCAGGCCATGTGTCAATGTGGTGCTCTATAATGGTAGGGTCAAGATCGGGCATTTCGGTATAGGACCAGGCAAAGACATCACGGACTTCTCTGAAGAGTTTTTTGTATTCTTCAATCTCTTGTTCACTGCAAGAGGGCCCTAAAGTGATGAGTTCAGGGGTGCCTCCGGGGGCAGCGATATCGATTTGGATGACAGGTGACATGTTCACCATGTTACCCTGTTCGAAGGCGTCAGGGGCAAGAATAGGGTCCTTGAACCAGTCGACCTTGGTGGGAAGGAAATCTTTGGATTCCACTGCAAATTGGGTAGCAGTACTAGAGGAGGATTCATCTGGGAGAAAGTAGGAACGATGGTGCATGTCGTCCCAGGGATACTCCAGGGCAGTGAGAGCTTCAAGAATCTCTTCATCTGTACGGAAGGTTTGGGTCATCAAATCGGTTGACGAGGGAGTAGTGACGGAAGAGATCATATAAATGTTATTAATCTCTTCGGAAGGGGAAGAGACTGGGGGGTGGATCTCCTCAATGGTGGGTGGTGCGGTCTCAAGATCCTGATTGTTCATCTCAAAGAGAGCTGCTCTGTAATCGGGGAGATCGGGACAGTGATTTGTGTAATGCCCGTAAATACCGCATATGGCACAGGGGTGGTTAGTGCGCAGGGATTTGTCGTGAGGTTTAGGGGTTGGATCCAGGTGGACAACCGGTATACTAGGGTCGTCATCGAGAATTTCCATGTGTTCCTGTAATGCCGGTAACTGAGGACATTGGTGAGTCGCATGGCCCAACTCATCACACAGCGAGCATTTGGGAGGAGCACGAAACACAGGGGGGTTTTTTACTGTCTTGGGAGGTGGGACAACAGTGTACGGCAAGGGGCCTCTGCCCCCAGTGGGTTTGGTAGGAGGAGGGGGGTTCGTGGAGGATGACGGGGTAGTGACACCAGGAGGTGCATGATTAGTAGTGACAATGGGTTGCACCAGTTGCAGGACAACATCTAGTGTCGATGGGGGAATGGGAGGTGAAATATACCAAACGGGTAATCCTAAGGTTAACCCAGGGAGGCTGAGGGTAGCCATGACCGGGGCACTAACAACTCCTGAGGGAGGGAATAGGAAAGGAATGGTATGGATGGGGGTAGCACCAATGTGTCTAGGTACCAAAGGAGGTTTAGGAAACAAGGGCGGTTGATTAGTAGGAGTTTGCGTATTATGGGACAGGGTACACATGTCAGACATGTCAGTGGTGGGTGAAGGGGGTGGAATAGATTGGAAGGTCGAGGTCATTGGCGCGTCTGAGTAAACTCTAGGCCCCATAGAGGAAACAACTGAAGTGGTGGCACTCGAAATAGGTTGTTCAACCATGGGGAGAACATTTTTGGGTGCCGCGGGGGCATTGGGATCATGGTAAGTGAGTTGGTCCACCTTGACCACGCATCCCTCATGAGGGAACATCATGGTATGAAAAACGGAAGAAGCAACCGCCCGCATGGCATACATGCAGCTACGACCAAGCAAAAGGTTATAATTGAGCTTTGCATTAATAACCTCGATGTTGATGAGGACGGTTTTGCCAGCCAGCTGGACGGGGACGTTAGTTAAGAGGCCTTGTGGTTGAGCCGAACGGTCGTCGTAGGCTCGTAACGCAGTAGAAGACTGATGGAGAGTGGGGGATCCCATTTTCTACCAGATGGAAGTGGACATGACACATGTAGAGGCACCTTCATCAATAATGCATCGATGGACGACAAAATTCCGAATGGAAACAGAAACTTGGAATGCTAAAGTGGAGGGCATGCAGGGTTCGGATTGGTCCAAGTCAAATGGCATTATATTTGAATCATTTGGATCAATAGCCCCAATGGCTGAGAGTAAAGTCTTGCGCTGCGAAGGGCAGTTTTTTAAGACTTCTAACGCAGACATGGCTGCGGGAGATTGGGCTAAATCATCAACAATGTTGTAGTTGGACGCAGTGCACGCATTGGGATTATTGTTAACACGGCAAAGTGGGAAACGAGGTGCTTTGGGAGTGCCATCTAGTGGAGGTGGAGGTATACGTAACGCCTGATTGGTGGGATTAGCGTTAGTGGGTTTATCGGCGGGAGGGGCTTCAGGGGTGGAGCCATATTGGTTCCACTGAGTCTGGAGGTTGACCTCATCGTAGGACATCATCAACAAGTGGTGGGTACCTGAGTCAAGCATGGGTTGATCAGGAGTAGTGTAAGTGATTTGTTGTTGGGTTGGCGGGTTGGTTTGAGGGGGAGCCAACGGTTGGGTGTTCACTATGCCGTGGTGTGGTAAGGGGTTTTGCAATACCAAAGGTGGCTGCTAAGGTTGGGGGGGGTTGGGTGGTGCTTGAGGAGCCGCCTGCCCTTGGCGGTGGCCATCTTCAGCCCAAAGTTGTCGAACGCACTCCATGTGTGGGAAAAAATGTCTGTAGTGGCCATAGACCCCGCAAATAGAACAAGGATGGTTTGTTCGCAAATTGGGGTTTTTAGCCTGCTTGGGCAGGCGATCAGGGTTTTGGTTAGTGGGGGCCACATTGTTATTAGTGGGGGGATTAGGGGGTTGACCATCTTGGTTTGGAGGTTGGTTGTTCCCACGATTTCGGCCCCTGCCGCGATTTTGTTGGCCCTGGTTGCATTGGTTGTTCTAGTTTTGCTGCAGGTTTTGTTGAGCGTAAACTTGCCCTTGGGTAGCAGGTGGATTCTGAGATTGCGCAGGTGCTGGAGCAGGCTGCGGTGGATGATATGTAGGTGGAGGCTGCACCAGTGTAGTAACTTGAGGGGGTGGTTGGTAGGGTTGCGGGGCAGGTTGTGGGTTTGCCGCAGGGGCTGCTTGTGGCGGGTAATAAGCGGGTTGAGCTTGTGATGGTGCAAGAGCTGGTGCAGCCTGCTGGTGGTAGTAGGGCTGCGGTACGACCGGGGGGGCGTAAGTGGGAGTCGCATGACCGAAACATTGAGGTGGACATGAGGGTCCATGGGTATGGTGGTGATGTGTCATTGGAGCATACGATTTGGTGGCGCCAAGTTGTGAGGTAGCCTGCGAGAGGTCAGGGCCGGGGGTAGGATGTGCTATGGAAAATGGTTGAGGATGCGAAGAGACACGGCCAATGATGCTGTCGGTAGTGTGGGATGCCCCCGGTGCATCGTGCTGGGAGGACTCGCTGTGAGGGGCGTCAGGTATGATGGTATAGAGATAACCCAACTGGGCGTAAATGAGGTCCAATTGTTGGGCCTTAAGGATGGCCTCTTCTTCAGACTGGGGTCTTTTGGAGGCCACATCCTTAGCAATGACAAGAAGAAGGGATTTGAGAAACCAATCTAGGAAGATACGGTCGTCTAGTTTGATCTTGCATAAGCTATGGCGTCGACGCCACTCATGACTGTGGTCCGTGATGTGGGTAGCCGTGTTCTGTCTACATGATAGGAGGATTTCAACGCCCGTGTCGTAGCAGATAGGTAACTGGAAGAACTGTAGGAAGGTCAAGGAAAGGGAAGCAAAGGTGGCATGGGTTCCATGGGGTTGCTCGATGTACCACTTGGCTGCAGAGCCAGTGAAGGTGCGCTGTAAGAGACGGAGGTGAATAGAGTTGTCCACTATGGAGTTGGAGGAACACCATAGATGGAAGGACATAATGTGGTTTTGCAGGTCCTCACCGGCCTTTCCCTCAAACTTAGGGATATCAGAGGGGAGCTTGGTGGGCATATGAGGCCATGCAGGGTCATGTCTGATAGGGTCATTGGTTAATCTGGCTAGATCAGGCAGGTTCAGGCTAGCCATAAATGGCAAACTGGAAGACGGATGTGACACAGTAGTGGGTTGGACCAATATTACCTCCAGTGTGGACGTTGGTGAAGCTCTTTGCGCTGATCCGATAGGTTGCTCCGAGCTCCAGCTGCTCCTTCTCTTTCTCCGATGGTGGAAGATGGGCCAAAAGGTGCTCTCAAAGTGAAGGTAGCTCAAGGGTGAGCTAGTGTTTCATGATATATTTTGGCAGAGTAAGGGTACTATGACTGTGGGTGTGAAATAAGGGGTCTCCATCACTTATTTATAGTTTTTTAGTGGTGGAGTGCTGGCCCATGGTTTTTGGAAACCATGTGGTTTAGGGCAACTTGTTTAGGGTTTTTTCCTCTTTTCCTCATTATTTTATATTTTTCTTCCCTTTTGGGGGATTTTTGCTACTTTTAGAGGAATTTTTGCTATTTTTGGAGGAAAAAGGGGTTTTATGGCCTTTTGGAGGCTTTTTGATGGTTTTATGGCCTTTTGGAGGTATTTTTAGGCCTTTTGGAGGCTTTTTGGTGGTATTTTTAGGTTTTTCAAGGAAATATGGTAGGAAAATAGACAAATGAGCCATGTAATGGGGTAGATGAGGTAGTGAACACTTTTTGGGTGTTAACAGCAGCTAGGATTTCAAAAAATTTCCCCAAATTGATGGTTACTTCTGAATCCATTTTTTCCAGTTGTCTTGTTCATGTCTCGCACAGGGATCAGTGTATGGGGTTCTTACAGCACCCAAGTTTTTATTTTTATTTGGTTTATATGTGTTTTAAATGATTCTAATCAAGACTATCTACCAGTAAAAAAATATTTACGCCAATCAAACACACACCACTCTTGCATAAAATAAAACACTCTTGAAATCAAATTGTGGAAAGTAAACACACCCAAACTTGTAAAAAGAAAAACACACTTGAATGAAATTAAATTGCAAGAAAGTAAACACGCCTTACAGGAAAGGTAAACACACTTTTGCAGCAAAATAAATCAAGCATGTGAAAAAGCAAACATACTTATGAGAAGGAAACAACAAGGATTTGGGGCAACCCACTAAAGTGGATGCGTCAGGCTGTTACACCATGGGAATCCCGTAGTGAATTCGTCTTTGCGTCTTATCGTTTCCCCTCCACCTTGTTGTGTAATGTAAAGGAAACCTATCTACCCCTATCTACAGCCAACAAATTCGTAGAAAATGAGCAAAATACCAACTTACCTTGGAGCAACTCCCCGGCAACGGCGCCAAAATGTTGGGTAAAATTATCACTAGTTAATTTACCTTCAATTAATTGTCAACCAGGGTTCGTAAACTTTGAGCTGCTACACTATATGTGCAGGGCAAATTGGTTTCAATCTCATGCCTAAGGTAACTTTAATCTACTCACACACAAATGTAACTCCTAAAATGAACTGTTCTACTGAACAACCAAGATCTGAGGATGCTAAACCTAATCTAAGAAAAGAAATCAATCCTCTAAGTGCTATTTACAATACTCTAAGCTGTGGAAATTCTATCCAAAAAAAACTTAACAATTCGATTCTTAATACTTTGACAAAAGAAAAAGAATTCAAATTCAACCTACCCAGCCACTCTTTCTATTGGTTTCAATCCTTCTATTCATTCAACTGAATCTGCAAATAAAGATGAGATTGTCCCTAAATTAGGTACCCTATTTCTATATGCTCATTAGCACAAACCAGTTTGTTTCCATACATTCTAAAATACTAACCACTCCAGTATAAACACACATCTATTTTCAATTCTGAACCTTATCAAACTACTAGCATACACATACATAAAGGACATCATCAAATATAAAAAACAATGTAAACGTGCTTACAGCAATGGAAGGGAGCAAGACTATTCATATGCAACAAAATTTGAAAGAGCTGTTTGATAAATCATATGAATGTTATAAACTCTACAACTTGTAACTCTACAACACTTTCTGCAAACCCATACAATGTTTAGAAACTTTGCAAACTCTTTAAGCTATGAAAGATCCTAGCTACGAAGTCTAACCCTCCAATCCCCAATACCACAGCCTGATTTAGTTCTGAATATGAAGGAAGAGAGCATTTAGATCTGACACATTTCACTATTCTTGTTATCACCCAATCCTACAGTTTACTGAATCAGATCTACTCAAATTACTCAGTCATGTTCACGCAAATAATGTAAGCCAATCCAACGCAAGCATCAATACATATTTCCAACCATGAATCTATGAAATTTATCAACACACTGATATACAAGGAACATTATTGAAGCAAAATGAAATATAATTTTACTTACAGTGGTAAAGAAAAGAGAAAACTATATAGACAACAAGAGCTGAAGGTGGGCCCGGCCTTCAACGTCTTTAGATCTGAAATTGAAGCTTTAAGAAATAAAATCCAGTAGTCACTTAATTAATTTGAAATCAGAGTGTTACAGGATATTCTCCTTTCTCATCCTTGTAAGGATTTATTTATACATCAATAGATGGATAAGATCCATCCCCAAAAATCAGAAATTCATGCAAGTAGCCAGAAAATGACCAACACCAAAATCTGGCAAAACCACGTCTGTTTTGGAAGGGATTTCTCCACATTCATTGAGAAATTTTGAAAAATTCTCATGGTTAGGGGTAAACAGGGCCATTTTTGAAGTGGGTTTCGAACTGTTTTGAATAACGCCCAACTGATTGCTCAAAAATTGAGCCCGAAATCAGGTTCCTAATCAAGGACGAGAATGCCACTTTTCCAGATTGCTTGAGATCCATACATTGCTAAAAATGGAGGGTAACAGCTCCTTGAACAAAGGACATCCACGAAACAGCACCTAAGCAATCTTCACAAGCGTTTGGAAGGTGAGGTGAATCCAAGAGAAACACCTCCATTGTGGCTCGAATCCCCCAAATCGTTGGTTCAGCTAGCATAAATCTTCCTTGGAGCGCCGATACCACTGCACGAAAGAAACAAAGACCCATTAGTTGACCAAGTATTTGAATGGAGGCTTAAAGGCCCAATTATATGCATAAAACAAGGCGAAATAATGAATAAGTAATTAAAAATCACTTACCAAAGCCTAGCAATGTTGATCTCCCAAAAAGACATAATCATGTACAAATAAAACTGATTATTATTTGATTCCATAAGAATTTAAGCTAGAAAATATTATACTGAATATTCAAAATAGGAGACCAACAATAATTATTGGCTAAGGGGAAGTAATAATTACCCAGTGCATGGTTTCTGTTGTTCTATAGTATTTTTCTATGGTATGGGCAAAAAGTAAATAATAGAACATGGTTTTCATTGGCCCATGGTATTTATCCATGGTATTGGAGACTTTTCAATGATAAAAGGAGACAGAGGCAAATGGAAAAGGCATGCTTGAATATTTGGAGATTTGTTCTTGAGACTGTCTAGGGGTTAGCCTAGAGTTTTCATTTGGGGTTGGCAAACTCCATCCATCCATTCTGGTCTAGTTTCGGTGGTATGACGGATCCACCCTAGCTAGACAAAGGGGTAGGATCCATTCAGGGTCTTCATTAGAGCTTCATCATCCGGGTTGGCATCACCTTTGAGGTTCTTGTCGACTATATCTTGGTAGCCGATATCATAGCCATAATTATTGTACTGTTTACTCTTTGCTGGTCATAATAAAAGTGCCAATATTATCTTGCCATTGTGATGTGTTATGGAATGTGTCTAAAGTGTTTGATGAAATGTCTATGAGAATATATGTTGCTGGTGAAAGTTATAAATCAATGTAAAATTGATTAGGGTTGACAAATTCATAGATTTTGTGATCATCCCAGATCGGGGATATTACATTGCTTCTGTGTGAAAACCACTAAGGCGTTCAAAATACTCAATCCATCCACTTGTTTCAAAAATGGCAAAAACCTCTATGTTCCTACATAGATCCCCTGTATTCACAAGTTCATGTCGAGCTGGTATACTCATATTACCTCTCCTTATTAGTTTTGCTATCAAATTCAGGAAATTACAGGTTCAGAAGTGGAATATGTAGCATAGGAACATTCAACGAACAACCAAGGTCGGGATTGGATGTTTTAGGAAAGTTAATACAGTTTTGATAAGTGAATAATTGGTAAGATTTGGCACAAATTAGGAAAAAGGTGACGGTCGTGTAATAACCCCAAGTAAAAATATGGACATATTGATTGAAAGTTACATGGGTATAGGTTTGATGATGGGTACAAAATATAGAGTATGATCCATTTCTTCAAATCCAATTTATGCCTAATCATGAAAGTGGTTAGAATTCCTACCTTCGCAATATAAGATGAACCGTGACTTTCCATAATGGTTCAGTGTGTCATCATAACCATCAATTGAAAATATAACTGTGTGTGCACTACTATGATATAACCCACACCTCTTTGATCGACAAGTACATCCAAGTTGGTTTGCGCCCGTGGAAAATCAATAGTTGCCTTTTCATCCTTGGAGAAACTGTAGTTGGAGTTATGGACGAATCTGACGGAGTCGCAGCTTTTTTATGGAAAACTTTGGGGGATTCACAACTATGGAAATAGGAAAGATAAGAAAATATAGCGGATTCAAAGATGGTTTATGGATAAATAGGAAGGAGTTGTAGCTACGAAAATAAGAAAGATTAGCAAAATATAGTGGAGTCACAGCTAGTTTATGGATAAATCAGGAGAAGTCACCGCTGTGAATCATAGGAAAAATAGGCAGAATTTGGAGGAATCATAGCTCAAAAGTAGAGAAAATTGTAGAGTCACAACTGTGAAAATAGAGAAATCAGATAAAGTTGGCGGATTTGAAGCTGAAAAGTAGGGAAAATATAGCCCAATAACAGCTGGGAAAATAGAGAAATCAGAGAAATTTGGCGGAGTTGCAACTGGAAAATAGGACAAATATGACAGAGACACAACTATGAAAAATAGAAAAATTGGCGAAATTTAGGAGAGACGCAGCTAAAAAATAGGATAAGTCTGGTAGAGTTACAGCTGCGAAAAAATAGAAAAATAGAAAAATCTTTAGCTGATTAGTTGCTGCTGCTGAACTATTCATCTTTATCAAGCAGTTATTCATAACAGGAAAATAGGTTTACGAGCCCGCAATTGTTTGGCCCAGTCATGACCACTTCTCCTCAAGTAGATTCCTATATACATTCTTCAAAACAAAATCGATCAAGCATAAAAGAAAATAAAAAAATAAAAATAAACAACAATTTTATTTATGTACAGATTCCTGTGTGGAAATTGTAGTGTTCTTTAAGAATTCACAGGAGGAAAAATTCCTGCCCCTTCATTAACTGGTAATATGGATCAACTGCAATACATGAAATGAATGCATCCTTTGAAATCGGTTTATGATAAGCAAGGATTGGAAGGCATGATATTTTGGAGATTTGTGTCTTCAAAGTATTTCTTTAATTAAATTACAGAGCTGAAAATTGGCATCTTTTTAGAGATTCATGTGTTATTTCATGTTGTAGTCTGTACTTTCCCTTCTTATGTGAATGTTTTTCTAGTTTTATCTTTCCATTATGTTTTCCTTCATGTCTAAAATGAGAGTATAATAGTTTATAATTCATAATTACTATGCTCTAGATGTTGTTTTTAGATGTCCACCAAACCTTTCTTCTAAAGTTGATACAAAATTCATGTTTACAATGCTCCGAGACAATCAAACTTTTACTGTGAATGAGTAGCTACCTTGCTTATGTTTAAAACTTCCATGCAAAAGCTCTATTTATCTATATTCATATATTGACTCCATATCCCAATGGTCATGTGTTCAGTTTCAACCAATCTTACCAATTACAAATAGTTTTGCTTATACATATTTGGCTTTGTTAATATTTTGTGAGAAATCCCTCTTGAAAGAGAAAAAATCTAGTTTTCTTTTTAAAAGCAATTTTTTCATGTTACCTAGGAATAGCCTTTAAACCCTTGGGCAATTTTCTAGCTCTAACAATTTGGTGTCATTGTCGGGGAAAGAAAGTGCATATCAACACCAAAAAAATGACGAGGATTGCAAATTTTCAAGAAAAAAATTTATGTGGGAAAGAATAAGTTTTCACATTTAAAAGAAGGTTGTACTTTTTCCCTGGTGACTTCACATTCATTTTAAATAGTATTACAAAAGGCATCTTGTCTTTCAGAAGAGCGAATACAAGAGGTAACCCTAATACTGAAACTTTGCAAAGCATGGAAGATCCAGAAAGATTGCTTAGAAATAAAAATAAATAAAAAATAAATAGTTCTCAGTTTGGTGCATCATCATCTCAAGATTTTAATAGTATACAAGAATCTGAATGGGAAACTAGTGTTGAGAGATTACTGTTAAAATCAAAATTAAAATCTGACCTAAAGAAAATGGAGGTTAACCCTAGTAGGTTAGAATCATATCTTCTTGATTCTTTGTGGAAGAACCTTCAAACTCCAGTAAAAACTGAAAAAAAATACTTCTATTGTCCAAAAATTTCAGCTTCATACTTCCCAACCTATTCAGAATCCTCCATTTTTTCAACCTTTACCACTTGCTTCAAATCCACCTAGACCAACGGTTGTAGCTAGGTTTTCTCCTGTGGCCTTACCTGCGGTGTTACATGACCTTCCCTTAAATTATGCCCAGAGGATTTCATTGTATGATGGAGAAGGAAATAATTAGAGTAAATTTCAACTCAAAATGGGCCTCCTAAAAAAATTAATAAAATAATAGTTAAAATAATAAAATAATATTTATTAATTTTGGAGGAAGAAGAGAAAAAAACTACTTTTTTGTTTGTATTTTCGACATATCTCCCTGTGTTTTTACTCAAATTTCGATTGGGAGAGCTTGTTGGATGTGGAATTAGATTTTGCATCCAATGAGTACCCACTCTAAATACGTTTTATGGACCCCAGTACTCCAAATACAAGAAATACCTGAAAAAAATGTGATGAATATTTTGAGGGACCCCGTTACCCCAAAAACAAGAATTACCTGAAAAAACATGATGATGATGTCCTCATCACATTTTTTTAGGTATTTATTTTTTGGGGGATAGCAGGGTCCGTCAAAAGTATGATGACTGGGTACTCGTTAGATGCATAATCTAATTTTTCATCTAATGAGCTCTCCCGATCGAAATTTGAGTAAAAACACAAGGCAATATGTCAAAACTACAAACAAAAAAGTAGTTTTTTTATGGTACATATCCCCAAATTTATATTAAAAAGGTGTTTAAGACCTTTACAGTATTTCAAATTTAAATCACTTTTATTGGCTGACACATGATGACACGGAATTTGAATTAGAGTTAAAAGGCCCATTTTGAGTTGAAATTTCCTCTAATGGTTACTACAAAATACCATGTTGGAAAATTTGATGACTTTATAGATTTGGAAGACATTGATTATGAGGATGTTAATATGAGATTGTTTGCACAGAGTTTGTCTGGGGAAGCCAAAAGTGGTATAAATATTTACCTGCTAGGTCTATTCAAAACTTTGCATCCTTCCAAAGTGCATTATTGGATAGATAGGACGATAAGCAGAGTCCATTACAAGTCTTGCCCCAATACAATAGTATTAAAAAAGGAGGTTTTGAGTCAGTCCATGAGTTTTCTAGTAGGTTCATGAGAGTCTATAATTTAATACCTTCTGATATTAAGCCTTCGGCTGGTGCTTCTAAACTTCATTATGTAGAAGCCTTTGATAATGAATTTGCATTATTGTTGAGAGAAATAAAATCGGCTAGTCTTCTTGTTATGTTTACAGAATCCTTGGAAGTAGAAGCCAATATGATGGCATGTGGAAAGATAAAACAAAAATTAGATGTTGATAGGAGGAAATTTAGAGAAGAAACTATGCCCTCCAACTCTTCTACTTCTTCGTCTAATGATATCAAATTTTAAATGAAGCTGAAAACAATGGAAAAGTTAATGGATAAGCTAACTATGGATACTAGGCTAGTGAATCGAGAACAGAATGAACCCCGGATTAGAAACCTTAACTTTAGAAGGCCTATTCCTCCACCACTCCCATAGAATAGACAAAGAGACATGAGGAATCCTAGGAACCAAGAAGATCAACAAATAAGACCACCCTTCCCTGAAAATTATGTTGTTGATGATGATGGTGCAGAGTCTATTGAAGACCATATTAATCATTTTGGTGATTTAGATTCTTAAATCTATTTGACTGAGGAGGAACACAATATGTTTTCATATGAGGATGATAATAAATATTTTGAGGAGGAGTTGGAATAGTATTAGAAGGGGTATATGCATGCTATAGATGATGTACAGAGAAAGATCAAATTGAGAAGTAGATATTTTGTTATGAATAAAGGAAGGTTAAATCCAAATCAACCTTCCAGTATCAGATGAATACATAAAAAATAAATGAAAACAAAGGGAACCTGTTGTACATAAAGAGATTGAAAACAGAACTGAGAAAATAGAGGATTTGAAACCAACAACACCCATGGACGTAGATAAAAGTTATTCCATTTTTAATCTATAAAGTGAACTTGCTAAGTTGAATATTTCAATTCCTTTTAATGAACTGCTCAGAAATCAAGATTATAGGGACGCAATAACCAAAATGGTTAGAAATCAGGGAGATGCTCAGCCAGATATTTTGGAAGTGAGAGATGAAAATCCTACCATTGTTTTGGGGTATAAGATTGATAATGTGGATAATGAGGAAGTACCACCTTTTTATATGAGCTTAAATGTGCATGACATGGTGTTGCATATTTCTATGTATATTTAGGTGCTTCACATAATTTGATGCCTAAAGGAGTGGTAGAAAGTTTGGGGTTGGAGATTACAAGGCCTTATAAATATTTGTGTTCTTTTGATTCCAAAAGGGTGAAATGTCTAGGTTTGATAAAAGACATGGTAGTATCCTTGACTAAATTACCATAGAAAACTTTGGTCATGGATGTTGTTGTGGCTAATATCCCTCCAAAATTTGGTGTTTTGTTTTCAATATCTTAGAATTCAAAGTTAAAAGTAAGTTTGAAAATGGATATGTCTTATCCTACAATTGTTGTTCTTATTGAAAACAAGAGACTATACAGTGAAAAAATATCACCTTATGTTGTTAGCATTCACGATCAGCTAGGAGTTCATCATATTTATGTTGTTGATACAGACTTAGAGTCATCTATTTTCTTCAATGATGTTTCTCCTTCTGATTAAAAAGTTGTCATTCCAAGTAAATGTAAAAAGGATAAAAAGGTGATAAATGAACAGGATGCATTGGAAAGAAATCAAAAGGAAGAAGGGTTGTGTACTATGTATTTTGATGGGTCAGTGGCTAAAGTGGATGTTGGTGCAATTGTATACATAATTTCCCCTGTTAAAGAGTTTAAAGCTTTTTCTTACAAGTTGACATTTGAATGTACCAATAATGTAGCAGAATATGAAGCTTTGTTGCTAGTTTTGCATGCACTGAAGAATTTGGGAGCTAAATGAGTCCAAGTTTTTGGAGATTCAAAACTTGTGATAAATCAAGTGAATGATAGTTACCAAACTAAGCACCCAAGAATGAGATATTACAGGAATAAAGTGTGGGATATGTTTGGAAACTATTTCACAAAACACAGTGTCGAAGTGATTCCTATATATGATAATACAATGGTAGATTCCTTGGAAATTACTGCTAGAAAATACAAGGTTGACATTCTGAATAGGCCTTCCATACAAGACAATACTAAGTACTGGTAGGTTTTTGAAGATGATATGAAAATTAAAAATTTATTGAATTGTCTAGTGAATTTGTAAATACGCAAATAGAAAATGAAAGTGTTGATTCTAAAAATTTTCAAGACGTTGATGAAGATGAAGAAGGAGTTGCTAAAATGGAGAAGTTGAAAGGATCACTAGGAGGAAAAGATATAGTCCAATTGAAAATTCATCATATTCCTAGAGGTTTAATTCCCTTAGAGAATCTTTTTGACAAAAATTATGTTGTCAGAGATCCTAAAGTAAAACCTGTTGAAAACATTGTTGAAGATTAAAATATTGGTACCGAGGAAAATACTAGAATTATAAAGTTGTCCAAGAAATTTCTTGCTAAAGAAAAACATGAGTATGTGAACCTCATGAAAAAAAAACACTGATGTATTTTCATGAAGTTACGATGACCTCAAAGAGAATGACACGTCCATTATACAACATACTATTCCAATTAACCCTGGAGAAAAACCATTTCGACAGAAACTCAGAAAGATTAATCCAATGCTATTGCCTATAATTGAAAAGAAGATCAAAAAATTATTTGATACAAAAATAATTGTAACCCTGAGATTCTCAAAATGGATTGGTAATTTGGTGCCTGTTAGAAGCAAGAATGGTGAAATAAGACTATGTGTGGACTTCAGAAATTTAAATAAAGTCTCTTTGAAGGACAATTACCCTTTACCAAAGATGTGCCAGATTTTGTAGAAAGTGGTAGGTTCATATAGAATTACTACGATGGATGGGTTTTCAGGTTATAATCAAATAAAGCTGCTACCTGAAGATCAAGAGAAACATGCTTTCACTACACCATGGGTTACATTAATGTACACAAATATGCCTTTTGGATTAATGAATGCAGTAGCCACTTTCCAATGTGCTATGTACATTGTTTTTGCAGATGAAAGAGACAGGTTTGTAGTAATTTATAGTGATGATATTACTGTATATTCTAGGTCTGGCAGGGAACATATCAAACATTTGGAAAAATTATTCCTTAAATGTAGAAAATATAGCATTTCATTAAATCTAAGGAAATCAAATTTTTCTCTAGAAGAAGAAAAAAATTTGGGTCATATTATTTCCTAAGGATTGATCCAGATAGGGTGAGTGCAATTTTGAAGGTGGATGAACCAAGAAGTAAGAAATAAGTACAATCATTCATTGGGAAGGTAAATTTCTTGAATATATTCATTCCTATCTTTGCTGAAATATTGATTAACATTACCAATATGTTGAAAAAGGATCATGAAATAAAATGGACACTGGAGGCTAAGAAATCTTTCAAGAATATTAAGAAATCTATTTCAGAAGATCGTGTGCTGGTAAGTCTAGATTTTGATAAATATTTTTTAGTATTCTCATATGCTTCAAAGCATACTATTGCAGTTGTTTTGTTGCAAAAGAATGATCAAGGTGAAGAAAAACCTACAAAATTTTTTACTGGGATGTTAAGAGATGGAGAGTTAAAATATGATATCATGGAAAAACAAGAATATGATTTGATTAAGTCCTTAAAGGATTTCATAATTTACATTCTCCATTCACATGTAGTTGCATATGTTCCCACTAGTGTGGTAAAGAGCATATTTACACAACCAGATCTGGAAGGGAGAAGAGAGAAATGGATTGCAGTGATTTTGGAATATTACATTGAAATTAATCCCGCAAGGTTTATTAAGGGACAGGGATTGGCTAAAATGATGACAAACTCCAATTGTGATTCTCTGCAGCTAAACATTCTATCAGGTCAATTAAATTAGTTAGACATAGAAGTATAGGTGATGCCTGATTTTTCTATTTCTCCATGGTCTACTAATATTGTTTATGTGTTGCAAAATTTACAATCTCCTGCAGGGTTAAGTAAAAGTAGAGCAAGGTATGTGAAGATGAAGGCTACAAAATTCTGTATTTTAAATCAATATCTTTACTGGAAGGATCCCGGTGGAGTGTTACTAAATTGTCTTCTAGAGAATGAAGCTCAAAAAAAAGCAAAATATTTCCATGAAGGAGATTGCGGGGGACATCATTCGTGGAAGGTAACTGCAAATAAAATTTTGAGAGCAGGATTTTATTGGCCTTCATTATTTTCAGATGTGTATAAAGAAACTACCAAATCTCATCAGTGCCAAATTTTTTAGGGAAAGAGGAAAGTGGTTCCACTCCCTCTTAATCCCATATCAGTAGAAGCACCTTTTCAACAACAAGGGTTGGATTTCATTGGGGAAATAAATCCAAACTCCTCAGGACAGCATAAGTGGATCTTAACAACAATTGATTGTTTTACAAAGTGGATTGAAGCAATACCTACTAGAAAGGCTACAGAGGATAGATTTCTGGAGAATAATATTTTGGAAATATTTGGTTGTCCTAAGATGATTGTAACAGATAATGCAACTGATTTTAAGTCTAAGAATATCATAAAAATATGTCATAAGAATCATATAAGTTTGAATCATTCTACTGCATATTATCCACATGGTAATGGACTGGAAAAATCCTCTAACAAATTATTGGTGAGGATAATTAAGAAGTTGTTGGAAGATAATAAAAGAGCATGGAATACAAAGCTGAAATATGCTTTGTGGGATGACAGAATCAACACAAAGAGGGCTATTGGAATGTCACCATTCCAATCGGTGTATGCAGCTGAAGAGGTTTTTATAACATCTCTAGGAGTACCAGTTATGAAGTTGTTGCAGGAGAAGCAGAATGAACCTAATCATATGAAAAGGAGAATAAACCAAATTATTGAGCTAAGTGAACCAAGAGATAAAACATATGATAAGGTATAGATACATCAAGAGAAAATGAAGAATACCTTTGAGAGGAAGGTAAAAGATGGCACTTTCCATATTGATGATTTGGTGTTAAAATGGGATGCTCCACATGAAGACAAAGGAAAGCATGGTAAATTTGATCATTTGTGGGTAGGTCCATACATTATTGCAGCACACATGAGTAATGATGCTTTTATTCTACAATATTAGAATGGGCATCAGTATGAAGGAGGTCTAGTTAATGGGAGATTTTTGAAGCATTATTTGAATTAAGGGGGAAGGAAATTTCTTGTATTATAGTGTACATACTTATTTAAATTTAAATCAGTATAGATGGTGAGCTAGAAGATTTGAATCCTCCAGGGAAGGACCTAATATCAGAAGGGCTAGCCGTATTTTAGTTTTTATATTTCTTTCAGAAAAAAAAATAAAAAAATATTTAGATTAACAATGGATTTGGAAACTTGTCTACGAGGTTCTTTGCTACATCGCATGGAGGATAACATATCTAGTGGAGCAAGCTGTTAGCACTATATTTGAAATTGTGTATTATTTAATTGAAGAGTTTGGAAATGATCATATTTGAAAATTTTGTGGAAGTTCCCTTTAGATTAATGGGTTAGCATGATATTTCATCATGGGTCGTTGGATGAAGAAAGGGATTTGATTTACGGTGGTGGATCGTTCCACTGTTTGAAACATGGGGGAGAAAATAAAATATTCTCATCAGCGGAATGGAGGTAAAAGGTGTCGAATAGCGACGACTTGTATTAAAGAGGCTGTAGATCAAAGGTGGAAATAAATTCCGTAGATCGGATATGCAAGAAAAAAATTAAGTTTTTGGATTTGCAGAATTGGTTAGCTGATGGAAAGATCGGATAGAATAGATGTGAGCAAATATAGATCTGCAGTCGAAAAAAATTCCATAGATTGAACTAGCACGAAGAAATTCAAAATTGAAATCTGCGGAAAGTGGTAGGGGCCAAATTGATCAAAGGTTGCAATAGTGGTTAGGTTTTGATCAACGGATAAGGTGCATTTTGCAAATGGAATTTGCTCAATTATCAGGTTTGAAATTATTAGTGGAATGTTAAATATTTTCACAGTTGGACGGTTTTGATCAAGGAAGATTGCAGATCAATGGTTGATATTGATTCCACTGAATCAAGTTGTGTAGGGTGATAATGTTGAGTCTTGGTATTGAGATATTGTGCATGAATGGATTAGATTTCAAATAAAAAAATCTACGGTATAAATTATAGAATACGCACAGTGGTTATGAAACATAACAAATTATAAGAAGCACCTACGTGGAGTTCAAAGGTTTGTTTTTTCTGATCATTGGAATTGACGATAACCCTGACTATCCGCAAAGTGCCAATGTGGATGAGTTGGAACACTGTGCTAATTAACAAGGTAGGCATCTTGAAACTTTCCAAGTACTTCTAAAAATGGACGAAATAGAATTGGTATAAGTGGTAGATAGTAAAGAGTTAGAGGTTTCTTGTCAGAAGGTTGAGAAAAGCTTTGAAGACAAAAATGCTGAAGTTTTTTATACCATTTTACTAAATGAAACAATTGAGATGACTAAAAATAACTTGAAAATTGTTAAAGACCAAGGTAGTGACACCCTAGTGTTTTTCAGGTCTTTCTTTTATTTTTTCTCTATTGACTAGACCCCTAATTGCCTTGAAATTATCAAGTGGTGTGAAAAATAATTATTCTGCAGCTGAAGAAGTCGTCATGGATAAAACTAAGTCTAGGATCCTTTTCCCTATTCATGACTCTGTTATCCACAAAACCCTATATGTCCTAGATGATTTTGTTCATTTATCCCAGGAGTACAAAGAAGAAAACATCTACATTTCTTCTAAGAGTCTACATACAAGACTAAGGAAGCCTTTTTGAAGTCATGTTTAAAACCTGATAGTGAGGTTATAAGTTTATCTCACCCTATTGACCTGGTTTTATTTAATGAAGAAACCCAATCATGTATAAATTTAGCCAATCAATTTTTGGAGTTAGACACTAATCGTTATGTTACAGAGTCACTGTTGAGTCTGTTGTTTATCTCAATTACTTGCCCAATTGAGTCTGAAATTCCAGGTCAGTCTTTCCTTTCTTGCCTTAAGTTTGATGAGTTCCTAGCTGAGAACATTTGTTCTCATTTAATCAACTTCAACAATACCACAGTTTTCAGATTCCAATCCTTTTTTCTCAAGATGTTCTTATCACATAATGAAGATAAAGTACAATTTCATGAGTTGGTAATCACTGATGAAATGACCCAAGATTATTACAAGTTCATGAATTTTTAGATGGCATAAATATACATCATTTTCTTTCAAGAAATATTGTTGAGGGTATTTCTAGAGATAAAGGAAACATTGCAACTTTCCCCTAGTAAAAGGATGGGATATTGGTTCCATTCAAAGTCTGAAACAAGTATAAGGTTATATGTATTTATGCACTAGTCTTATATTATTACAACCTTTATAACAACTAGAATCTCTTTTTTGGAATATTTTAGACAAAGTATTACAATTGAGGAAGAACACATCTTAAACTTTAGGAAGAGTCTAGATATTAAATTTCCCTAGGTGGAGGGGCCATATGTTGTCAAACGTAGATATTCTCTACCAATAATTGATAATATACTCAGAAGCATGGGGTTTTCTTTGGGATTTGCTATCAACTATGATCCACACCAGGTAATCTCTAAAAGAAAACATGCAAACAAAAATAATACTTTTGAACATACTAACAGTAGCTGGACTCAGAGAGGTGGCTAATTGGGAAGATTATCCTAAAAAAAACCCATATAATATCAGCATTGAACAATACTCTATCTCATCCATACTTGGAAATAATTCTTCACCAATGGATCTTTCTAACATAGTTTCAGTTGCTGGTAATATTTCATCATTAATAAGTTTTTCAGAAAATTCAAAGAAGAGAGAAAATTCACTTTTCATGGACACTGAAGAAGCAAACACTGTTAGTACACTGAAGAAGCAGAAAATTGGACAAGAGGGACAAATGGTACCGGTGAAGAAGAGCAGTGTGAAAGGTAAATAGAAGAAAGAAAAATCCAAAAAAACTAGTATGGAGCTTCAAGAATATGTATTAAATGGAGTAACCCCAAATAAGTATACATCAAAAGAGGAGTGGTTGAATACCTACATGGAAGTGGCTTATAAAACCTTTGATGAAACAATAAAATTATATGAGGAACTGTGACAATTTCCCAAGCCAGGTGTAACTTTAAAAACTGCAAGGGATCATGCCAAAGATAACCTGAGTTTGGCCATGATTGTTGGTAATAAGGTAGTAGAGGTGAATGTGAACTTAGAGAATATCCTTACCATAGATATGATACACCTTCACATAGAAATAGGTGATATCATATATAAAAAATGGATTAAATATACATTACAGGTTTCTAAATTGGATTCCAACAAAAGTAAAGTGTAGGACCTCCTACGGAAAGAAAAGGTTGAGAACAAGGCCCTTCACCTCAAAATTAAAAAGTTGCAGGAGGAATTATTGAAGGTTGATGGGAAGTCAGGAAAAGGGGAAGTGGCTCAAAATTTGTTTAATGAAAAAGAGAAAGAATTTCAGGTGCTAAATAAGAAGTTCAGACCTCTGAATTGACAGAGTTTGAGAAGGAAAAAGAAGCATTGAGAATTGAATTGATTGATTGTAAATCCAAGTTGTTAAAGCTTGAAGAAAAAGAAAAACATTGGGAAAGGGATGCTAAGCTTCTAAACCAAAATGAGAAGGACCTAAAAACTAATCTAGTAGCAAGAGAAAAAGAATTATAGGAAAAAGGTGAATAAGTTAAAAACCAATCTATTTTTCCTTCTGTAGCAACATATGCAACTTCTCTTTTTGAAGTAATGTCTTAGGTAAAGATGAAATATTTAGAACTCTATTGAGGCCTGGAAAATCGTAGGTAACAATAGTTAGGGATTATCCTTAGTAAACATTCCCAACTAGCCCATTACTGTTTGGTATGGGGAATCCGTCTAGTTTACGGTCTGGCTATTGTAGGTCAAGTAACAAAATTAAAGGTTTTACCGGTTATGGCCCTGTACACCGTGTGTATTTTTAGTTTTTTATGTTTAAGTATGATGTGCAAGTGCCTATATAAGAATTCATATTGATAGACAATATGAGGAGCGGTCACAATGTGATGTGCAGGTTCTTGCCTCTCGTCTTAACTCTCTCGCATCTAAATCACACATAGCAAGAAAACTAAATTAACTCTCTAACCTATCCCTAGGGAGCAATATTATCATTTATCAATGAGTAATGTGTTTCTGCACATGCATTAAGAAAAATCACAGATAGTTGTTACTTATATCAAAACACATGAACATTAATAGATATATGAACAACAAGATAGCTCATTGTTTATGAAAATCCTTCATTACTCATAGTCAAAATTTCATAGAATAAACTAGAACGCATTCATAACAAGAACGTAGGTTCAAAGAGTTAGAACGATCTCACAATTTATGGACACAAAGATGAAAACAAAATAGTTCGCATTCAACAAATCCATAGCATAACATTTGAAATCTTCCACCAAGCTTTCTCCAACAGGAAACTTGTAATTCTTTATTGCAAAAGGAAATAGTTCTTCTTACAACATACTCTCATAAATCTATCTGGGAAAAGTCCCTTATTACATCTAACTCTCCTATATTTATACAAAATAGCAAAGCCTTTGGGCTGCCCCCCAGTGACCTTTGGGCTCCCTCAACTGTTCAATCCCATAATTTTGTCTTCTGGTGAGTGTTGTACAATACGTTACATTAAACTAAAATTTAATATCACTTTTATAAAGAGGGACCAGTTTGGTCGTTGATGAACTTTTCCCAAGCCCAGGCCTCTGCTGCTATTGATCTGTTGAGATCTCAGACCCTCACTTTCTCCCTCGCTTTCTTCATCTCTACTTCTTCATTTCTTTCTCTTCCTTCATTGTTGCCTCCTTTCTTCTATTGTGTCTTCTAGACATATCTTTTTTGCAGCAAGAATCACCCTACCATAAAAATAGCATATTTTAAACCATTTAGTGTTTAAGTGCATTTTGTAAAATGAACTCTAAATATTATTAATGTATAAAAAGAAAACATGATAATGCAAAGAAAATCCTGGAAGCTGGGTCTGAAAATCATCTAAACCCACTGTCCAACTAAAATCACAATCCTGATAGAACGTACTCTTCATCTCACAAAAAACCCTGACTCGACTAGCACCCACGGGAAATCTCTGCCATCACAAAAAAAGAGTAAAAGCACACCAAAATTGGTAGGAAAACCCTATCGGTAGTTGAAACTACTATAGCATCAGATGATTAGTTAGCTAAGGAGCCGCAACAGTGGAAGATATAGAAACTACAGCTTCCGTGATCAAATGAAAACTTCGATGATCGAAGGTTTAAGGGCTACGTATCGGTGACTCAAACAACATCATTCCACAGTGTTGGCGATGCCAACGACTAATATTGCAATGAATACATATCAACGATTAGAAACACTAAAATCACTTCGATAGTTGACTAGAAAGCCGCAATGGTGGTTGACAAACCAACTACGGGTCCCAATAATCATGAAATGATTAGCGATCAGAAGCTTTAACTACTAAATATTGGAAACTCAAAGCTCAAAGGTGCTGTCGTGTTAGCAAAACAAAGGACTAGTCCTCTGATCAATCAACAACACTGTTTCAATGGCAAAAACAAATCATTGAAAGTAAAAGTTTGATCAATAAAACCAAAGCATCGGTGAGTGGAAGCACTATCTACCAAACGGCTAGTTCACTAAGGATCCGCAATGGCGGATGTCATATTGACTAAGGGTTCTGTGGCAATAGAAAACAATGGTGAACAAAATAACTAAGGACTAATGTATCAACAATGGTGAGCTCAATGCTGCCGCCATGTCAGCGACAAAAAGGACTAGCCCTTCGATCAATAGTGAAAATCCCTTCCGATAGCACAAAGAAAAACATAATGTTAAAACAATAGAACCATGTCATCAGTAAAGATAAGAGCTAAAAATCCACAATGGTGGAAGACAGACCAACTATGGCTTCTGAATCACAAAATTGTCGATGATCTAAACCGCTAAGTGCTAAAGGTCGGCATCGGCAAGCGGAAGGACTAATGCATTGACGGGATAGTGTACTACACAGCCGCAATGGTGGGAGACGGACTGACTATGGATTCCACAAAAATATAAAATCATCGACAATCAAAGCAACTAATGACTGACTCATCAAAACCTCAAGATGCAAAATACTCCACAGTGTCGGTGAGACAAACAACAAGGCCTCTGAAACGACAACGTCGTTAAAGACTCAAAGTTTGACCACTGATAAAAAAAACTGCTGAAAGTCAAAAAGTAATTTTTTTTAAAATAAACAAAGGAGATAAAAACCCATCGACAAAATTAAGAACTATCCATCAGGACGTTCATTACTTACCCTCTGCAACGACGGCTGCGTAGAGAACTACCACCCCGATTCATACATAAATAGACTTGCAATAGCGAAAATTTATCTAAAAGCAAAGCATTAAGTGTTCAAAAGACCTTCAAAGTTGTGCAGCAATAAAATTAGTTCGTTTCGTCTCCGAAAAAGTGGTGTTACAAAGAACTGAAACCCTGACTCAATCTTCAAAAATCCTCTGATAGTGCAAAAACAAAATCATTGACAGAGAAAAATAAACAAACTCCATAATCAAAAGCTTTGGCTAGACAAAGGCATATTTAGATCATCCAACTTCTTAAATGAAGGAAACAATTGACCTCAATTCAAACTCAAGAAAATGCAAATTTTTACCAGAGGAAAAAAAACATAGTTCAGGAAACCAAATAAATCCAGGCAAGATAAAATCAAAAGGAGGGTCTAAAATTTTCAAAATTTTGGGGAAAAAGTTGCAGCTGCAACAAAATCACAGGGTTAAAACAACAGAACCAGAATCCAGAAGAGATAACTTTGAAAAGAGAACAAGAGAAGAAGGAAGTAGAGGGAAAATGTCAAGAACTAATAAATCAGACTAGTGTTGCCACCTTTCAAGCCACTAGGTGTGTCCTTAGGGGCAAGTCTCGACTCAAGGATGTCACCTTGTTCTTGATTCATTCATTTAGGCTCAACTCCTAACGAAGCCAAGGCAGGTAGACCCTATTAAGTTACTAAGGAAAATTAATTGAGTACGATGATGTTATACTAAATGAGTTGTTTAGGATTTTGAAATTAAACATTAATAACCATAGATGACAATATAACAAAATGAGCACAAGAAAGCACAATGTTGAGACACAATATATATCAAAATATTTAAACACATAACCAGTGCCTTGAAAATCGAGTCATAAAATAATCAAAGTACTTGCATGTGCTTGGAGTGAATGTTTTTCAATTGCCTCTGATTACATTTTAAGTTAATGTGAAATATGATTGGATTAAAATTAGGCAAGGGGGGACTCGAGATATACCGGAGGGGTACTTGGAGTATGTAAAAAAATAAACCTTCACGTCTACCCATAAGGAATGTGTGGGCTGAATGGATTCTTTGAGACTGTGTTCATAATACACACAAAGGTGTAACAAAGATTGGTGCCCCGAGGTCACTGTCCAAGAGTTCCCACTTCCTTTTAGTATTTTTCCATCATTTACGGTTTGATCAAGGCATTAGATTTTCTACTGATGGTGGTTAATTGGGGAAGGTGAAGAATAATTAATCTAGTCACTCACGTTGATTTTGATGCAGCTTGACTGATCATACGAAGCGTAGCCAAGTACATAGCATACTGTTGGTCGCTATGGGCAGACTCGGGTTTACTGTAATGTACCAACAACACCCCTAGCTCACTAGCCCTTTTGGCGATAGACCGCAAAGCGGCTTGAAGTCTCACCCGAAGTGATTCTAATGGGTTAGCCAAAGACTCAAGTGTCTTCGACCAGGTTCTGTAGCATCCTGTATGTGTCTCACAGCTCTTTTTAGCCCGTGAGGTCTCTCTCCATGACGCACATTTTCCTCTTACTCGTGATGAATCTAGCACTTATCGCATTGCCACATCCAGGGCAACACATAACTCTCTCCTACGCTAGATCCTTAACCTACGGTATCGCACACCACAACTCCTTTGATGGTGCGATATCGCCTCCCTGCGATATCCTACCGCTGCAGATCAACGTACTTAGCGTTACTTGTGTCTGACTTATAGGACTTCAACATACAAGGCTGTTTAACACTGCTACTCTTAATTGTCTTGAGTGAAACATAGACAAACTCTTATACAGAATACTTAAAGACTTCAACTTGCATTTATCCTCCTATAATGCTTATGAACTAAATAACGCATACATACATTTAACTGTAAGCAAAGTTCATGTAATGAGTGACAGATACAACAAATAAACGCAATCACATGAATCAATCACATAACACTCTGGTTTTACGTGGTTCACTTCCAGGGTAGAAGCTACATCCACAGAACTGTGTTTCTGTATTATAACTCCGGGGAAGTAAAAACAGTTCTGTTGCAGCGCATATGCAACTCGAGATCTTCTGGGTAACTCCGCACACAGCCTGGATCCCTTCTCTCTTAGATCTCTTCTCTACCTCTATATTGCTTCTCTACAATATCCTCTTCCCTCTCTCTCAATCCCTACGGATTGTTACATACAGGCTCAATGAGCCAACTACTGGTTCAGTAATATAACTACAACTAATAACAGAACCAGAGATCGGCTTCTATAATACAACTGTCTAAGCGTCTACTTGTCTAACTTCCCAACCACTTAGCTAACCTACCAAATAACCCTTTTACAATACAACGAAGGTCTCATCATTGCAACACTGTGGGCCTGTCCCAACAATAACCCAAAAAAACCTTAACTAGTGACAGTCGGCATATCTGTACTTGGAGTAGCCACTTTCCATCACACCACTGCTCTCTACAGTCTTCCATGCTTCCTAGCACTGACCATGGGTACTGTCCATCGCTTCCCTTATTCTGTCCTTCGTCTTCAATACCTCGGCCTCGTCGCTCCTTTTCCATTATGAGGGTAGCCGAGCCCTCCTGTCTTCACCGCTGCCTTCAATGCAGTGGGTGAGCTCTCTCTTCTCAATCGCTCTGGTACTGTCGTCTTCCTTGACTTCTCTGTCCCAACAGTCATGGTTTCCGACTCTGTTCTGCAGCTAGAAACATGCTACAACGTCATAGCTTTACCTTATCTCTTCATCTTTTCCAAAACTGTCTATACACCAAAATGGAATATTCTCCTATAGCTGTGGGACCCTGCTCCAACACATACACACCGGAGTCTTGTCACTTTTAGTAAATTTTAAAGGATGAGTTTTTTAGAAAGAAAAACCTTCCAAGAACCTCTTTCGGTCCAAGTATACCTCAATCAGGGAATCAAGGAAGGGGTTGATTTTAAAAGATTGTGTTAGCACCAGAATTGAACCAAAGGTTGTGGAAGGGCTCACTTCCGGGTAACAGTAAAACCACTTTTGAAGAGAGAACTGGCCTTTTGCTCTTTCGAGAGGGATCTCTCACTAAATGTATGATAGTGCCAAATATATATATATATATATACACACACACACACACAAATGGAAACTATAAATCATTTATCAAATTAGTTGAAACAAAACACAACATCATTGGGTGATGGAGTCAAGATATACAACAAAGATAATTAGAACTTAAATGCAAACGTTTTCATCACAAGGGAAAGGTAGCCACTTGATCACAGTTGATTCATATTTTTTTGGTGAAAACGAGGAACATGAACAAGCCATTAATGCAACGCATTTTGAGAAATGAATTCTACATTAACTTTGGAAGAAACTTTGGTGAATACCTGAAACAACAGATGGAGCATAGCAAGTATGAATTCTGATTTGTTATACCCTAAGTCTCAGATATGAAAGAAAATAAGAATGGAAAAACAAACTGGAATAACATTCACATAATAAAAGAAATAACAAACTGTAAGTGCGAATGACACAGGGATCCTTGTGTGAAAAACGCCAATCTCGGCTCTACGATTATAAAACTTTCTTGAAAAACATACACAGCAAAAGATTACAATGGTTTCAACCCCTTCTCCTTCTTCATAAGGTATATTTATAGTATTTTGATTTCCCAGAACGACATCCGGGAATCAAAATTTGTTACAAACTGGAGAATATATTCTAACAAACTTCGGGCGTGGCCTGCACACCACGATTCACATAAGACAAAAAATAAAACACAGACTACTACAAAAAAAATCTTAAATTCCCTCCTGCATATCCCTGATGGTGACTGTTGTGAACAAACCGAAAGATTTTTTTTGTAATTGGCCATGTTCCCAACAAAACCCATGTCTTATTTTTCTTTGGTTCAGCTCCAGCTCCTCAGGATCGGCTTTTGAAACTGCTAACTCAGATAGTAAAACTGTAAATTTGTGGCAAAATACCTTGTGAAGATATTTTAAATTCTCCCAACCTGTGATACCTGTGTAAAATTAGAAGGAAATTTTTGTATATAGGAATGTTAGGAAGCAAAACCTCTCTATGTTTCCTAAAATTCAACTCCATTTGGAGGAAACAATGCTTTGCATGTGATGTCTGAAACAATCCTTTGGAAACCCTAAAACATAGCCTGTAAAAAGTACTTTGTTTCTCCTAACCCATAAGACCTGCGTAAAAAATGAGAGATTTTATTGAACATGATCCCATTCTTAAGAGAAACCTCATTCAATTTTGGAAAATTCTTTCTGGTTTGTCAGAAACAATTGATTGAAATAACTGATTAAAACAGTCCTTTAGAAATATGAAAATTTGCTCTCTGAAGATAACTTCGGTTCTCTCAATCAATAGCACTTGGGTAAAAAATTAGATACGTTATTGGATATGAGTATGTCATAAAGAAAAAACTCTCTCAATTTCTCAAAATACATCTCAGTTTGGAAGAAACAATTGATTTAAACTAATGACCAAAACAACCATTTTCATAAAAAACACAACCATGCTCTACTGCTTTAATTCAAATGATATGTTTGTGTGGATGTTCTTAATGTTGGATCCTAGATTTGTAGATTTAAATTTTTGGAATTTCTGCACCATTCTAGACTGTAGTGTAAGCTTCATTGGCTCAACCACTTATAGTATAAAATTCATTTCCCAACTATATAATGGCCATTGAAATATGCGGGCTTTCAAATGATTTCACAAATTGAAAAAGTTCATTATCTCATGCAAGTTAATAGTGTGAAATTTATTTGAGCCATGGATTTTCCTCACCCACCAATCTGACCATCCAAACCTATCTGCCATTTAACATCATTTCGCAAATTGAAAAATTCAATTGCTCCGTGCAACTTATCAATGCGAAATTTATTTTGGCCATTAGATGTGAATGAGTTTGATCTGGACCGTTGATTTATGTTTAATTTGCAGGAGATTTAATTATTTCCCTTTCAACCGGAATCCATTTCTTTCTGTCTTAATGACACTACCAATTGCTCTGCCTCCGGAAATGAAAATATTATTTAGTGTTAATTTCTTTAAATTATTTATTGCAGAAATTTTACTTTAATTAATCTCCACATATAAATAATTATATTCTCTCCACCCATATGCGTTGATGCAAAGAATTCTAATGATTTTATATTTTTCTTCCTTTTGATGAGGGAATTATCCCACATGCAAGGGAACACTTACCTGTAAACTGTTTATAAACACCAATGATTTCAAACTATACCATGGAACACTATGTGTATTAGTCTTCAAGAGCTCGGTGCTTGGACTTTGATAGTTGACTTTGATTGTTTGTTGATGTGGCAGGTCCATGTGTGGATGCTCTTGGTGATAAGAGGCAATATGCCAATATTTTTGTCGAAAATTTCCATTTGTAAAAGTTCATTTTATTTTTTCTCCAAACACCTTCAGAATGTTTTTCCCTTAAAAAACTGTTTCAAATCACATGGGACAAAACCTGTGTTAACAACCAGCCTGAAATTCAAGGGGATGGGACCCTTACCAAAATTCTCTCAAGCCCCTTTAAATCAACTATTAAAATGGAGTATTAACAACTGGCTCCATGAGGGGTTCTATCCTCCCAGGGAGGTAGCAAAGAACCCCCGTAGACCAATTGCCGAATCCATTGGGCGGCTCACAATTTTCTGAAATCTTCTACTTGTTCTGAATTGAAACATGAACTAAAACCATTCTGCAAACAAATCCCACTCTTTCAACCTATCACTTGTCACCTTTCCACATTCTGAAAACTGAAGACAATTGGAACTGCACATCTCAACTTTAAAACCAAAACTGAAATCAAAACTGAAACTGAAAACGAACTGAAAGCTACTGAATGGAATGCTCACCATGTCGAGCTTATTCATATTTACTTACCTACCCTACTTACTAAGGATCAATGCTCAGTCAAGTAACTTTTGACTTCCAATGAAGCCACTCAAGCAAATGATCCCATAAACCATCTTTCTCTTCATGCTTGATAAAACACAGAGATGACAAACTTAATGGTAGAAAGTTATAATAAATAAATTGGTCTTTACAGTAGAGATATAACCAGTCATTACCACTACCAATATTCTCCATGTACTCTGCCATTGGATCATAAAAAAAATGACATCCTTCAAAAAATTATGTCATTTGCTTACCATGAGAAGGTTGTCCCAACTATAAATTCCCCTGCTCACTGTCAAACTGATCTTCAAAAGAACCATGCAAGGAAAACACATGACAATTTCCAGGCGATACATCCACAACTTCATCTAAAATTTCTGATTTTAAAACTTCATATTCTTTATATGCTTAAGCAGAAGCATCATTCACTTCTTCAATAGGATCGAGCAAATAGATTTCTTCTTGACAAAAAACTTCTGAATTTGAAAAACAAAAAGAAACATCCATTTGAGAACCCCCATCTTCTTCTTCGTTATTCAACTCTTAATTTCACATTGCTGGTTTTTCTAAAGGTTGGGATTGATTGCACAACTGTCCTTCTTGCTCATCATCCATTCCAAGGAAATTTATACATTCAGTTAAAATATCATATTTTTGTTTGTGATCAGAAACTTTAAATCTCTTTTTTAACCACTCAAATGAAGGAAAACACAATGGAAAACTGTCATCTTCAACATGTCTAATTTCCATTATGCTTTCATACCTTTGATCTTGGATTGCAATGAAATTTTCTTCACTGACAAAAATTGTGACAGGTTGATTGCATTCTTCAGAAAACAAATCAGTACACCCATCTCCTTTCAAATCACTAGGATGATCACCTTCTTCAAGAAAAGATAGCTTTGCATATTCATTTAAATATTTAGGTGAAATATGAATTTGATCAACATGAAGAGGCCTTTCTTCAACCACTATTTCAAAATATGATTTTTCTTTACTTGCGTTTTCAGAAAATGAACATGTGGAGGGACTACAAGACTGAAATTTTCCAGAATTATCATCTTCTGTGTAATCAATCACACAAGCATTGTAACTTTCAAGAGATTTCTATTGTGAAAAGGAAATTTCTGATTGGGAAGGGGAGGTCACTTCTTGTAACAAAAATTCGGAAGTTGAATAATATGAGGAAGGATTTGATTGATAGTCCCAACCTCTCTCTTGGTCACACAGAGAATGACAAGAATGATGTAAATTGTCCTCAATTTTAGGAAGAGATATATAACTGGTTGAATCTGAGCTTTGGTCTATGTCAACTTCAGTCAAGGAAGACAATACTAACTGCTGGAAAATTTCTTGAATATTATGGAAATTGGTTTGTATTTATTTTTGAGATGAATATTCATGTAAGATATCTAAAACCTCTTCATCCAAATACTGATCATTACCACACTCATCTTCCACATTTTCAATGAACACTCTATCGTGTGTGCAACAATCTTGAAGTAACAACAAAGAAGGATAATGCCTTTTGAAATGTTCATGAAATATTGTATGAAAGTATTTAAGGGAGGATAAAATCCCTGCTAGAAATCCCTCATACCAAGACCTTGCATATCCTTCTAAACTAAACATGAACAGTTTCATTAAAGAATCCTCATATCATCCCACTCCCAACTTATGTATATTCTTATGAAATCTAAATAAATGAATGGCAGCATCATCACCCTTTTCATCATTGAATCTCAGAAGATATATTTGCCAATATACCAGAGGTATTTTGTTGGAATAACCAAGAATGGTAGCAAGATTCATAGGGGCATACCTTGCAGCCCAAGAAGTCATCTTGATGGTGGGGAAACTGAATCAACTCCTCAAACTTTGCAACCCCGTTTGAAATTGGAGCTGCCATAGAACATTATGAAGAATGGATCCTTCACAGATGGAGTCAATAGGTGAAAAGAGACATGACCTTCTAGTTGTCTGACCATTGTTCACCATCAACAATCATATCTAAACCTTTCATTCAAATCCAAGGAAGATTTGAGACCTCTCCCCGTCTCTTTCTTTCTAACCACCAGTCTCCTCAATGGAGTCACCTTCCAGAATCTTTCAATGGAGTTTCCAGGAAGAATATCTATTTTCCCATAGAAACTCTTTATCCTTTGAATTCATGTCATTATTCCCAGGGATTTTATTCAATCTCGTCCCACTAGTTTGTTAGCACCGGGATTGAACCAAAGCTTGTGGAAGGGCTTGCTTTCGGGTAA